>RJVU01010503.1:1708863-1730474 GCA_003731715.1 Anabarilius grahami | reverse complement strand
TTATTCGATTATATTTTATATTATTCTTTTATTTTACATTTTTATTTTAGTACATCAGGTCAGGGTTATTATCATTAACAAACTATTCAAAACATTTCTGCTAATTGAAATAAAGTTGAAATAAAATATATATAAATATTAGATGAAAAACTTAAACTTAATGAAAATCAAACAAATATTTCCTTGGCAATAAACTGAAATAAGTTTAAGTTGAAGCACTAAAATTATTAACTGGAAATAAATAAAAACTAAAACTGACTAAAACTAAAACTGAAATATAAATTATTTAACCTAAATAGCAATATAAAAAAAATAAAAACTAATAAAATGACAAAAGCACATAACAAAATTACTAAAAATGTAACTAAAATTAACAGGAAAACTAAAAATATAAAAATAAAAGCTAATTCAAATAATTATTAAAACTATAATAAATAAAAAATAACACTGCATTAAGTTAAACTAAATCAAAAAAATGTTACTTTGGCAACTGGTTGAAATTTATATTATATTATATTTCATTTAACGTTTTTTTATTTCAAGTAACGAAATTGAAAATGTATTTATGTTTTTAGTTTTGGTTGACTATAGTTTCCCTGCTTCATTCTGAAGGCTGATGATTGTGAACTTATTAGTGTTTTATCTCTCAGTCAAAGTGCAGAAATGATGCTCGAGTATCAGTCAGTGATAAAAGCTCACTGATAATCACCATCAGTTACATTCGTTTATTGCTTCCCTCTTTTACTGTACTAATATTAAACTAAATCTACACAGACACTCTATAATAATGAATCCTAACCTGGTGCGACGTGACAAACAATGCGTGACATTCTGTTGATCAGTCAAATCTTATTGCACTTCACAAATAAATATTAAACATCAAATGTGTTCTGATTGGCTGTGATTGTGTAGCAGTTTTGCATTCAGTGTAGACAGACAATTCACACTGTGCCTGTTAGGACACATGGATATTCAGTGTGAACTAGATTTGTAATAGAAACAATGGATTCCTGTGGAGTTATTCACATCAAGGATACCATAGTAAAATGTATGTGGAGGGAATCTGAGGTCTATTTCTGCACCAGTGCTCTTTACTAAAGAAATACAAAATGAATCAAGCACTTTCAGACAGAAATTCACCTCATTAAAGTGAACATCCTGCATCCCCACATCTTCCATCATCGACGCTTCTTCATCAATGTTTGGTGTGACCACTCTGAACGCTGAACAGCCCTGTTTAAACATGCCTACACAAACACACAAAAAACACTTCACATCTGGAGAGACATTTCAAAATCAGCCAATATAACAGTCTGTAGAAACGGTGATCATTGTTGTCCTGCTGATTGAGCCTTAATTCTTAGAAGTGCAGCAAAACGTGAGCCATATACCGAGTGATAACTTATATCAGCAGGGGCTTTATCAGACAGAGAGAACAACGAGAGAGATATGATGAAAAGAGTAGGTGAAGAAAAGAAACAAGACTGATATGGGAATCTTCCACATACTACTAATCATTGAGAGTAATTACAAGTGTCCTTAAATCCTTTGATTTAAAACTAACGGAAGTATTCTCAGCCATTATAGACCAGAGAGCAGGATCTCCAAAAGTAATAATTGACGAGATCTTGTGCCACGAGATTAAAATGCGACGAGATTTCTCATCGAGGTGATAAGCTGTCTCGTGATATTGCCATGACGGGTGAAATTAGGATAGAATATGCCACCGCTACATTTACATTACACCTCCACTGTCATTTTGCTTTTTATAGAAATAAAAACCATTTAATTCATTTGGATAACGGTCACTTCAGTTCCATCCAACACGAGCAACAGAGTCGTACGTACTGCAGCAGGAATCAGAGTTCACTGATCACGTGACGAGAATAAGTGTCGAGATGACTGAGAAGACCATGGCGGAGGATTCGTTGCACAACAGAGCCTAAAAGGGTCTGATAAATGTCTTATCTTGTAGAATGCACACTCAGAACCGCCGCTCCCTCTTCACGGAGTACGTGCGATCTCGAAAGCTAAAGTAAAACGCGAACGCGCATTTAAACGAGATTTTAATACCCTGCATTTTGAAAGCGGCTCCCTGATGCATGCAGATATCTCCCAGTATGACAGCTATCTCAGGCTGGGCTGTGTAGTTGTAACCATCTCTCAGCTCTGTATCATGCTTGAAGAAAAATCTGGTCTCTATTTGCACTTTGAATATTGAGAGAGTGCTTTGATTATGATTGCACTTATTGTTTGACTAAGAGAAAACTTGCTCGTTTTTATTTATCCTGTTTTTATTTCTATGATCAATTTGTGGAAAGGAGTTCAGTTAGGAGGTCAAAAGTTGTAGAAGCTCATAAATCATGTACAGTTTAAAGGTCTGAAGAGACTCATATGAAAGGGGTAATATGATATTTTTTAATGTTTTCCTTTAGTGTTTAATGCATCTGTTTGTGCATGTATAAGATCTGCAAAAGTAACAAAGCTCATAGTTTCCCACAAAGGGATTTGTTCTATCTAGCAGAGAACGCTTATCCAGACCTGCCTAAAACATCCAGATATTAGTTCCTCAAACATGTCACAAAGTGAAATATTAGCAAAATGCCGCCCAAAGGCATATGCAAAAAGAGAAGATGAGGCTTCAGTGAACTGTAGTGTTGTCACTGTGTGTTTGCATGCGAAAGCAAAACCCCTTTGTTTGGCCTTCCGAAAATGGATTAAATTAGGAATCTGTGTGTCTAACCTTTCCTCCTCAGGTACTCGGCCACCAGCGCTGCAACATGCACATAACACATGGCTGCCTGCAGAGAACCAAACCAGACAACATGAGCTCCACCGTATGTTATTCATGCATGAAGATATGTGTGTGTGTGTGTGTGTACCTCAGAGAGGTCTCCATTCTTCACATGGATACGGGCCATGCTGTCCAGCCAGGTCTTGCGGAGCTCTGGTGTGCTGGCGTAAGACTTGGCCAGACTGTACTGAAGGTCCACCAGCATCTCCGGGTCTCTCTCGTGCTCCTTCATCTGAGCCGTGGCCATCAGAACGGTCCGGATCTTCTTTGTCAGGTCTTTCACGTCCGACGGGAATGCTGTGCTCTACAGGAGAGTGAAGGAGACGGGTGACGACTGTGTGTGCGTGTGTAACTGTCACAGTCTGTGTAGAACTTAAAGAGAACCTACTATACTCTTTTGCAAAGTCTTGATGTTGTTTATGGGCTCTACTAGAACAGGTTTTCATGCTTGATTGTTCATTATTTTCCCATATTCTCCATTGTTGCAGCTCCTCTCTTCCCAGTCTGTCAGTAACGCTCTGTTTGGTTTCTGTTTCTATGAAGCCCCTCCTTCTGAAAAGCTCAATGTGCTCTGATTGGTCAGCTAGAGAAGTGTGTTGTGATTGGTCAAGCGCTTTGAGCGTGTTTGGGAAATGTCCCGCCCCCTTACCATAACTGCCAGTTTCAACACACTACTAACTAACTCAACCAGGCCCCGCCCCTTTATTTCAGGCGGGAATTATTAAAATGAGGAATATTGTGACGTGTTCGTTGCCGGAAGAAAACTCAAGACTACAATGGAGGCGTTTCAGGGAGTTCAGAAACAGTGACACTGAAATAGAGAAGAACTCCTGCTGGACGGACCTTGTGCTTTGGAGCTCCCCAAAAAAATCAATGTGAATACTTTAGGATCCACTGTAAACTACATCACTTCCTCTATAATCAGCTCTGTGTCTGATCTAGTGTTTGTGTATTTTGAATGTAACTAACTTTGATCGTTTTGTCACTGTTGGCACAGTTGTTGATGACTGACAGCGATTGCTGGAACCTCGTCCCTCCTATTCCGATGACATCAGCGATCAGCTGACTGACGCCAATCACCACCTGAGGAATCACAAATCATCACTAATGACACAGTTATGACACCACATGCTGCTTCAAAAGACTGGATGAAATGATCCAGACACATTCGTCCACTGTGATGTCAGGGTCACATGATGAACGTGGCGTTACTCCACCTGCAGGTGCGTGCGGACGAAGGATTTGCGTCCAGTGTAGTCGAAGTTGCTCTTCATGAGGAAGTAGAGCAGATGAGCCGCGTCGCTGCGGATGGTGCTCAGTTTGGAGTTACAGCACTTCAGAATCTCGTAGCAGAAGGACGCGCACATATCCGCACGGCCCTCGAAGAACGTGCACGGAAACTGGACACACACACACATCACAGACAGGAGAACACTTTCAACATTTATTTATTGGATTTAATTATGTCATACAGGTCTGAAAGGACATGAAGGGTGAGTAAATGATGGCAGAATCTTCATTTCTTAATGAACTGTCCATCTATGCACTTATTCTACTGCTGTGTGTCACACTCACCTTGTAGATGAAGGTGCGAAGGGAAGTGAAGACCTGTTTGAGGGCCGTCTCTGATTGGTTAATTTGTAAGAAGCAGAGATGAACCTGGAACACTTTCTTCATGAGGGGATTGTGACCGTGATCCAAACTCAGCTGAGTCTGAGCACACACACACACACACACACACTGATGTCACAAGCAGCACTCAAGAAGGCAGGTGATGATGATGATGATGATGATGGTTGATGTCTGACCTTAAACCCCATGATGAAGATGCTCAGTGTGTCCAGAACTGTTAGACAAACTTCTGTAGCAATGTTTCCTTCCAACAGAGACTGATTCAACACATCAGCATCTGAATGACTGTAAGCTACACAGAATAATGCTAATTAAAGTGATTTGTTATAAAACAAATAACTGTGAATGTAATTAAACAAATGAGAATGTTTCAAATGTTTTAAGGCTGTCAATAGATTTAACGCAGTTAACCCAGTAAAACCTGACATACGAAATAATAGTTAGATAAAATGCATATAAATGCATCAAATTATATAAATATCAGTCATCACTCTATATCTGCCAATAATATATCTTAGTAAGATGATATTTAAATGCTTAGTTTTACGATCAAAGCTCTGTAGTTTTAAAACATACACCGATCAGGCATAACATTATGACCACCTTCCTAATATTGTGTTGGTCCTCCTTTTGCTGCTAAAACAGCCCTGACCCGTCGAGGCATGGACTCCTCTAGACCCCTGAAGGTGTGCTGTGGTATCTGACACCAAGATGTTAGCAGCAGATCCTTTAAGTCCTGTAAGTTGTGAGGTGGAGCCTCCATGGATCGGACTTGTTTGTTCAGCACATCCCACACATGCTCGATTGGATTGAGATCTGGGGAATTTGGAGGACAAGTCAACACCTCAAACTCGTTGATGTGCTCCTCAAACCATTCCTGAACCATTTTTGCTTTGTGGTAGGGCACATTATCCTGCTGAAAAAGGAAACAGCCACCAGGGAATACCGTTTCCATGAAAGGGTGTACATGGTCTCAACAATGCTTAGGTAGGTGGTACGTGTCAAAGTAACATCCACATGGATGGCAGGACCCAAGGTTTCCCAGCAGAACATTGCCCAAAGCATCACACTGCCTCCGCCGGCTTGCCTTCTTCCCACAGTGCATCCTGGTGCCATGTGTTCCCCAGGTAAGAGACGCACACGCACCCATCCATCCACGTGATGTAAAAGAAAGCGTGATTCATCAGATCAGGCCACCTTCTTCCATTGCTCCGTGGTCCAGTTCTGATGCTCACGTGTCCACTGTTGGCTCTTTCGGCGGTGGACAGGGGTCAGCATGGGCACCCTGACTGGTCTGCAGCAATGCAGCTCCATACGCAACAAACTGTGAAGCACTGTGTATTCTGACACCTTTCTATCAGAACCAGCTTTAACTTCTTGAGCAGTTTGAGCTACAGTAGCTCGTCTGTTGGGTCGGACCACACGGGCCAGCCTTCACTCAATGAGTCTTGTCCGCCCATGACCCTGTCGCCGGTTCACCACTGTTCCTTCCTTGGACCACTTTTGATAGATACTGACCACTGCAGACCGGGAACACCCCACAAGAGCTGCAGTTTTGGAGATGCTCTGACCCAGTCGTCTAGCCATCACAAAAACCTATCAGTGCTCATAATGTTATGGCTGATCGGTGTATTTATATACAGTTGCAAGAAAAAGTATGTGAACCACTTGCAGAATCTGTGAAAATGTGAATAATTTTAATAAAATACGAGGGATCATACAAAATGCAAGTTATTTTTTATTTAGTACTGTCCTGAGTAAGATATTTTACATAAAAGATGTTTACATTTAGTTCACAAGACAAAACAATAGCTGAATTTATTAAAATAACCCCATTCAGAAGTATGTGAACCATTGATTCTCAACACTGTGTGTGGTTACCTGATGATCCACGACTGTTTTTGTGTTTTGTGATGGTTGTTCATGAGTCTCTTGTTTGTTCTGAGCAGTTAAACTGAACTCTGTTCTTCAGAAAAATCCTCCAGGTCCTGCAGATTCTTCAGTTTTCAAGCATTATTTGAACCCTTTCCAGCAGTGACTGAATGATTTTGAGATCCGTCTTTTCACACTGAGGACAATTGAGTGAACTATTAAAAAAGGTTCAAACATTCACTGATGCTCCAGAAGGAAACATGATGCATTAAGATTCGGGGGGTGAAAACTTTTGAACAGGATGAAGATGTCACAGTTTTTCTTATTTTGTTTAAATATCATTGTTTTTCATTTAGTACTGCCCTTCGGAAGCAACAGAAGATACTTGCATGTTTCCCGGAAAAAAAATTAAGTACAATTTACCTTGATATTTGAATTCAAAAGTTTTCACCCCTCGGCTCTTAATGCGTCGTGTTTCCTTCTGGAGCATCAGTGAATGTTTGAACCTTTTTTAATAGTTGTGTTTCAGTCCCTCAATTGTCCTCAGTGTGAAAAGACGGATCTCAAAATCATTCAGTCACTGCTGGAAAGGGTTCAAATATGCAAAAGAAGCTGGAAAACTGAAGAATCTGCAGGACCTGGAGGATTTTTCTGAAGAACAGAGTTCAGTTTAACTGCTCAGAACAAACAAGAGACTCATGAACAACATCACAAAACACAAAAACAGTCGTGGATCATTCAGGTAACCACACAGTGTTGAGAATCAATGGTTCACATACTTATGAATGGGGCCATTTTAATAAATTCAGCTATTTTTTTGTCTTGTGAACTAAATGCAAACATCTTTTATGTAAAATATCTTACTCAGGACAGTACTAAATAAAAAAATAACATGCATTTTGTATGATCTCTCTTATTTTATTAAAATTATTCACATTTTCACAGATTCTGCAAGTGGTTCACTTACTTTTTCTTGCAACTGTATATATCCCAGTCATCACTCTATATCTGCCAATAATATGTCTTAGTGAGATATTTGATACTCATGATTGTTCTAATGAATGGGTACATGTTCATCTTGAATTATTACTAACATTATTAAAGTGATTCTTAAGTTTACTTGATAAAAATCAGTGCAGATTTGACAGCAGAAAGACACACGAAGAACAAGCTGAAGGATGTTTGTACACTGCTCAAAAAAATAAAGGAACACTTATTAATCAGAGAATAGCATCAAGTCAGTTAAACTCCTCTGATATTGATCTGGTCAGTTCAGTAGCAGAGGAGGTTGTTAATCGGTTTCAGCTGAATGAAATTAACAACAGGTGCACTAGATGGGCAACAATGAGACGACCCCCAAAACAGGAATGGTTTTACAGGTGGAGGCCACTGACATTTTTTTCCCTAATCATCTTTTCTGACTGTTTTTCACTAGTTTTGCATTTGGCTAGGGTCAGTGTCACTACAGGTAGCATGAGGCGATACCCGGACCCTACAGAGGTTGCACAGGCACTCCAACTCCTCCAGGATGGCACATCAATACGTGCCATTGCCAGAAGGTTTGCTGTGTCTCCCAGCACAGTCTCAAGAGCATGGAGGAGATTCCAGGAGACAGGCAGTTACTCTAGAAGAGCTGGACGGGGCCGTAGAAGGTCCTTAACCCATCAGCAGGACTGGTATCTGCTCCTTTGTGCAAAGATGAACATGATGAGCACTGCCAGAGCCCTACTAAATGACCTCCAGCAGGCCACTGGTGTGAATGTCTCTGACCAAACAATCATTAACAGACTTCATGAGGGTGGCCTGAGGGCCTGAAGTCCTCTAGTAGGCCCTGTGCTCACTGCCCGGCACCGTGGAGCTCGACTGGCGTTTGCCATTGAACACCAGAATTGGCAGGTCCGCCACTGGTGCCCTGTGCTTTTCACAGATGAGAGCAGGTTCACCCTGAGCACATCGTTCAGCTTGACCGGTTTGGTGGTGGGTCAGTGATGGATTGGGGAGGCATATCCATGGAGGGACGCACAGACCTCTACAGGCTAGACAATGGCACACTGACTGCCATTAGGCATCGGGATGAAATCCTTGGACACATTGGAGGCACAATCCTTGGAGGCCTTTAAATTTTGTGCATCAGATATGATACAGAAGGCTTTATAGGGTTGATCTCAAATTAATCTCAAAAATTTGAATTCACTGACATTTGCCTATTCTGTAAATTCCATTCAATTTGTGTTAAATAACTTTAACCAGTTTCATTTGATCTCATAAATGAAGTCAATTTTGTTCATGTTAAATGTTAAAATACAAGGAATCGTATTTTATTCAAATATAAAAGAGAGCTGAAGATGAAATGAACAGATGAAGTTTGTGTGTGTGTGTGTGTGTGTATATGTGTGTGTTCATGTGCGTCTCACTGTGGTTGTAGGTGTAGGAGTTGTCCAGACTGTTGAGCTGCTGCAGTCTCATGTGTAAGGCTCCTGTCCTGCTGCGGGACACAGGGAGAGTCTGAGAGCGGCGCTCGTGAGCCACCGGCCCGGATCCTGATCCCTCCAGAGTCCTGATGACAGAGCCAAAATCAAACATGAACTTCAGAAACTAACTAAACACTCACCGACAACAATAACGCTTCTGTAGAAGGTAGAGGAGAGCATCTTCTGTTTCAAGATTTTGTATTACATCACACAACAGCGTATGAATTCATGACACATTGATTCAGCACAACTCATTCATCCCGATACAAGAACTTCAGTACCACTGAACATCACTGTGGGCACCAGGATCTTCTCACTGCACAATACCATACAGTAGATAATGGATGCCGTTAGATCCAAAATGATTGATTTGGTCTCATGAGATCAGAGTATGGATTACCAGAAGTCTTTATTTTGTTAATCAGCTTTCCTGTAGCTCAGTGGTTAGACCGTGGCACTAGCAATGCCAAGGTCATGGGTTCGATCCCAGGGATTGCACATACTCAGATACAAAATGTATAGTATAATGCAATGTAAGTCGCTTTGGATAAAAGCGTCTGCCAAATGCATAAATGTAAATGTTAATATGGGGCTTGGGAAAGGCTAAATGAGATTCTTTGGCTGCAGTAGGAAGTTTCAGTGTGGACAACAACAACGCTTTTCACTTCTGCATGTTCTGTTTTACTGCATGAGATGAAACAGTCACTCTTCTCACAGCTTTTCTTGGCATTTCTTCTCCTTTTCTCTAAGCAAAACATCACTCATCATGAAATTAAGGGGTTAAAGTAAGGCCTGAGTGTTCCAGAGAGTTTCTTTTGCTATATTTTCACACTTAAAACATTGCTTTGGTAGTACTCTTGTACCATGGTCTGCTTTTGTGCAAAGAAATAAGTCTCCTGACAGTTCTCTCCCAAGAGCTTCCATTGTTGTCAGCATTAAGTCTGGGAATGATTCAGTGGGCTTGATAACACTTTTAGACATTACCTGGCAATGTGTCTCTTCCCCATGTATCTGAACTGATGAAGACACACTCTGAAAAAAGATGAGAAAAGAATGATGAGACCGCTGTGTGTGTGTGTGTGTGTGTGTGTGTGCGCGTGTGTGCAGCACTTACTCTAGCAGACTGAAGAAGTTCATCAGGTCTGTTGGAGAAGCTTTATTCCAGTAGTTGAACAGAGCATCTAACACACGGCAAAGACATCGATCAAACAACAGACATACTACAATACTGCTGAAGCAGCTTCATATGATCTCAGTGTGTGTGTGTGTGTGTGTGTGTGTGTGTATACCTTCAGACATGCTCTTCAGCACGTGCAGGAAGCACATCAACATATTCTTCACTTCAGATTGGTCCAGTTTGTCACAGCGGAGCAAGGAACTGCCCAGGACTCCAGCAGCGTGACACTGAGAGCGAGAACACAAGACATCAGACCTTCACAGGACACAACAGCACTGGACACTCAAGCCACGCTTCTCTGAGCTCTGTGCAACATATTAAACATTTCACCAATGTCATCCAGTCTTATTTATATACTTTTATAGCATTTATTACTATTTTGGATTAGTGTTATGTGATTTTGTCATTTTTATTAGTATTAAGTTAATTTCCAATGCACAATTTAAAAGGTTTAGTTTTGATTAACACACTCACACTAGAAACAAAGTGTCACAATAGTTTTTGTCTTCATTTTGAACTGCATATCTATTGTTTTATCATTTCAAACCTAACAAACTTATTTGAATTTGTATTTTAGTTTTAGTTTTTGCTTGCGAGGTGTGTTTGTGCAATCTCTTTTCAAATCAAATTGAATTTGGTTTGATATACTGCAAAAAAACAGTGTGGCTTAAGTGTCCAGATACACACACACACACACACACACACACTAAAGACCATGATACAGAAGCAGTACCGGACTGCGTGAACAGGAACAGCTCTTTCTCTACAGGACGTCACAGACAGGGAGGAGAGCAGCTCTACACACACACACACGTTCGTTTTTGTGAATTGTGGGGACATTCCATAGGCGTAATGGTTTTTATACTGTACAAACTGTATTTTCTATCCCCCTACACTACCCCTACCCCTAAACCTAACCATCACAGGAAACTGTGCACACTTTTACTTTCTCACAAAAACTCATTCTGTATGATTTATAAGCCTTTTGAAAGTGGGGACATGGGTAATGTCCTCATAAGTCACCCTCTTCTTGTAATACCTATGTCATACCCATGTCATTATACACATTTGTGTCCTGATATGTCACAAAAACGCGCGCGCACACACACACACACACACACACACACAGGTCTATGTGCTAATGCATCTACCACAGCACAGCTCTGGCCAGAACATCTCCCATGAGCCTGCCAGCAGATCAGCAGTGAGACCGCAGGCGGTGGAAACAGCATTATTCACTTCATTTATCATGTGGCTATAGACATAGAGACTGAAGGACTGTTTCTGGACTAATTTAAAGGCAAGCAAAGACAAGATCATGTCACAGCATTCCTCCAGTCAGCAGATTTACTGACTCAGCTTCCTGTGACTGGAAGCACCGCTGTGGATTTAGGCAGAAGATCCGCCCTGTTTCTCCATTAAAACCCTGATGTGCTGACTGAAATGTCTGCTGTCCACTGGAGGATGTCTAACAGAGCTCATTCCACCACTCAGAGATAGTGTTATCTGTTTTCACGCCTGGCTCGTCTGGAGCGTTTGTTTCAGAACCTGATGTGTTTCACCCCACAGATCAACAAACAGAGCTATTTTTAAAGCGCAGCCCCCCNCCTAATAAAAGGCACCACGGTCCCCACCACTTTTTAAGACAAAATGATTTTTCTTTATGACCATTTAACCTTTTCCAATCATATCCACATTTTTTGTGTATGCGTCCACATAGCCAGAGCCACAAAAATCACCAAGCTTTGTGCCAGTCACAGTCCTGTGTCTGAGGAGCGGAGGATCAGTAAAGCCACACGCACACACTGGGACAGTGCAGGGTGAGAGGTCAAATGTGAGCGGTACTAGCAGGGGTCAGAGGTCAGAAGCGATGTAATACTTGTGTAGGGTGTGTGTGTTGGTCAGACGGTGTCGACAGCAGAGAGAAGTCCATGGTCTGGCGTTTGAGACGTGCAGAAAGCAGCGTCTCCTCTGAGTCAGTAAAGAAACGCAGAACGCTGGCGGAGTGACGGCGCGTGAACCCGTCCCGCTGAGAGCCGCCGCAGCAGGAGACACACAACCACAGGTTAGCACACACTCTCGTACACACACTATATATACTGTACACACACACACACAACCCTACACACACACACACGTTTGTTTTTGTGAAATGTGGGGACATTCCATAGGCGTAATGGTTTTTATACTGTACAAACTGTATTTTCTATCCCCCTACACCTAAACCTAACCATCACAGGAAACTGTGCACACTTTTACTTTCTCACAAAAACTCATTCTGTATGATTTATAAGCCTTTTGAAAAGTGGGGACATGGGTAATGTCCTCATATGTCACCCTCTCCTTGTAATACCTATGTAATACCCATGTCATTATACACATTTGTGTCCTGATATGTCACAAAAACATGCCCACACATACATACACAACCCTACACACACACACACACACACACACTCGGCACATAAATGCAAAACACTGTAACGGTCCATCAGATATACTGTACTCAATCAGGTCAAGTGAGCGGTACCTTGTCTAGAGGGTGTGGCTTGTCGATGCTGCGCTCTGATAGGCCGTTTCCAGAGTCCATGCTGATGAGGGAGCCCCGCGAGTCAGTGTGTCGAACAGAGCTGATGCTGGGAGTGTGAGGAGAGACTGACACACACACACACACATCAATACACTGGACACAGTCAGTCTTCAGTCCTCACACTACAATGGTCTGACGCAATTATTTTAACCATGTAAAGCCTGACATATCAAATAATAACTTTTTGAAATGGAACAGTTTATTGAACTTTTATTATAAAGAATATTTTAAAAATGTCTATTTTTGTGTACAAAATATGAAAAAAAAAGCTTGCATGTGTTTTATGTTGAGTATCACATTTGATAGATCAGGATTTTGTGTCTCATATAGTTTGATATAGTGAGAATTTGAAGCTCCGACTCAAGGAGGAAAAACTAAATATGCAATTTTAGTTCAGATGCTGATATTTATACGGACAAAAAACTTCTGATTTTTGTAATGAAAATCAATGAGATCTTTATAACAGTATAGTGATGAATCATAAAATGCTTATAAAAGTCAGTCATTACTCTATATCTGCCAATAATATGTCTTGATAAGATGATATTTAAATGTTTTAAAACATATAATATAATGCGATACAAAGATGATCGACAAATAAACCTTCATCAAAACCCTGATGATCATATTTGAGACTCATGATTTTTCTAATAAACGATGTCTGGATAATCTGGAGTCGCTTTAGTGCAGTAAGTGTTCATCTTGAAATATGACTAACAATATCAAAGTTATGCTTATGTTTACTTTATATTACACTTAAAGACTTTTACTTGATAAAAGAGTCTAAACTATCAATCAGACGACAGAAGGACTGTAGGAGATTTATCAGTAAAGTTTTGATCATGTTGATCATTTAGAGGTGTATCAAACACTGTATATACCGAAGGCTTTATAGGGTTAATTTTCCAGTATGTTTGGTTGCGATTGTCATGTTGCTCAGCATTTTCAGTGTTCAGTGAAGACAATCAAACTAATAGTTTCTGTAAAACTGTCGCTGGTTAGGACGCAGTGTGAACAGGTCTTACCTGTTCCTGAAATCACTCCGAACACCTCTTTATGCAGACTGCCGTCCACTGGGCTGACCGTGTTTTTAGTAGGTGTCATCATCACATGATCATCACGGCCATTCTGAAGCAATACAAAGAGAAATCAGTATGAAGATCAAGCTCTGACCTGATAACCTGTGTTCGGTTCACTCACTGTACAGCAATGCATATCTCGCTATACATTTTGTAAGCATGTTAGTATATGTTCATACCTTGATTTTTTCTCTATGAATTACATTAGCAAACGTGAGGACTGAGTAGAAATATATATTTTCTGACAAATATTGATTCTAAGATTTATCCTTTTTCAATGGATATGTGACGTTTGAAGTTGGTTAGATTGTTTTAACGTTTTTGACAGAAGTCTCTTCTGTTCTCCAAGACTGCATTTATTTATCATAAATACAGTAATATTGTGAAATATTATTATGAGGTAAAATAACTGTTTTCTATGTGAATATATAGTAAAATGTAATTTATTCCTGTGATCAAAGCTGAATTTTCAGCATCATTACTCCAGTCTTCAGTGTCACATGGTCCTTCAGAAATCATTCTAATATGCTGATTTGATGCTCAAGAAACATTCCCGATTATTATCAATGTTGAAAACAGTTGTGCTGCTTCATATTTCTGTGGAAACTGTGATACATTTTATTTTTCAGGATTCTTTGATGAATAGAAAGTTCAAAATAACAGCATTTATTTGAAATAGAAATATTTGGTAAACATTATAAATGTCTTTACTGTCACTTCTGATCAATATAATGTGTCTATGCTGATTAAAAGTATTCATTCCTTTCAAAAAAAAAAAAAATCAGTAACACTTTATTTTACAGTGTCATTGTTACATATATTACATGAAGTTACTATAGTAATAACTATAAATTATGCATAATTACAGGCAACTAACCCTAATCCTAACCCTATAGTAAGTACATGTAGTTACTTAATATTACTCAGTACTTAAATGTTTAATTATTTTTAGTGTAACAAAGACACCTTAAAATAAATGCTAGTGTAAACACATGCAACTTAATAAGTCTTCTTAATAACAGAGAATCAAATGAAAATCTAAATGAATTAAGACCTTTTGAATCAGAATCAAATAAAAAAATAAAATTCAGTGCAAGTCTTCCCGAGTCTTAGTAAAACAGAAATGTCTTCCAATAAGTGAAATGCTCTGACTCCATATGACTGACACAGTCGAAGATATTTTGAAGAATGTTTTAAAGGTCATTGTTCGTTCAATGAAAGTCAAAAGAGGAACACTGAACCTCACTGACTTTCAAAAAACACTTTTCTTACAAATATCTTCGACAGTGTTCTTTAGCAGAAAGAAAGTCATAGAGGTTTGGACTGAGTGTGACGACAGAATCCCTCTGGTGATCTGTTGAATATGACACTTCTAAACGCCCGCACAGCTTGAAACAAACACTAGGTGGCAGTCTCACCATGTTAGTCTGGTTGGTTACAGGAGACACATCTTTAATGTTGAGCCTGTGGACGTTTTCCAGCAGCAGACTGAACAGAGGCAGGTACAGCGTGGCCAAGCGAGCCTGCTGACCCTGAAAAACACACACACACACACACACACACACACACACACAGGTTTGTTTTGCTATCTTAGTGGGGACTCTCCATAGGCGTAATGGTTTTTATACTGTACAAACTGTATATTCTATCCCCCTACACTACCCCTATCCCTAAACCTAACCATCACAGGAAACATTCTGCATTTTTACATTTTCAAAAAAACATCATTTAGTATGTTTATTAATCCATTTCCCTTGTAGGGACTGCTGGCTGGTCCCCACGATGTAATATAAACAAGAACACACACACACACACACGCCTCGTATTCAGTACAGTAGCAAAACACCACACAACGCAGCAGACACACGAGTGCTCGCTCACCTTGGAGGAGTAGCGGTCGTCGAAGGCGTGTTTGATCATCAGGTTCTTCAGCACCTGTACGGCGATCTGACGGATGTCTCTGAAGTCCTGCATGGCTCCACCCACCTCCCTCAGCAACAGACCCACCAGGAAGTGATTCTTACAGAAGTCATCGGTTAGAGAGTAGTCCAGCTGAAGATCTGGGCCGAAAACACAAGAAATCACTCCTGAACTTTAGGAATGGAGGACTGAAACTATATCAGAATACAGCATGTAAAACCTTGTAATATGAGCACGAGTCGAAGTATGGACTACTTTCTGGTGATTTTACTATTATCCTCAAAATAAAAAAATTTGTCTTTTTTGCACTTCAAGTTCCTCCATTGTCAACAATATTCGACGGTCACATGACTTGATTCTAACTAGTTTGTCTTTTAAAGTGTCCTTTGTAAAACAGACTATTGCTCATGTAAGTCTTCCAGTTTTGTTGAATTACATTAGTCCACACAGCATAACCATTAAAATATTTGATCATTTATTGTTTTTATTTTAAAATATTAGATTTTTATGGTTTAATTAATTATTTCCTTGTCAACATCTTACAAAGCCCCTGCAGTTCCTTCACAATCCCCAGTTTGGGAAACACTGGAGTAATTTAATGTTTTTTGCTGATACTCTTGTATCTTTATATCACTACAGTACAACATCATCTTATTCAACTCTGTGTGATAAACAAGTTAAGGCAAAAGGTTTGGTCAAAAGTAATCAAATAGTCAGATTATATTTCCTTAAATGTGTAGTGTGATCTGTAAGTTATCACCATGTCATTTGTTTTCAGTAATGAACTACACTTTGTACTGACCTGACACTAACATGAACTAACAAAGAGCAATGCAACTGTTACAGTAATTATTCATCTACATTAACGTTAGTTAATACACATACAACTGTTCATTGTTAGTTCATGTTAATTTAAGGTCCATTACATAATATTAACAGATTAACATTAAAGGGTTAGTTCATCTAAAAATTAAAATGATCCCAAGCTTTACTCACCCTCAAGCCATGTACATGTGTATATGACTTTCTTCTTTCTGATGAACATAATCAGAGTTATATTAAAAAAATATACTGGTCTTCCAAGCTTTATAATGGCAGTGAATGGTAACCGAGATTTTGAAGCCCAAAAAATTACATCCATCCATCATAACATTAATCCACACGGCTCCAGGGGTAAATAAAGGCCTTCTAAAGTGATGTGTTTTTGTAAGAATAAATATCCATATTTATACATTTATAGACTATAATCACTAGTTTATGGTAACGTCCATCCGTGCGTTCACGAGAGAGTCAAGTTTTGGCGTAAGAGTGAGACACGCTTCACTTCAGAATTAACCCCTGGAGCCGTGTGGATTAATGTTATGATGGATGGATGTGCTTTTTTGGCCTACAAAATCTCAGTTACTAATAACTTGGAAGAGCCAGGATATTATTTAATATAAAACCAATTGTGTTCGTCTGAAAGAAGATAGTCATATACACCTAGGGTGGCTTGAGGGTGAGTAAATCATGGGATCATTTTCATTTTTGGGTGAACTAACCCTTCAACAAATGAAACCTTATTGTAAAGTATTCACTTGATAAGGATTAAGGTTAAAAATATTTTGTATGCACAAATTTTAACCTGGTAAAACTATAAAAATGTATATTATTCAATCGGAGTTACACGATTTTATTCATTCACATTACTTTTCCAGGTCTAGAAATCACACCTTTCACATGAGGGTTTTTCAAGACCATGGGAATCTTGGTTCTTCAAAGAAAATGAATAAATAAATAAAAATGTAAATAGGAAATATTCTGATTTGTTGTTGTTTTGGCTTATTTTAATGTTCGTTCTATCTCATTTTAAATCATTTTAAAGGTGCTACAGAGGATGTTTTGTTTTAAACATTTTTGCAATATTACTTGAAACTGTCTTTACTAACTGATAAAAGAATATTTATTAGGTGCACTGAAAGGAATATTATTAATATGCATCATCTCTGCACGAGGTAGGGCCTTAAAAACATCAGCCAATCATCACGTAAACGATTGGCCCTCTGGCTTGTCAGTCACTGCCATGACGTTCCTTGTGAGAGACGCGCGGCTGCGCGCTCCGGTAACTTTCCACACTCCACAGGCGCCGCATGCAATGTTTTTGTCAGGAGACAGGAGTAACAACTGCAGATTATGAGTTACCTGCGGTGAGTCCGACATAATGAATCCACTAAGTGTGTGCGCGGCTTTAAGTCACGCACACACTTAACGATTGTAAGGCCGATTATGAATGTAAATTGATACTTATGACTGATCGCGCTCAAACGCGTCCAGTCAGAGCCAGTTGCGTTCAGTCTGCGATTACAGTCGGTGTTCAAATTCCATGTGAAAGTATATAAATCTGCTTCAGGAGCAGGAAACAATCGCTGTATGTTGAGCACAGTCTTAGAATGTTTTAGCTAGTCGTTAAATGTGTGCCCGGCTTAATAACACAGCGAATGCCGGTGGTAAACACTCGTGTTCCAATACTCGTGCACGAGTTTTGGGAGGCGTTCCCTTGAAAAGAGCTGTGAAGGAGGGGGGTTGTTCTTAAGAATGCGCTCATTTCAAAAACGCAGTCGACGAAAATAACCTCTGTACCACCTTTAAGTCATCTTAAATTGAATGTTTGCTGAAGCCTGGTTGGGGGCCACTGGATTTGAGGAAGACGGCCGTTATAAAACATGCTAATTAGAGATATGAGCCAGTCAATTCACATTCAATCAACGTTCAACAAGCTCTCTGACTATAACGTGTTTCTGATCTTGTCTTCAGTGATGGATCACCTTGAAAGCGCTGGATTCGACCCTTCCCGAACGGCATAGGCAGGTTGAGAGGAACGTAGTGTTCGTGATTACAGACCACCTTCAGAAACTCAAACTTAAACTCATTCAGCGTCTGAGAGAGAGAGAGAGAAGAGGGCGTCAGATGGGAAATATTTCTGAGATGGAATATCTATATGAAAAACAGATCCAAAGCCAAAAATAATAATCAAAATCTGCATGTAAACAGAGATACAGAAGCAGGAGCAAATTACTTTTGAGTCTCCGGGCATGAAGCAGTTGATGTAGTTGTTGATCTGTTTGAAGACGAACCCTCGGTCCATGAAGGTGAAGCAGCGCTGAAAACAGAGTTTAGACTGATTCAAGATGCACCTTTATCCTCAAAACAGCCGAGTTATTGTTAACTAAAACTGAATTAATTAAAACTGAAATAAAAATAAAGCTGATCAGCCATAAAATAACACTTGACTTCCCTTACCTGTTAAGCCCTCCCATCCCACCAAACCTGTCCTAACCTTACCCATAACCCAAGTGTTTTACAATTCAACACCTACACCAACTATACCTACAGAATTAAGAAATATTGCATCCTTTACTTCTTTTCTGCATCAATAAAACAGTGGATAATCAATCTTGTCTTTATAATTTGGAGCGCTCACCTTGACAAAGACAGCGAGGCTGTGATTGGCGTTTCGTGTGGCGTCCAGGTTGTCTTTGTATTTCTGTGTGATATGAGGCATCAGCATGGTGACCAGTGTCTCCACAGAGTGATAGAAGGACGCCGAGAAACGCTGGCTCCTGGAAACCTACAGGACACGGCAGGGGTCAAAGGTCTGAATCAATGCGTTTGATTTTACTGAGTTTTGTTTTTGTGAGTATAGACGTACTTATGGAAAAAAAAAAAAGAAAAAAAAAACGTTTTTTCTCAGAAGAACACATGACTGGTATTTGCTCATACAAACACGTTGACTTATACTGACCTTGACCTTGCCTGTCTCGATCAGGTACTGAGCCATAGACTTGACCAAAACCTCACAGAAATACCAGGAGTACTAGAGCAGGAAGAACACAGGAGCAGATTCAAGAGGATATACAACACAGCAGCAGCCGTTAGACATGAAGAGTGCTGGAGTTTATTCAAGTCAGCTTTCTTTTGAAGTAAAATAATAGATGAGAATTTCACACTTTTTATGTACTTAATCAGAGATATGCTTAACAAATACTTAATTATACTTGACAAGCATGGAAGCTAAGCTTGTTTCCATCACGGAATAAAAAATAAAAAAGGGGTCACACTTAAGTTTAGGTATTGGGTACGATTAAGGGATGTAGAATACAGTCATTAATGTGTGCTTTATGAGTAATAATAAAAAGCCAATATGCATATGCATATTAATATACATGCTAATAAGCAACTAATGAGAATTGGACCCTAAACTTTGGTGAAAGTGTTACCAAAAAAGGTAACTGCAACTTTTTAAATCACAATTTTTATAAAAGCAAGTTTTATAATAGCATCTCACAGTTCTGCTTTTTCTCTCTCGCAATTCTGATTTTATACCTCACAATTCTGAGTTATAAACTCAGAATTGCAATAAATAAAGTCAGAATTGTGAGATAAAAATTCATAATTACCTTTTTTTATTGTTTATTCCATGGTGGAAACAAGCGTTCATAGACAAGTATACAGAAAAGTCTAAAAATATTCAGCCTATACTTGTAATATAAATAAATTGTAAATCATTTGATGGAGATATACTTAGGAAAAGTATTTTAAGTGTATTTGTCTTGTAGTTGTATTTACTGTTTTGATAAAGTGGCTTATTAAATCCTTTTTTTTCACACATATTGGCTTCTTTGAGGTACTTTTCAGCATATGTTTTACATACTATCTGAGAAACCTACATGTTATAGTTTATTATAACAAGCTTTGTGTTGAAATAGTACACTAGTGGAACTGAACCTGATGGTTTTTGTACAAAGTGCCGCTGATCCTCACAGAAACAGATAAACATGTGGCTGATTTTACTGATCATTTCTTCATGGCGTGAGTAAACCATGAGTATCATGTTACGTTCACTTAAAAAACAAGTATACTTTCAGTATAAAAACTATTCAACCGGTTTACTGAGAGTATAAATCTAGTAAACTAACAGTACCCATAAGTTCACTTGCAGTATAGTTTACTACTGTTAAAGTACACTTAAAGTATACATTTATGTATTAAAAAATGAGACAATTTAGTCCTAAGAAGTTTTGAAATGCACTTACAATTATACTACCAGTACATTGATTTTAGTATACTTAATGTGCTTGAACTTTACTTAAGTTTGTTTAATAAAATGAACTTAAAGAATACTTTTTTTGTCAGGGGTGTTGAATCTGATTCACCTTCAATAGTTTGTTGCTGGTGAGGAAATCTGTCGAGGGTTTCAGGATGGTGGTCATGGCTTTCGCCAGTTCCTCATGGACAGTTTTACCGTTGGTTAAGTTTGTCTCGGTCTTCAAAACATACTACACACACACATACACACACACACACACAACACAAGAATGTCGATGATTCAGGGTCACAATCAGGTTAATGTGTTTTACATCACAAGAAAAATGTGACACGTCACCTTCACATAGGAGCGCAAGTGATGCTCCAGACCCTCTTCATGACACTGAGCCACGACATGGATCATCACCCTGACCAGAGCAGAGCGGGACGGCACACAAAATGAGTGAACATCCTTAAACAACACTACAACTCAAACAGGTTTATTTACTGAAATAAAGCTATAATAAAAACAATAAAATAAAATATAAAGCTGAAATAAAGTAAAAAAAAATAAAAAAATTAAACTAAATAAATAAAAAACAAACTAAACAAAAAATTAGAAAAATTTAAGAAATAAATTTAAGCTAAAATAAAATAAAATAAATGAAAAACAAACTAAACAAAAAATAGAAATGTTGCCTTAGTGAATAAATGAAATAAATTTAAGTTTAAGCACTTAAAGTACTAACAGGAAATAAATGAAAACTAAAAATGAAATAAAAAAATAAATTAAACCTAAATTGTATTATTTAAAAAAACAAAAAACAAAACAAAATATATTTATATTAGATGAAAAACTGAAACTAAACGGAAATTAAAAATATTGCGTTGGTGAATAAATGAAAGAAATTTAAGTTGAAGTACTAAAATTACTAACTGGAAATAAATAAAAACTAAAACTGAAATAGAAATAAATTAAACCTAAATTGTATTATTTAAAAAAAAAAAAGAA
>RJVU01010503.1:1687391-1699149 GCA_003731715.1 Anabarilius grahami | reverse complement strand
CACACAGCAGCCGTACCTTAGCAGAGTCGGAGTTCTTCATGTAAGGCTCAGCACAATGTGCTATTCCACCCTGTAGAACCTTCTCTATCCGTGCGACCAAGAAGATTTCAGGGTGCGGACAGGTCACGGAAAACACTCCCTACAGACACACGGGATTAGAAAGAGTCAAAGTAGTAGATTTTCACAAACAAGCTTCATAATGTGTTATATTCACTACCGTTTGTGGTCAGTAATAATGTTTAAATGAAATTTAGCTTACACTTTATTTTGATGCCGCACTTTAGACATTCTACTGACTAACTCTGCAACTACATGTCTAAAGTGGACCATCAAAATAAAGTGTATTTTATCCAGTAATGATGCAATTCTATCCTAATGGATAGAGAGTCGGACTTGTAACCCAAAGGTCATGGGTTCGAGTCTCAGGTCCGGCAGGGATTGTTGGTGAGGGGAGTGAATGTCCAGCGCTCTCCCCACCTTCAATACCACGACTGAGGTGAGACCCTTGAGCAAGGCACCGTACCCCCAACTGCTCCCCGGGCGCCGCAGCAATGGCTGCCCACTGCTCCGGGTGTGTGTTCACGGTGTGTGTGTTCACTGCTGTGTGTGTGCACTTGGATGGGTTAAATGCAGAGCACAAATTCCGAGTAGGGGTCACCATACTTGGCCACGTCACTTCACTTCACTTTCTTCTTCTTCTTCTTCTTAAATTGATCAAAAGTGACAGTTAAGACATTTATAATGTTACAAAAGATTGTATTTCAAATAAACACTGTTCTTTTCAGAGAATCCTGAAAAAATATGAAGCAGCGCAACTGTTTTCAACACTGATAATAATCAGAAATTAAATTATAATGCCTGAAAATGGCAAAAACTGCACAAAAATCACAGAGGAAATGTAAAATGGCTGTTTTTAGGGCTTTACTCCAAGACACTTTTTTTTTTTTATTAGGTATTGGGACATTACATGTATGTACTGAATTTCATACCAGTACATGAAATGTAGCGAGAGGGGCACTTTGTTGAAATTTCATAGGTGGCGCTATTGAGCCATTTTGTCACACCTAATTCTGACACCCTTATCAGATGTAAATTTTCACCAGTTCGGATGTGTGTGCAAAGTTTCATGACTTTTCATGCATGTTTACACCCTCAAAACGTGATTCATTTTGGAGAAGAAGAAGAATCGGAGCAATTCCAAGAGTGTCCTCACACCATTGGTGCCCTAATGAGCACCAAATCATCATATTAAAATGATTACTGAAGGACCATGTGACACTGAAGACTGGAGTAATGATGCTGAAAATTCAGCTTTGATCACAGGAATAAATTACACTTTACTATATATTCACATAGTCAAATTGGTGACCAGAACAGACCTGCTTCCAAAGCATAAATAATCTTACGGGCTTCAAACGTTTGAACTATTTTAAACAGCGTATGTGTGATTTTCTTTGTATGTGTGACCCTTTAAATGCATTTGAGGAATGAACCCAAGTTATTATCTCTGGTTCTGAACAGCAGGTTGTTGACAGAGACCGGATGTGATGTGTTGTTTGGTGTGAGTCCTCACCTGTCGTGGAAACTGACCGGCGCTCTCTGTCGGGCTGCCGGCGGTCGGTTGCGCTCCTTGCGGACTGTCTGGTGCTGCGGAGCTGTTGTGAGATCCTGACGAGGGCAGCAGCGCTTTCACAGACGGATGGTTCATGTCCACATGGAAGTCTGAGGAGATCTTACGACAACTCTGAACATCAAACAACGACAGAGAGACGAAGAAAGGCTCCACCTGCAACACAAACCAATGCACAAACTCTCAGATGGAACAAGACGAAGAGGGTTTATTGTAAAGAAGGTGGCTGGAAACTCAATTTACGAATATCTTCATGATTTCAGCAAAGGTAATTAGTGATCAATGGTTATAGTTAATGAGGTGAGGTACGTTAGTGGTCGGTCCCTCTTCATTCTCCGCCACACAGCTCTGCAGGTTGAAGGACAGATCGTTACAGTTCACCAAGATCCGTTTCCCAAACTTCTCCTCAAAGGGCTTCACTTCCGGCTCGATCCCGGAGAAATCCAGTTTCTGATCAGAGTGGAAGATGAGATCGATGATAAGTTCATGAGTTTCATCTATGCTGTGATCAGTGCAGAGGGGAAAACTAGTTTAAGAGGCTGTTGTATCTCAGTGATGTACCTGTAAGTCTGGGTCCAGTGTGAAGAGTTTCAGCCGTGTCTCGTTTCTCATCTTGCTCTCGATGTCTCTGGCACTCTGAGAACAGAGCAGGAGAGATAGCAGTCAAAACCTCTGAAGCTTTTTGTAATTTACTTCCAGCTCCAGATGAACAGAACCAAATGTGGTTAGCATAGTACATCCTAATGCTGAAGCAAAAAGAATTAAATATTAAGTCTAATATGTTATCTATTATCACATCTCTTATAATATAGATTTCTGAGAGGTCAGACAATGAAGTATTATTATGAGGTTTAGTTTACAAGGTACTTTGACCAACAAAATGATTGTTTTAGAGTAAAGGTGCGGTCACATTTATTGCTGGTGATTTGGCAAACAATCCAGTGCGTATCTGTGTTTGTGCTCTGGAGAGCGTCAAAGGTTTCTATTTACAATGTGTTTTTGCAGCGTTGAGCAGTGTAGCCACTCATGGGCGTATCTGTTGAGTACTTGAATGCAACAGCCAATCAGAGGTGTTTAAATAACAATCACTCACACCGTTCAAAGCTGGAGTTCGTCAAGTGCTGTGTTCTGCACGCACAAATCCTCTCATTATAACAAAGTAAGGATGTTATGTAAATAAGAGACTCATTGTTATAAGAGTTTCTTAAACTCCAGACCAAAAAAAGGTTGCATCTTATGACATCACATCCTGTTTTTGGTTCGTTTAGATGTCTTTGGTCTGTGTTGTATTCACACTTATTCAAATGAACCGCACTAAGAGAGCAATCGCACCTTAGTTCGTTTTAATCCAACCAAACCATCCAAGTGTGAACACAATAGATCGAGTGTACCATGATTACTGAAGTGTGACTTACCTGAAAACTGTCCATACTGCTAGAAGAGTGGTCGCTTTTCCCCTGTTCATCATCTACAACAGAGATAGACGGAAGAACGTCATTACACCACACAGCAACCACAGTGATTCTCTGGTCATTGTGTAAACAGTCACTCCCATGTGTGGAGGTCAGTGGTTTGTGTGTGTGTTTGTTTCAGGAATGTGACTAAAATGAACATATGACTAAGGGTTCTGTATAATCTGGATAAACACACACCGTCGTGCAAGTCTCCGTTCCTCTTGTCCTGCATGGCCAGCTCAAAACTGCTGTTGAGGATCCGGTTGAGGGTGCCGATCCAGTCCTCCATCTCGCTCTCGGAGTCTGCGGCCAGAACATAGCCACTCTTATCCTGCATCTTCAGCTCGAACGCAAACCTCCGTACACGATTGTTCTACATGCAAAGAAAAATTGATTTCAATACATATAAAAAAGGATAGAAATGAACATGCACCTGCAGATGACTAGTGAACCAAGACATTCAGATTATCAATGGTACAATTTAAACCATGTAAAACCTTCCCAGAAGCCTGGGAAAAGAGTGAGATGATTTCCATATGGAGGCTGACAGACTCCCGACCCGTCCCAGGGCAGGACTTACAGTGTGGTTAAGTGTCTTTAAAGGGATGGGTTTCAAAACATAAGACCAGGGGCATTTGGTCAGGCAAAGACAACCAGAGAGAAATGCAGGAGTCCAACTTTTGACCCCTGAGCAGTCGGGGATTTCTGCTCCATCAGAGGCTGGGAAAGATCTTCTGCTCAGCTGGCAGAACTGAGTACCTTAGCCAAACAGAATGAGCTGAGATCAAAACCATCCACGCCTTCACTGTGACTCTGACAGGAAGTTTCATGTGTTTATAAGTAGGATATGAATGTGCGAATTGAATGAAAACATGTTTGGGTCCAAAGCCAAAAGAAATTAAAGAACTTCTGTTTTGCATAAAGAAAATTAAGCATATTCGTAGGACAACTACAATTTTTGCATTTTGACTTTTTCATGAGAATTAAGCACATTTATCAAAAGCTTAATTTTTTTTTTTAAAGTTCATTATTCTGAAGGATGACCCATTAGATTCTCATAAAATAATCTAATGAGTAAAACAGTGAAGTAAAAATACAGTACGGGAAAAAAATCTGTTTTTTAATTAAAAATAGCCTAAATTAAAGTCAGTACAAACCGATGACGTGATGTAATATGATGTATGCTGAAAATGTTATATATACACTACCGTTCAAAAGTTTGGGATCGGTAAGATTTTTAATGTTTTTAAAAGAAGTTTCGTCTGCTCACCAAGGCTGCATTTATTTAATTAAAAACACAGTAAAAACAGGAATATTGTGAAATATTATTACAATTTTAAATAACTGTTTTCTATTTACTAAGTAATTTATTCCTGTGATGCAAAGTTGAATTTTCAGCATCGTCACTCCAGTCTTCGGTGTCACATGATCCTTCAGAAATTACTCTAATATCTGATTTGCTGCTCAAGAAACATTTCTGATTATTATTAATGTTGAAAACAGTTGTGTACTTTTTTTTTTTCAGGATTCCTTGATTAATAAAAAGTTCAAAAGAACAGCATTTATCTGAAATACAAAGCTTCTGTAGCATTATACACTACCGTTCAAAAGTTTGGGGACAGTAAGAATTTTTATTTGAATTTTCTTGAAAAGAAATTAAATAAATTAATACTTTTATTCAACAGGGATGCATTAAATCATTCATAAGTGACAGTAAAGACATTTACAATGTTACAAAAGATTATATTTCAAATAAATGCTGTTCTTTTGAACTTTCTATTCGTCAAAGAATCCTGAAAAAAAATATTGTACACAAATATTTTGTACAATTGTACACAATAAATGTTTCTTGAGCAGCAGATCAGCATATTAGAATGATTTCTGAAGGATCATGTGACACTGAAGACTGGAGTAATGATGCTGACAATTCAGCTTTGCCAACACAAGAATAAATTATATTTTCAAATATTTTCAAATTGAAAAGTTATTTGAAATTGTAATATTATTTCACAATATTACTGTTTTTACTGTATTTTTAATTAAATAAATGCAGCCTTGGTGAGCAGACGAAACTTCTTTTAAAAACATAAAAAAATCTTACCGATCCCAAACTTTTGAACGGTAGTGTAGATATAATTATTGTAATATAGAAAAATAAATTATAAAAAGTACATAATATATTTACATTTAAATTAATACATTTAATGACATTTTATAAACATATTTTGGGATAATGCAGTTACATTCTTTCCTATTTTTTTCATTTTAGTAAGACCCAGTGTTGTGTGGAGGCGAGCTGAGGGGTGTGTCAGAGGTCAGAGGACTAATTTAACGGATACAACTCATTACAGATAATGACAAAGCAACACATGAAGGGTGTGACGCTGGTTTGTTGACCATACCTATGAGTGATTATGGCCACAGGTTCCAGAAAATTCCACACTAAAATAACTCGGGGGGCCGGGTGTGGGTGTAGCGCTTTATTTTGGGAGTGTATGTGGAAAATTCACTCCCAGAAAGAATGCTTATCAATTATCAAAACACAGGGAGAAGAGCTCTTTCATCCTTCACTCTCTCCTTTCTTTGCCTTCCCATAATGTTCAGCTCTCCTTTCTACTCTATGAACAGTTCTGTTTTAAAGTAAACTTCAGCATACTTTTAAAAAAAGACTGATTATGTAAATTTATTTTAAAAGAATATGCTTAAATGCAAAATTAATGTAATGTTTTAAGACAACCGCAATTAAAAACAATGAGTTCATGGTTGTGACATCAATACCATGATGATTTCTAAACAAAATGGAGGAAACATTCGAGTTTGTCTACACACCTGCACCACTCCCATACAGGAGTCCAGGAAGATGGTTCCTTTGGGCTCTTTGTTGATCTTCTCATCCTTGTAGAAGTTGAGATTATATGACCCGTCGCCCAGCTGCGTCAGGTGGAAATACCTTCTTTTAAATGACTGAGTGAAAAAAGAAGAGTGCAAATGAGACATGAAATGCAAACACGTGCATAGACATAACATCTCTTCAGAACTGACTCTCACCCTCATGGTGACGCTGATGGCACTGTTCACGTTGCCTTTATGCAGCCAGCCCTGTTTAATGAGACCACCCTTCTGAGAGCCGAGAGAGGCCGTGTCCTTTACACACACACACACAAACACAAAAACAAGAGATAGTTTTGTGATGACAGTCCAAAGCTTGTCTGTTTGATCCTGCAGATAGAAAAAAGTGGGAGTCAAATAAGGGAGAAAGAACAGAATCCAGACTCACAACTGAACAGAACCTCAGATAAACCTGATTCAAAGAACACTAGAACCTCAGATAAACCCGATTCAAAGAACACTAGAACCTCAGATAAACCTGATTCAAAGAACACTACAGAACCTCAGATAAACCTGATTCAAAGAACACTACAGAACCTCAGATAAACCCGATTCAAAGAACACTAGAACCTCAGATAAACCTGATTCAAAGAACACAAGAACCTCAGATAAACCTGATTCAAAGAACACTACAGAACCTCAGATAAACCTGATTCAAAGAACACTACAGAACCTCAGATAAACCTGATTCATAGAACACTACAGAACCTCAGATAAACCCGATTCAAAGAACACTAGAACCTCAGATAAACCTGATTCAAAGAACACTACAGAACCTCAGATAAACCCGATTCAAAGAACACTAGAACCTCAGATAAACCTGATTCAAAGAACACTAGAACCTCAGATAAACCTGATTCAAAGAACACTACAGAACCTGAGATAAACCTGATTCAAAGAACACTAGAACCTCAGATAAACCTGATTCAAAGAACGCTAAAGAACCTCAGATAAACCTGATTCAAAGAACGCAACAGAACCTCAGATAAACCTGATTCAAAGAACTCCACAGAAATGGGAGCGTTTAGCGGAAGTTCTACCCGGAAGACTCTAATGCACGTCATTGCTCATTATCTAACCAATCATTACACGTCACCTGAGTATATAAGTTCTGTTCCCACCCACTATTGTGTTCGCAGATACCATCGGCGGCGTTCACCCCCATCCTCCCCACCACCACCACCAGGTCGGTCCCTGTCCCTAAAACGGGGGTAGGCTCCTCCCCTGCCTTCATCTTAAGGCAGGATCTGCAAACGTCTGCTACCCTCCGGATTGTACAATGGACGGGGCCTACGTCAAAGAACTTTATCATTTGTCTTTGATATTTACATTCAAATTGTTGAATAAATCGTATTCAAATGTTTCTTTGCTTCCCGAGACTTTCTGGTAGAACCTCAGATAAACCTGATTCAAAGAACACTACAGAACCTCAGATAAACCTGATTCAAAGAACGCTACAGAACCTCAGATAAACCTGATTCAAAGAACACTAGAACCTCAGATAAACCTGATTCAAAAAACGCTACAAAACCTCAGATAAACCTGATTCAAAGAACGCAACAGAACCTCAGATAAACCTGATTCAAAGAACGCTACAGAACCTCAGATAAACCTGATTCAAAGAACGCTACAGAACCTCAGATAAACCTGATTCAAAGAACACTACAGAACCTCAAATAAACCTGATTCAAAAGATGCTACAGAACCTCAGATAAACCTGATTCAAAGAACGCAACAGAACCTCAGATAAACCCGATTCAAAGAACTATACAGAACCTCAGATAAACCCGATTCAAAGAACTCTACAGAACCTCAGATAATCCTGATTCAGAGAACACACAGAACCTCAGATAAATCTGATTCACATAACACATCCGAATCTTTCCACATCTGGAGTACTGTATGCTATGAATTACATTTTACTAGTTGCTGATGATCTTGTATGAATTTGCACAATTTTAGTTTGTATGAAAACATATGATTTGTTTTTAAAAAATAACCTCAGTGGGACATACGCAGTAGTAAAAAAAAAGAAATAAGATTGTACAAATTCATACAAATTCGTCAAAGCGTAAACATAAATTAGTTACGAATTGCCATGACACTGTGTTGGTATGTCCTGCTAAGAAACTTTCTTTCAGCTGATGAACAATAAAAACATTGAAAGCCAATCAGAAACCATCCTGCTTTTAAAGTGGCAGATGACATAACTGCAGTGCAAGGTTATTACATAACATTACTGGTGTGGATGCTAATATAGTCATCAGTATAGTTGTCTTTATAGTTATCGTTCTTGCTGTGAACAGGCTTTTATGTCTTTCAGCTGTGAAATGGGCCACACTATGGGCCCCATGCTGAAAAGACCCTTCAAGAACAATAGAAGGTTAAACTTTAGTACAATGGGTCAGTTTGTCTCTGAATCACCAGTTGAACACTCCTTATCGCTTTACTCTTGACACTCTGTAGATATAAACAAACCACACACACAACAGAGATTAACAGATGAAATGCTTTTGCTGTGATTGTGTGGGTGGGCAAAGGGAGTCTGGATGCTTCATAGACCTCACAGAACTGCCTTCTCTCAACAAACACACACTATCTGAGGTTTCCAGTCAGCAGATATCAACTGTACAGTCTTGGACAGTCTGGACTTGTGTGAAAAGTGCTTAGATTCACACTTTCTCACAAGGCTTTGTTTTTATTACCAAAGAGACATCATGCAAGAAATCTATATTTGTATATGTTCTGAAGAAAATGTGAGTGATGTTTGCCTATGTAAACCTAGCTGCCATGCTAGGGCATTCTGGGTGGTTGCCAGGGTTGACAGTATAGCGACTACTTACATAAAATGATATAAATATCAGTCATCACTCTATATCTGCCAATAATATGTATCAGTAATATGATATTTAATGTTTAGTTTTATTATCAAAGATCTGTAATTTTACTTTAAATATGAGCACTAGTAAAAGTGAATGCAAACATCAGCAACCATCACTAATAAATGTTAAAGTTTGTGAAAACAGCCTAAGATTCTGACGGGCTGTGATTTAAAACCTTGATGTGGTGAGCTGTTATGATTGGCTGTGCTGTTGGACGGTCATCAGCGATTGGCTGTGTGTTTACTGTAATGCCAAAACACACTCGTTATCACACAAAACTTTCTATAAACACAAGAAATCAGTCAGCAACCAAATTAGACAAATGAGTCCAACAGTAACTTAAGGGTTGAGTCCATAGTACAGGCCAAAACTCTGCACAATAACACATTGAATTCCTCAAACCTACGACCTGAGTTATATTTCAGTCTGTCGTACTGCACACATTTGGGCTAAAATAAGAAACGTGACTCAAACTTGAGTGGGAAGCTGATTAGTAGAATTAAATAGGTGGGCAGCATTCATGGAAAGAAGAATTCTGGGAAGGACGAGCCAGAAGGGATTATGTCAGGTCATGTCCATTCTGGGAAAACCTGGAAACCTGGATCCACTCAAAGAGCTGGATCCTTACTGTAGTACAAATTACATATTATCCTAAATATTATGTGACATTAGCATTAGTGCATCTCGTATTATAGCATGTTTAAAATATTTAAAGAAAAAGCCCAAATTATATTTTGGGGCAATACTGCCCTCAATCCCTCAAGCAATGATAGAGAAGGAATTTGGGATGGATTTCTATTAACTTTGAGTTATACAAAAATGGTAAGTATTTCAGTACGAGACACTAGGGGGTATGTGGTATCAAGATGGAATTTGTGTTAGTTCATCCCAATACTGGCGTACTGACTGACTTCATCCTCAAAACTATGGCTACTATTAAAATACACGCCTTTAGTGCAAAGCAGAAATATTTGAGGTGAGCTTCACAGCATGTCTCAGGGCTTGATCCTTACTTTTTCCCAAAGTGCACATGTGCTCCTAAAACACTGTACAGGCACAATGAACATTTATCAAAAAAGGGGGTAAGGGTTTCAAGGAAATATTTACAAGAAAAATTATTTAATTAATAAAAAAAAAACAGACTAGGTTTTTAAATATTTCACCTTCAAAAAAATTTATGAATAATGTGGGTCTTTTAATTATAAACCGGGACTCTTATTTTGAAATGTACTTGCTTTATTATAGAGTGCAACAGTCGGGTTCTGTAAGCAAAAACTTGATTTTGAACGATAACAATCAGGGCCTCGCCAAGTGGCAAATGCGAGTAAAAATCAGCGTTGGCGAGTGTATGAAACAGTGTCTCTCGCCAGTTGGCCGGTAACATTTTTATGAATTCTAACAATGCAAGAACGGGAACGATGCTCGGGACAGTTGACGGGCCAGCGCAGCATCGTCACGAAAGTTTAAGCCTTGACAATTTAAATATTCAAGCGCAAGAAGATGCAAAAGGAAGCTTATTTCACTACTTGTGCGATGTGAGGAAAGTTTTGTGCGCACACAACCGAAGCGCTCCCAGAAAGCCGTGCCTTAGACAGCGTGCGAGTACTAAACTGAGCTCTCTTTCTCTCTTCTTGCACTTGAGCAGACAAATTAACACAAAATTATATTAAAAAATAGCGAGTATCCTACTAAACATAGTCGGTCATGTCCAAGGTGAACGTAAAGAGTTGAGAAAGTAAACACGTGTAGCAGTGTCAGTATATTAAATCCGTGCATTCGCTCTTAAAGTGACAGCAGCCTAATATTCCTGCTGCTGTCTGTGTTTTTAATGTTAATCAAACAACAAAAGACAAAGAAAAAAAATCACTCGCTGCTCTTGACTGAATAACTTTTGTAACTTTAATAAGGTTTAATTAATAAGGATGTTTAATTTATACAGTGAAGACTATGTAGTTACATTTGCTTTATTACATTTCTGTACCTGAAAACTACTATCAGACCTACCTGAAAAAGCACTGTTTATTTCATTTGTATCTTTGTTATATTGTATTTATATGTGCTTTTGCTTATAATTTGTTTGTTTGTTCTTATTTTATTACTGAATGTTTACTTGTCTTTAATAATGTTTTAAATTTAAATTAGTTAGGCTAGTAGTTTTAGCTGTGGTATCTTTAGCTCCACCCACTCCCATGAAGCACTGCGAATGTTGTAATTGAGCTCGCTGATGTCTATCACCCATAATGCCACAGGATTTATCAGAGAGAGAAAACATCACTTAAATCTGACCACGGGTTCGGAGTTCAACCAGAGGGCCACAGAGCTAGAAGATGTGTTTGTGTGTGTGTTTGATTTACCTCATCTTTATCAACGTCTTCATCCACCTCAAAAACATGCTGCGCTAAATTATCAGGTCTGGACACTTTGCTGTGTACAAAACAAACACAGATCAACACACAGATTCAGATTCACATCACAATAACACCACTCACACCACCATTCAGTGCATTTTTGGGGGGAAATTAATTATTTTATTCAGCAAGGATGCATTAAATGGATCAAAAGTGACAGTAAAGACTTTTATATTACAAAAAATGCTGTTCTTTTGAACTTTCGATTTGTCAAAGAATTCTGTGTTTCCACAGAAATATGAAGCAGCACAACTGTTTTCAACACTGATTAGAGAAAATATATTTGTGATATATTGGAATGTATTTATGTCTACATAATATTCTTTTCTGTTAATCTTTATGTGAAGTTTTGGTATGACTTCTTAATGAAAGTTTTTATGTTTCTTTTTCCAGGTAATCAGATTTTGGCTGCCCTCTCATCCACATTTAAATAGTTAAAGGTCTGTGTGTGTGTGTGTGTGTGTGTGTGTGTGTGTGTGTGTGTGTGTGTGTGTG
>RJVU01010503.1:1592269-1687364 GCA_003731715.1 Anabarilius grahami | reverse complement strand
ATCACTCACTGCTCCTCTGCTCTATTGTTACCCAGCAAAACACATTTCCTGCTCTCGCCAACACAAACATCTTTCCAAGAGCTGACAATCACACTCACAGGTTTGTTTTTGTGAGTTGTGGGGACATTCCATAGGCCTAATGGTTTTTATACTGTACAAACTGTATTTTCTATCACCCTACACCAACCCTACCCCTAAACCTAACCATCACAGGAAACTGTGCACATTTTTACTTTCTCATGTATGATTTATAAGCCTTTTGAAAAATGGGGACACCCTCTCCTTGTAATACCTATGTCATACCCATGTCATTATACAAATTTGTGTCCTGATGTGTCACAAAAACGCGTGAGCGTGCGCACACACACACACACACAATGACAGCCTGCAGTCCTCTATCCCTGCAGCTATAATCAGTCACACAGGCCGTAACGTGTTTCGGTCTAGTTTGGGTTCTTACATGGGAAGCTGACGGAAGTCGCTGGAATAATCCTCATATTTGTAGTTGACAACATGCCAGTCAGAGATGTAAGACTTGATGCACTGTAAGAACAAACACAACATCATTAACATTAATAGCAATACAACTGCAATGAAGTTTTTACACAAACACTCACTATGACAAGTCTCGGCAGATTAATTTAACAGCCGAAGCGATGTGGATCTGTGATCTTGGCGTGAGCACGGACACATTGAGCTGTGCAGCTCAAGCGGGAGATGTGGTTTCAGTTCTGGTCCAGTGCCTTCTATCTCTGATCTATTATGTTCTGTCCATTCTCTCTACTGCCCTTACTTTAAAAAAGTGTCAAAAACGCTATAAGGGTCAATGTGTAAATTAAAGGGTTAGTTCACCCAAAAATGAAAATTCTGTCATTTATTACTCACCCTCATGCCGTTCCACACCTGTAAGACCTTCATTAATCTTCGGAACACAAATTAAGATATTTTAGTTGAAATCCTATGGCTCAGTGAGACCTGCATTGGGAGCAATGACATTTCCTCTCTCAAGATCCATAAAGGTACTAAAAACATATTTAAATCAGTTAATGTGAGTACAGTGGTTCAATATTAATATTATAAAGCGACGAGAATATTTTTGGAGCGCCAAAAAAAACAAAATAACGACTGTGACGAGCAGGGCGGGCGAGAGCCGTGAGGGAACGGTGCGAGGCCGGTGACGCAAGAGTTAATGAGCATCACCTGCGAGGCGCGCCGGCCTCGAGTCTCTCACGGAGGAGCTCCGGAGGCATAAAAGGAGGAGCGACGACGTCCACGAGGGTCTGCCGGCATTACTTTCGTTTTGTTCTGTGTTTATTTTGGAATTAAAGTTTTGTTAAACGTTCGCCGGTTCCCGCCTCCTTCTTCCCGTATATATGAACTGTGTTACATTGGTGCCGAAACCCGGGATGAAGGAGGGACATGCTGTCGGAGAGCCCTCCCGAGGCGGTGGTGCTGGAGCATAGTGACCGGTGGGACGAAGAAGCTCGGTGCCGTGCCCCTGGGACGAGGTGGGGTGGCTGCCGTCCAGGAGGGAGCGGAGGAGTCGCCGCCGTTCGCCGTGGGCCGGAGCCTGCTGCCGTCCGCCATGAAGGGGAGGAGCAGGGAACGGGGGAGGAGCTGCCGGCTGCCCTCAGTCGGAGGAGCCATCGCCGGCCACCAAGGGGCAGAGGAGGATCGAGCCGTCCACGGAGCGTCCAGTACCATCGCATGGCACTGCGAGGAAAAGCCTCTCGGCTGGCTGAGGACCGAGCGGCAGTGTGTCTGGGAACCGGACCAAGAATTTTTTTTTCTCTTTTTCCTCTCTCCCCTCTATCGTTCTGTCGCTCCCCTTGCTTCCGTCTCCTTTCTCTCGTCTCATCTATCCTTACCCCCAGGTGCTGCGGCCGCCGAGACAGGCCCCGGGGGGGAGTAGAGCGCAGTCTCGGGAGTACCCCCCGGCCTGCGAGGGGCCATGGGGGTATGTGACGAGCAGGGCGGGCGAGAGCCGTGAGGGAACGGCGCGAGGCGTGCCGGCCTCGAGTCTCTCACGGAGGAGCTCCGGAGGCATAAAAGGAGGAGGGACGACAGTGAAGGACGAGAGAGGACCAGGCCTGGATGTTATTTTATGTATTATTATGTTTGTGTGGCCGGCAGACGTCCGCGAGGGTCTGCCGGCATTACTTTCATTTTGTTCTGTGTTTATTTTGGAATTAAAGTTTTGTTAAATGTTTGCCGGTTCCCGCCTCCTTCTTCCCGTATATACGAACTGTGTTACAACGACTTATTTAGCTCCAAAAATATTCTCGTCGGTTTATAATATTAATATTGAACCACTGTACTCACATGAACAGATTTAAATATGTTTTTAGTACCTTTATGGCTCTTGAGAGAGGAAGTGTCATTGCTCCCTATGGTATTAATGTATGTTAGCAATGTACATGTTTTGTAAATTTAAATAATGAGGAGTGGACACTGGACAGGAAACTATTGAAGGAGTCTGGAACGGGATCAGAACGAATCTGGAAGTGGAACTGAACCTGAGCGTCTCAAACGATCTGACCGCAACCACATCTTCCACAGTTTTTCTCCTTTCTGACAGGAAAAGAAAGTCTACACTACAGCATTACTATTTTGGGTCACTGTTTTATGCAAAGTCACCCTGTGCTCAAAAAGATCTCATTTATCCCCTCAATCCTTTGCTCTGAGTCCAATCTGATTTTTTAGGAAGAGCGGAAAGGAGATGAAAAGCAGGAGCAGTAAAACCCTTTTCTCAAAGGTAAAAAAAGAAGCCTTTTTTAATAGATCAAAACAAGTGGAAAAGAGGAACCACTCAATATTCACACACAGACATGCACACACACACACACCACATCAGCACAATTTTTGTGATGAATTTTAAAAACACACTTATGTACTTGGACACACAGTCACTATAAGCTGCACACAGGCAAGATTTTAGGCATCATTAGACAAACATTTATTATTAATCATTTTATTGCATTGTATTATAAGTTTTAAAACTACAGATTTGATCATAAAATTAAGCAATTAAATATCATCTTACTAAGACATATTATTGCCAGATATAGAGTGATGACTGATATTTATATGATTTTATGTAATTTGAATTAATTATTTAAAAATGGTGAATAAATTAATGAATCATAAAGACTTCATTTGTTTCATTACTGGATGAATCAGCGTTGTTTTAAAATGTATCTCTTGAATGAATGATTCAGTGACAAACACATTTTAAACAGTCACTTGTCGCCACCTACGGGTGTAATGATGTAACTAATACAATCTTTGTTTGAATCGTCATGTTACTTTCAAAAGGTGATTTGCTCTATTTTGGTCGCTACTGTAGACATCAGTGTTTATATCCCAACTATAAACTTTTATCCCAGTACTTTTGTGATAATATGAATTATTGTTAGACAGAAATAATAATACTGTGTGGTTGAAATCTCTATGTTTCGTTTATTTTTTTTTAAATTGATTTTTTCTGACTATTGTTTCATATATCAGGCTTTACAGTGTTAATATGTTGCAAGCTGTCAAGGGAAATGGTGATTAGAAACGTATTTTAATATCCGTCTCTTTTGAAGGTAGCTTCTCACGTAAACAGCAGACAGAGAGGAAGATCACTAGGTTTAGAAATCTCGCATTAAACCATCTGCTCAATATATTCTACTGGAGAACAGCCAGTATCATCGGTGTGTGTGTGTGTGTGTGTACTGAAAACTTTTGGGAGTATCCCATGAGTTTATACCTATCTGGCAGTCAGTTTAACAGAGAAGTGGAAATATCTGTAGAACAATAGACGCACTATTCTCCACTCGACTAGGAGTGAGTGTGTTACGTGACATGAAGGTCAATCTCGGACAAAGTCTTCTCTATAAACATCAGAGGAAATCCTCTGAGTGCAGTGAGTATGTGTGTCAAATACGGTTAAAGAACAATAAGTGCTGTACACACATACACACACACTCACGTCTGACTTCGACTGAGACGGTGAAATGTAAGTAAGTGTGAGAGAGTAAAGTTCTGGACTCATAGAAAGTGTTTTGCATGTATATGTGTGTGTGTGTGTGTTTCACCTCTTGCACAAACAGACTCTGGGCGTCTCTCAGCGCGTGTGCAGGTATAGAGGCGTAGAGCGTCCGGATCTGTCGCGACAGTGTACAGACCTGCAGAAGACAGACACTGTGTTACAATCAAATCTAGACAGAGATAAAATCATCCATGCACAAACCTAGACAAAACTGGCATCTGATCCAACAACCACCAACAAATTAGGGTGCACAAGTACTCTGAAGTGACGATGATGATCGATCATGAAAAATCACATTCTTCTTCTTATGTTCCACAGAAGAAAGAGAATCATACAGGTTTGAAACAACATGAAAGACATTTTCATATTTTGGATGAACTAGACCTTCAATTAGCTAATCTTAATAAAACAATTAACAAGAATCACAAAATTAAATTTTTTACAGTTAAAACATAAATACAATAAATAACAAGAGAATACAATTTTCATACAATGCAGGGAGAGTTTTCTCGAGAGAGAAAAAGAACTGGACAAACACAGCTTGACCACAGTTTTACAGCAAAACTCCCCGGCCTGACTCATGTCTGCCAGATCAGCAGGACTCAGACTGCCAGCTTCAGCTATTATGGACAGATAGTCTCCATCCTGCCAGCCAATAAGAGCCTGAAAGTGCTTTGGCTGGTCATCAATGAGCCCCTGTTTGTAGATGATTTAATGACAACACCATTTGACTGCAAAAGGCATCTTTCCCTATTGACGCCCATTCAAAAATGTGTGTACCCTGTGTGACAATCCAGTGTGTGACTCCCCCATATCTGGATGATGGGTGATGCCATGAGTGGTTTCATCATGGTCACCTGGCTTCCTTATCATTATGCCCTTTAAAAGGAGCCATGATATCACTTTTGGAGCCACGGGTCATAACAAATGGAGATCCCGGACGAGCCCCCATTTGTTACGACCCATGGCTCCAAAAGGCCGCAACAAAGGGGCACACACTGTTGTCGAATTTAACTCAAGGTTTATTAACAAAATAAAGACTTTGAAACTATTTTCGTTGGCGAAATACAGCGAAACGGGCGTTTTGGTGTCTTAAATGTGAGTCACTTGATTAAGTTCTTGTTCATTAAACTGTTCGCTGAATAAAATCAATATCACATTTGTAATCATGCTAATATTTGGAGAAAAACGACACTCTTTGTGTAATACTGGTTAACTATATTAAATGATATAAATATGAAATATATACAGGGGCATTTTTGCCCCTTATCTTGAATTCTGAGGCATTCTAAAGGCATTTTAATAGACTAAATCACGCAGTGAAAGCGTACACTCTAAATATGCACGCGCACTAGTCTAACCTACTAGACTCGTCACGTAGTGCATGCGTGCACTCAATGAGTGTGTTTTTGTTTGGTTTTTGTAAAGTGAGCGACATACTCGATAATTTCAGATCGTTAAATCAACAATTACGATATCATAGACGATATATAACGCACACCCTACTGCACTGGCCCGATCGGGCAAATGACCGTTCAGTCTACTGTCCTGAGCGTCGTTCACACTGACCCCGGGCCATCGGGCAGTCCTTATTGTCGAGCCCTGGCTAATGGAACAGCAGTAAAATCACTAATGTAGAGTAAGGTGTATGCACTGTGGCTCCAGTGTAAGTGTAACAAAAACAAAATACAAACAAAGTAAACGAACAAGGTCAACAAAAGAAGGAGCGCTGAAGAGTGGTAACATGGCTCCTTTTAAAGGGCATGATGATGAGGAAGCCAGGTGACCATTAAGAAACCACTCATGGAATCACCCAGATACAGGGAAGTCACACACCGGATTGAGATGAATGAGAATGCAAACGGAAAGCTCCAGGTATTATAGACCTCCTTGGTTTAAACATATAAACATCAAGCATACAGTGAACCAGAGAGCTCGAATTAGGTGAGAAACAAACAATTTGTCCTCAGTGATTTCACATTATCCCTTTGTTTTCATTCATGCCAAATGAAACATGGCGTCTGACCTTAACAAGGTCTGAGGGTCCACTGAGATTGGAGGTGAAAAGTATAAATGATTGTCACTAATGCTATTGATGTTTTATATTTAGAAGTAAAGTGCTTCTCCACGTCACTAGGGTCGGTGGGTCTCAGTACCAGAGGAAAATAGAGTTAATAGCATTCCAAAGAAAAAACAAACAATAGAGCCCTGCTGTTCCCAAACTTCCTTTCCTGAAGCCCTCACTTCCTTCTGGAGAGATGCTAATCGCAGGGGGTGAGAAGAGGAGGAACACTGCTGGAGCCATCAAGGAGCCACACACACACACACACAGTGTGAGAGTGAAAGAGCTCATGGAGATTCAGGCAGTGGTTAAAGGATTATTTCACTTCAGAGTTAAAAATTTCTGACAATTTCTGACACCCCTATGTCATCCAAGATGTTTATGTCTTTCTTTCTTCCACCGAAAAGAAATGCAGTTTCAGTGCAGCTTCAAAGAGCTCTACATGATCCCAGACGAGGAATAAGAGTCTTATCTAGTGAAACGATCGGTCATTTTCTAAAAAAAATAAAATGTGTAATTTTTTTTTTAACCACAAATGCTCATCTTGCACTGCTCTGCTTTGCGCCACGCATTACGTAATCATGTTGTAAAGTTCAAGCGTGATGTAGGTGGAAGTATCGCGGTAGGGTGAAAAACTCCATCTCATTTTCTCCTCCAACTTCAAAATCATCTGACTTCGTTGTTTTACCTTTTTTTGTAAAGGCTGTTTGACTTAGTCTTTGTACATTCACTTTATAGACACTGGATCGGTACTTCCTCATACGTCACGCATGACCTTTCCAACATGATTACGTAATGCGTGGCGCATCGCAGAGCATTTGTGGTTAAAAAGCATATTGTCTGGGATCATGTAGAGCTCTTTGAAGCTGCACTGAAACTGACGTTTGGACCTTCAACCTGTTGAACCCCAGTGAAGTCCACTATATGGTAAAAAATCCTGGAATGTTTTCCTCAAAAACCTTCATTTCTTTTCGACTGAAGAAAGAAAGACATGAACATCCTGGATGACATTGGGGTAAGCTAAGGTCACAGGTTCAAGGCAGGTTCAGAAGGGGATACATGGGAATGGGGCATGTTTGATGTTACATCACAAACTAGAGATCAGCAGCACATGAGACACACCCACAACAAGAATTTTAAGATGGTAAACAAGCTGGTCTGCAGAGGAACAAGTAGAAAGAATTGAAATATATGAAAAAAACTTATCTAAAGAATAGTAGATGTAAAAGGGCTTGATGGATTTAAATGCGCGCATATTCATCCAAACCAAATTTAAAGCAAAATACAGCCATGGTCACAAGTATTGGCAGTGACATAAATTGTAAGTTTCGCAAAGTTGCTGCTTCAGTATTTGTAGATTATTCATTCACATCTATAGTATACTTGAACTGGCACTGCCATGGTATACTGGAAAACAATGATTAGCATTTCATCATTTTATTGGCAAAGGTTGACCAATATATGCAAAGGTTGACCACTGTCCTTCATAACCTCTGTAAATCACTCTGGCATGATGGATATCTGCTTCTGGGCCAAATCCCGACTGATGGATCACAATTTGTGGGCTTCTGCTTGTCCACTCGCCTTTTGAGGATTGACCACAGGTTCTCTATGGGATCATTGGCCACAGATCCAAAATGTCAATGTAATGATCTCCGAGCCACTTCATTATCACTCTCGCCTTGTGACATGCTGCTCCATCATACTGGAAAATGCATCAACAAATTTGCTCCTGGGTTGTTGAGAGAAGTTGCTCTTGCAGGATATTTTAATACCATTCTTTATTTCTGGCAGTTACTATTGTTCACCTTTTCTTCTCCAGACAATTGATTTTCCAGATGTCCCGAACAGTTGGAGGGGGCTTCTTTAGAGAAAATAACTTTGCACCAGTCTTCTGCTGTTCAATCCTTGTACTTCCTGCAGAATTTCAGTCTGTCCTTAATGTTTTTCTTGGAGAGAAGTGGCTTCTTTGCTGCCCTTCTTGACACCAGGCCATTGTCCAAAAGTCTTGGTCCTGGCAAATCTGTGTGTGATTAATATCACTATATTGGGGTAGGGATGGGCAAAGTTTGTCATGCTCTACCTAACAAATTTTTTCTTATGTTATTTTTCTCATATTTTTTTGCTACAGACAGATGCACAGACAGACCTCATTGGCTGCTGCATCACACCCTACTTTTTTTAGCATTCTGTATGGGCTGCATGATAATGGTTATACTGATAATCATGATTATTTTGCTCAAATTTATAATAGCAATTATGGTTAATCTCAACTCGTTGTTCTCATTTAAAAACATATTTATACATTTGATCTGAATTATTGCGCTTTCATTTAAGCACAAATCAAGAAAACATCAACTCATACGCAGGGTTTATCTTAACTAATCTAGTTTCCTGATTTGTATTTATCATGTAGATAAACACACTCTCTACATTATGAAATGGTAAAACATTGCAAAAGCCAAAACAGTAAAATTACTAATATTAATTCCAACGAATACAAATTATGTTAACGTTTTTCTATAAAAACAACAACAAAAAGACTTTGTATTGCAGCACAGAGGGAATTCAATTATTCAGCAACCACAATCGCAAAAATTATAGTTGATATTCATGTTTGGATTTATTACAGTCAATCACTGAGAAGTTGCAGATTTAGTAGAGGCAAACAGCGCAAGCGGCTCGTGAAGGAACATTGACTGGCTGTTTTACACTTCCATTTGAGCAGAAAATCGCATGGAGATCAGAAATGCCAAATTAAAAAAAGTGAGTTACACTTCATTTTAATGTGACGTAGTTACATTGTACTTACTCAGATAAGTACTGAGTGATATTAATTAACTACATGTACTTGCTGTAGACTTATGGTTAATGTTAGAGTTAGGTTTAGGGTTAGTTACTTGTAATTATGCATAATTTACTGTTATTACTAAAGCAAGTACATGAAGTAACGTGTAACTACTTCACCTTAAATTAAAGTGTTACCAAAAATATGTTTTCAGGATAAATAACCAGTGGACAAATATCGCTGATGATTATGCTTAATTATCCGAGAACGTGATCACGATTAAAATATGATTAATCAAGCAGCCATAATTCTGTGTCTTAAGTGTCTTATGTAAACAACCCCCAAAGAAACATGTCTGAGCAGGGTCAGGTGACCTGAAAACAGCCTGGCCTGATTAGTACTGTAACTAGTTATTAAGGCAACCCATAGTTATGTATAGTTATGCCCATTCTTAACTAGTGGCTCCAATTGGAATTGCAAAAATAATTACTTTTATCCAACAGGTTTCCCGAACAGTGGCCGTTATCCATCCCGTCTCAAACTAACAGCATTGGCTGAGCCAGAAATTGGCATTGCCAATTTTATATTGTCAGATTTCCCCTCCTTCTTTCAGTGACATCTCTTCTCTTCTCTGATGACGAGGGCGGGGCAACCTGTCACTCACATGAGATCCACCAATAGCAAACCAAAACCATCCAAACATCCAATCAATTCCCCATGGACAAAATCAAGTCCCGCCCTACAAATGTTTTTTTTCCAGTAACTGTTTCACTTGGATGTACGTCACAATAGAAACAAAAAGACTAGTGAATTGGGACAGGAAGTAACATAAAAATGGCACACTTCAACTTCAACTTGTGAACAATGAGATTCTGTGACCTGAGCCTCAGATCTCACGACACTAGGCTCTGTCCATCCTGATCTATGCCCATCCCGACACACTGACACATTCCACAGAGATCCTGACCGGTGGAGCCTCTTTCTCCCGCAGTGTCTGGTGTTGTTTCTTTGATCACGCTTTACAGCTGGAGTCATGGCTCTCAGAAAAAAAGGTTCAAGGCTGTCACACAATAACAGAGTGTAGCAAACAGCTGTCTGACCCTCACAGCTGCACACAGCGTGAAGTCCAGTACTACATCTATGTTAAATGAAATCCTCTAGAGCGCTCACTGTTTCCGATGTACATAGCCATGCTACATGAATCAATACATCATCACATACCCAACAGCACAGAGAGCCATGCTGTAGTATGTAGCACTGTCCCCAACCACAGACTTTCCTCGTTGACTGGTAGCCTAAGTTAACTTCCACACTTGCCTGAACACTTATATAACACACTATATACCACGATATGTGGCTAATAATAGCGCACATTTATCTAGGTTAACATTAGAGTGAGCAGCCATGTAAAATGCCTAACGTAAGGCTACTATTTACATGCTTCAATTGATAAGCCATGTTTGAAGTTAATGAATGATAGACGAACGTTTGGATTTCCTGCCCGACATAATTACCACATGGACCAACTGTGTTAACGATCTGTCCGTCATTGACTGTGTGACGTTGCCACTTCCTGTGGAGTTTTTTTTTTTCTGCGACCAACTGACCAATTCAAATTTGGTTGACCAAGTCTCTTCTTGTCGACTATTTGGGGGCAGCCCTAATAGAATAGTATTAGAAAAACAGTAGACAAAAAGTACCCGGATGACCTACTACTTCCACCCAAGATTGTGGAGCATGCAGTCAATGGACACTTTACTATCCCATGAGGCCACAGGAGAGGATTTGTGAATGAAAGTAAAGTGACAGACCTTGATACCGGTAGATCACATGACAGTGACAATATTTCTACTACACNGTAGCACTGTCCCCAACCACAGACTTTCCTCGTTGACTGGTAGCCTAAGTTAACTTCCACACTTGCCTGAACACTTATATAACACACTATATACCACGATATGTGGCTAATAATAGCGCACATTTATCTAGGTTAACATTAGAGTGAGCAGCCATGTAAAATGCCTAACGTAAGGCTACTATTTACATGCTTCAATTGATAAGCCATGTTTGAAGTTAATGAATGATAGACGAACGTTTGGATTTCCTGCCCGACATAATTACCACATGGACCAACTGTGTTAACGATCTGTCCGTCATTGACTGTGTGACGTTGCCACTTCTTGTGGAGTTTTTTTTTTTTTCTGTGCCCAACTGACCAATTCAAATTTGGTTGACCAAGTCTCTTCTTGTCGACTATTTGGGGGCAGCCCTAATAGTATAGTATTAGAAAAACAGTAGACAAAAAGTACCCGGATGACCTACTACTTCCACCCAAGATTGTGGAGCATGCAGTCAATGGACACTTTACTATCCCATGAGGCCACAGGAGAGGATTTGCGAATGAAAGTAAAGTGACAGACCTTGATACCGGTAGATCACATGACAGTGACAATATTTCTACTACACACATTCCTACTATATAGAATGTACTTTTGGGGGTGCAAAGCAAGTTTCAAACCAAATGTACCTATTAGTACAGGGGTGTCAAACTCAGTTCCTGGAGGGCCACAGGTTCAACCCAAATTAAACGCACCTGATCCAGCTAATCAAGTCCTTCAGGCTTATATGAAAATTACAGGTGTATGTGTGTGTGTGTGTGTGTGAGTGTGTGTGTTGGAACTAAACTCTGCAGGACTGTGGCCCTCCATGAACTGAGTTTTGCACCCCTGTACTAGAAAGTATGCGGTTTCGGAAGCAGCTACAGACTTCATGATGGTTCTCTTTTTCAGCTGTAAAAAAATCCTGAGGAATTTGAGGCTAAAGATACTAGTGTAATTAAATGTTTGAAACTTACTGCATACTAAAAGGAATGTAGCTACTGTCCCATCACCACAAACACACATTCTTTTAGTGTGTAGTAGAAGTATGTGATTTGGGAAGCACCAGGGGCATCACTAGACCCTTTTTACCTGGGCACGAGCCCCAGCGAAATACCGCATATTACTGATAAATCCTTGTCTGATGGTGGAGATTACCATATACCAATCATACATCATTTCTCCAGATAATATTTCAGCAATCATGTCATGCGAGTTTTCTTTCAACGTGCGATGCCAGCAATCACTCTTTTGATTTAATTTGTCAAACAGGTTTGCCCATCTGAAGTTCTGAGATTCAGTTTGATTCAGTTTAATCATTCAGTTTCATCCTAATTAATTTAAACTACTGCAAAAAATATTTTATTTTATTTATTTTAATGCACACATTCACTTTTATTCGCATGTCTAATATATCAAAAACGCCAAATGCTTCTTGTCTCCTCACATTCAGTTATGAACTACATGTAAATGATAGCATATTTTCAATTCAAAATGGTGAAATTTCATAAACAAATTTGAGTAGTTTGCATAACTGGATATTACTGTCAGTTTTGAACATTTCTATCATAAAACACTCATCTTCTGTGAACAGTAATGCCCGCCTTCTTTGATTTGATTGGCCATCTCAATCATTTAGACACTGACGAGCGCTGTTACGCTGCATTCACACGGGGCGTCAGCGTTAAAGGCCCGGGTATACTTCACTGTGTTCGCGCATCTTTCAAAGTATACTAAACTACGGATGCGCGGATGACCGAGTTCGACACATGCGCAGTACAATTTTTTCTATACTTGACCAGACATCGTGTCATCAACGGGACATTCGCTGGGCAGGATCGGAGAAGAAAAATAGTGCATCCACCATATTCAGAAGATACACCAAGAGAACAAGAATCAAAAATGATGGAGAAGGTTATGTTTCTGAGTTTACTCGTCTTGTTTTTGAATCGTTCTTTACACACACTTCTTCGACGACTGCACTGTACTATGCGTATTGCCAACTAGTGGACTCTTCTGTCCTGCTTGCGCATGAGCTGTTGCACGTGCACCGTCCGTGCGGTCTCGAAATTTGGGCTGCACACGGACGGGGTGTATACTGTGTATAGTAGGGGTGGGAAAAAAAATCGAACCATCGATGCATCGTGATTCTCTTTCCAACGATTCTGGATTGATTCTGATAATTTCAGAATCGATTCTGAGCTTAGTTTTTTTTAAGATGCGCCATGACGCTGAGTGTGCTTAAGAAACACCCGACTTCTGCTTGCTTCCAATTCCTCACACACATACACCACTCGAACCTTCCATAAAATAATCTTTCATAAAGTTCGGAAAGGTTGAAGCGAATTACAACGACATTCGTGGGCTTCACTGCACACGAGAGACGCATGCTTTGCTTGATGACATGCAGTGCGTGGTCTCGCCCGTCGGTATTTTCCTTACAAATGCTCTACGAAGGCATGTTGTTTGGAATGCAGTGGACATGAAACTCATTTACAGAAGGCTGGTTTCAATTTCAAATGCTGACGCTTTGTTTGTGAAGAGTGCTCGCGCATGCGGCTGTGCGCGACTCCGTGTAAGAGGTTTAATGTACTTGCGTCTCAAAATGGTTTTATGACGCAAAATTAATGTAAACACAACCAGTTTTGTCTCAAGCGATTAAATGGACAGGACAAACCTCATTACTTGTTATATTTCAAAAGAGATCCGTGTGTAAATGCAACTTACTAGATCTCCCGCTGTCTAAGATGTAACAATCAAACGACAGTAAACATGAGAAAGAAAACGTTCAGATAATCTTAAATACTTAAAGCACTCTTTGTTTATTGCTTGTAATATGTTTCGTTGCTCCTCTTTATTATTATCTACTTGCTTGTATGTTTTGAAGTTATATTAGTTTAAAATTCTTAACAATACAATTGTTTTAATTAAATTTTTTCAATTTGTAATTATTTTAAAAAGTAGGCCTACTTATAATTACTTATGTAAGGATTTGTAAATGTAAAGGATTTTAAGGTTTTTAAGTCGGTAAACTACTTAATTAATAAGAAAAAAAAAAGTAGATCAAGAATCGTTTTTGAATCGGATCGTGACTCCCAGAATCGGAATTGGATCGGATCGCGAGGTTAACGCTTCTCATTTACTTTGAATGGGTGACGTCTAGGGCTGGATCAAATATTAGTTCGTTGCCGAACTGAATTGTGGGTTCCGTTGTGTTCTTCACTCGCATTGCTCATGGCAGAAGTTGAAAATTTCCCAAATTTTCAAGCGCCAACACAGGATTCAGCCAATCAGATCATCCTATGCAAATACCCCAGTGCAGATGCTAGCCAATTGCGTTCATGCAACACCAGAAAGTAATGGGATTGGCTGTTGTCACTATGATGGTAGCTTCAGACACGTTTGGCCGATTCTAATTATTGGGGATGGACTTGTCCCCCTCATTGTCAATGGTGGTTACGAAGTCAAATCAAAATAGTAACAGAATATTTATTTTATAAGAAAGAAAACAATCTTCTACAGTTTATCAGCAATGAAGCAGCTCTTTACTGCACGTGATGCCTGTGAATGACCCTGTACTGCTGGCAAAGATACATTGTATCCATGACAGTATCAAAATATGGAAACACTGTTTTTCTGATGGGGGCCTGCATACTTCAGTACTAACGAAAGGCTAGAAATGTCTCTGAGAAGCACTCGATGAGACAGCAAAAGTTCTTCAGGGTTTCTGACAGCATGATGGTTAATGAACTGGGCTACAAAAGTGCACAGACCCATTTCCCAGCAGAGATAACCCAGGATCTGAGATCACAACACTGCTCTATCACTGAAGCACTTAAACTGCTCCTGTGGGACGCCCTAACATCCGATTGCAGTGTGTAAAGCTCTGTTAGATGAGAAGAGTTTGTCAAATGCAGGAAAAATTACTGTATCTCTCCCTAGAGCTTTCAGCTTATGATTAACAAGTGTCACTAACAGGTTAACACATGCCACCATGTTAATACTGGATAAATCCACTGAAAAGACCAGCTAGACTAGTATAAACTAGTCTTGCAGATTCAGACCTTTTACCAGTATATTGTTCCTGCCAATAAATGCCCATTAAAAGAAAAGGGCGTGTACAGTGACCCACCACTCTTCAGATGTTGTGTAGAGTTTAAGGTCAGGCAGGATCCGACAGTAAAAGATTCTCACCTGAAAATCCTCCAGAGGAAACTGCAGCATGTCCCTGAGTCCATCACTGAGGATCTGAGTCTTCCTCTGCACCAGCACACTCTCATAGTCTAGAGGCTCCACCACACGCGGCTTCACCTGAAAACACACACACATTTCATATTCCAGTAACTTATGAGAGGGTGCAAGTGAATAAAAACTGAATTAGCACAATCAAATGAGGCAAGGGTTGATCCATAAAGTCCCATAAAGAAATATTATTCCAATGAGCAGGACACCTCATGATACGCCATTGTGACTGTACCTCTTACTTAAAAGAGTCAATGGTGTTCAATGGAAACATTGTCTGAAAAGTCAAGCTCCCTCTGCCCCAGTAAGAGTTGAGTTCAGGAACTTAAAATCCCATTGATTATTATTTTTTTTTTTAAGAGATAAAAGGAGTTTTTATGATAACAAATTACCTCTGAGGTTNTGATAAAATCAGTTTAAATGTAAAAAAAAAAAAAAAAAGTGTTTACTATTGAAATTCCCATGAATAACTACACTACCCATAATTCTGAAGACAGCTCCACCAATCAGAGTAGTCGCTGTTACGATGGGATGAGAAATCACAGCACAAACCACCCTTTACCAAACATTTACACAACAGAGTTGGTCTTTCTACATATATGTCATTTTGTATTTGATATTAGTAGTCCATATTTTCTCAAACACTTATTTTTTAATTTAAAATCAAAGTTTGTAAGGTTTTATTCAATTCATGGATTTGAATCTTTAATAGATGAGAAAAATACTGACGGAACCAAAACGGAAATAGCGGGGAATCAATGTTATGCTCTATTGTGCAGTGATAACATCCTCCCTTTTCCTCATTTCTTTCTGTAAAATAATAAATTGGTGATCTCTGAAGAATATGTGAATATTGGACGTGGATCTCGGTAATATGTTTCCACTGATATTATATAGGAGGAATCTGGGAGTGTGTGGAAGACTAAGTGAGATAACACAGTCCACTCACACATCTGGGAGTGATATTGGTAAAATGACCTCAGATGGAGGTCTCCACGGAAACGGAGTTGTTTTGATGATGATATCATAACTGGATAGACCAATGAAAGGGCAGAATTTCACACAAACACAACGAGCACCAGCTTCACTGCTGTACAACATCAAAGCCTCCACACACCACATAAAATCACCGTCAACCAGTTCAATCCCGCCAGTATGTGTGTGTGTGTGTGTGTGTGCGTGTTCTTGTTTATATTACATCTACATTACCACTAAGATAGCAAAACAAACCTGCGTGTGCGTGTGTGTGTGTGTGTGTGTGTGTCATGAGCATATAAATCAAGACTCTCAAACTCAGACTAATCCAGACTATGCCTGTGGCAACATTTAGGTAACACTTTATTTTAGGGTCTTTTAACTAGTTGCTTATTAGCTGCATATTACTAGAATATTGGCTGTTTATTAGTACTTATTAAGCACATATTAATGCCTTATTCAGCATGACCTTATTCTACATCCCTTAATCCTACCCAATACCTAAACTTAACAACTACCTTACTAACTATTAATAAGCAGTAATTAGGAGTTTATTGAGGGAAAAGTCATAGTTAATAGTTTATATGTATTCTCTATACTAATTGTTACCGTTAAAATAACATTACGTTGCTACTTGCATGTTTCACGACACTTTCAAAGTTAAATGTCCAGTGAGTGGCGCTAAAAGTGTATTTGGTTTTATCCGAGACCAAAGAACGTGAATCTGGCAAGGTTTGTTATGTTAGATGTTGTTGCGGTTCAGAAATTAAATGTCCAGTGAGTGGCGCTAAAAGCTTAATACTGTCACGTTTGTAAATAACGTACCACCTACACTGAACCTGACCAATCGTGTTAAAGGGTTAGTTCGCCCAAAAATGAAATTTCGAATTACTCACCCTCATGTCGTTCCACACCCGTAAGATCGCAAAAAAATTACCATCATTCAAGGTACTAAAGACATTGTTAAAATAGTCCATGTGACTACATAATGAAGCGATGAGAATACTTTTTGTGCGCAAAAACAAAACAAAAATAAAGAATTTATTCAACAATTTCTTCTCTTCCCTGTAAGTCTCCTATGCAGTTTTTGTTGTAAACAGTGCAGCGTTTCCATTGTTCTACGTCAGAACGCAGACTCGAGAAATGATTCTGGAGCGATTCGAATTGATTTTGAGCTTAGTTTTTAACAGCAGATGGCACTGCGTGCTTGACAAACACACGCACTCTGCTTGCTTCCAATTCCTTGCACACACCACTTAAACCTTCTATAAAATAATCATTCATGAAGTTAGAAAAGGTTGAAGCGGATTACAGGGGTGTTTGCAGTGGGATGTTTACATTAATCTTGCGTCATAAAAGCATTCTGAGGTCCAAGTACTCAGCCGAATGCACGAGTGCTCTTCTTCGTGAGCATTTGGGCATGCGGTTAAAAAAAAGCCTAGAGCGCCATCTGCTGTTAAAAACTAAGTTCAGAATCGATTTGCAATGCATTTGGAAAATATCAGAAGCAATCCACGAATCGCGATGCATCGATATATATTGTCCCAGCCCTAGTAATTAATGACAGCATTTTCATTTTTGGGTGAACTAAACCTTTAAGTTAAAAACACATTTGCTGAAGCAACCATGACATTTTATCCTGCTTCTACAAGTCTCTGAGCTCTTTTATCGTGACGTGTTTTTCGTTTCGAAAGTGCAGTGCTGTACCAGCTGAGCTACTGAGCAAGTTTACTATATCAGAAAAGCCAAACATATGGAGCTTATTGCAAACATCAAAATGTATTTGTTTACAAATCATGCACCACGGTAAAAGTGTTTGGAGGTCATAACACCATGCAAAAATAAGTCTTAATTAATTAATGATCTGGCATAATCATAACTTGTGTGAAAAAGAATAAAAGTTGCTGGTGTTTTACTGACACCAGTGTTCGTTTCAGCTGGAAACTGCAGTGTTCAGTATGTACAGGTATGTTTTGAAGTTTTGCAAAAAATGTACAGAGGCACGTTTTCCACTGAGCCTAAGCAGAGAAACAGCTGTCCAGGGAAATGAAGTGGATGTGACTGTACGTTTGTGAGTGTTCACAGACATATTTCAGACATTCAGCAGTTTAATCTTTAACACAGATATGAGAGAGCTGAGTTACAGTCATATGACTGAAAGGTGATTTTATTGTTGCTATAATGAAACTAAACACAAAGGTACAAACTCACTCTGGAGCAGTTTCAGAGAGTAATGACCTAAACATAGAGATGCTACTAACTTCATCTTTCTGGAGTGTTAACTGTGACTCAGCTGTTTTCACAATACTGTAGTTTTTACATTAATAAGCTTTACATTGCTCATCATTCTCACCAATTTAATCACAACTATGCCTTCACTAACTTATTTTAAATGGCCCTGTTGTGCGACACCTGCGACAATTTCCAATTATAACAATTATAAACAGTTTTATATTATATATATATAAGTAAAACGTGTTTTAAAACAGTTGGTAACACTTTATATATGCCTTATATCTTTCATAAAATAATTAGTTAAAATGAATAATAACATTCTAAGATTCTTTGTTACATCTGAAACTGGTTGTTTGTCATGTTTTAATGCATTATACTTTCTAAAGGTGTATTATATGTATTATAATGTATTATAACTGGTTACAATTATTCATAAAGCCATCCAATGCATTACAAGGCATAATAATTACATTTTTTATAATACATTATACATAAAGGCTTTAAGAAGAGAGTTACCTAACAGTTTTAGATGGAGTATAGTACGTCACAGCGTGTGTACAAACACAAATGGGAAAGACACACACCTTTATTTATTCCTGGGAACATGAATGGGACAATGTTTGGACAGTTGTGTTGTGTTTAAAATGACATTACTGTGGCTAAGTGTGTGTGGTGTGTGTGTTTGTATGTGTGTGAGAACTTTCAGTATTTTGCATTAGAAACTGCTAACTGCAAACCAATTAGAAAACACACACACACACACACACACACACACAGCTCCAATGTAACAGTACAGTCTTATATCTCAGCTGATGTATCAGTGCTCAAGAACAGCTGTGTGAATGTGTGTATATTTCTTCACACAGCTGTACTGTGAAACAAACAGACACTTCAACTGAACACAACAGACTCACAAATTACTGTACAGCACACTCGGTTTCCAGAATAAAGTTCATAAGTCAGCAGAACAGCAGAATATATTGGATTAAGCTGACAGCAGGAAAGATGTACACATGTGAGATGATGGAAGCGTGTGTGATCTCCTTATAAATCATCTCCACACATTCATCTCTCTCTTCTGAGGACCAGAGACCTCTCCAGCCTGAAAGATGATCTCAACTCTATTGTGTGTGTGTGTGTGTGTGTGTGACAGACAATGTGAGTCTGGAATCAGGCGATAATCCTGGATGAGACATTCAAGACCTTTTTTAACCCTTAAAACTTCCACCACTGTAATACCATTATCTTCCTTCCGGATACAGCACCGTTCAGAGTTTTGGAGTCGGTAAGATTCATTCAAGTTTTTGAAAGAAGTCTCTTCAAAAATACAGTAAAAACTGTAATATTGTGAAATATGATTACAATTTAAAATAGTGTCTTTACTTCAGTGTCACATGATCCTTCAGAAATCATTCTAATATGATGGTTTGATGATCAAGAAACATTTAGGGTTATTATCAATGTTGAAAACAGTTGTGCTGCTTCATATTTTTGTGGAAACTGATTTTTTTCATGAATAATAAGTTCAACAGCATTTATTTATACAGTCTGTCACTAATCAATTGAATGAATTCTTGATGAATAAAAGTCTTCACTTATTTAAAAGAACCCAAACTTTTGAACGGTAAAGTTGATGATCTGACACCATCGCTGTACCATAACACCACAATAATACTTTTTAGTAAAAAGTTTCAACCCAAAACCTTTCAACTGCACAGTTTACAGACACCAAATGGCTTAATCAATAACCTTAAACAACCATCTATCACAACCACACCTCAGTTTTTCATAAAGTTTTTACGCTTTAACTCAGCTTACACTTGAACTATCACAAAATTGATTAAAAGGCTATCGAAGCATCACAAAATTGAGTCTGATCATCACAAATCTGACTGCAAAAGGTTGATTGACTATTAAACTATCACACAGTTGACTGACTGAATAAAAGAAATCAATCCCTACTGACAGTGAAACTATCAAATATCATAAAATTATCAAACTACAGTGAATGTAATTAACTCTCAATCTGATTGATGGTCAAACATTCATAAACTGTTTAAACAAGGCTGATTCTCCAACGCTGATTGAAAACAATGACTATCAAAAGCTTCCACTCAAGACTTCCCTCAGTTAAAGACGCTCTCGGGAGTTTACACGAGCGCACTAACCTTCCCCTGAGGACCCGAGCCGTCCTGCTCTTCCTCCAGCACGGGAACATATTTAAACTGCTGAGGAGATTCGATCACCAGCTCTTTCTTGGGCGCTTTCCCCGTCCTGCCCTGCATGACTACAAACTCCTGTCAGATGAACTCTCCACATCCAAGCGTGTCCTGCTGAAAGTGCAGTTGTGAGCCTGCGGAGAGAGATCTCAGCATGTCGTGCAGCCCGCTGCTCTCTCCAAAACACACTGGACACGAGCCTCACCTCACGCTCTGACTGAAGACAGACCGCCCCTCCCACACACACACACACACACACATTCCTTCCCCCAGTCACACGGCCTCACGGGATCCACCTGCACGCTAATGACAGTGTCCCGACAGACACACACACATTCCACGACAGGAAAACTCATCCTGAGAGGCTGGAGATCTGAGGTACGTCTCAAATCAAAGTATCAACTTTGTCTAATTAGTTTTTCCCACTCTTAAAAATAAAGCTCATTTATTGGCATTGATGGTTCCATAAAGATCATTTAACATCCATGGAACCTTAAAGGTTTTTCACAGTGAAAAAAGGTTCTTTAGATCATTAAAATTCTCTTTATACTAAGAAAAAGTGGTCACTGAAAACTGATCTCTGAAAGGTTCTTCGGGGAACCAAAAATGGTTCTTTTATCAGTGTGAAAGCCCCCTTTTAAGGGGCTTTCGCATCAGATAGTTGTACACTAAAAATACGCTGGGTTAAAAACAACCCAAGTTGGGTTGAAAATGGACAAACCCAGTGATTTGGTTGTTTTAACCCAGTGGTTGGGTTAAATGTTTCCTCAATGTGCTGGGTAGTTTTACATAACCCAACTAAAATGACTATATGTCTGGCTTAAAATGAACCCCAAATAGGTTGGAAATCTAAAAATCAGACACATAATTACTAGAGAGTAATTTAATAAATGTTTATTGATTAATTATTATTCATTAAACTTATTAATAAATGTTCATTTCCAACATATTTTGGGTTCATTTTAATCAAGCAATACAGTAATTTTTAAACAATAGTTGAGTTAAATAAAACTACCCAAACATTTAACCCAACCGCTGGGTTAAAACAACCCAATCACTGTGTTTGCCCATTTTCAACCCAACTTGGGTTGTTTTTAACCCAGCATATTTTTGTAGGAACTTCATTATAGGAACCAGGACGGTCCCCCGAGAACTAAACGTTCCCCTGGGTTCATTCTCCTGGTTGCATTCGCACCGGCAGTAGGAACTCTGAAGTGACGTAAGCCGGCCGACAGCGACGTCATTTAACCGCGGTGTTCAACAACGTGTTGTGGGTTTCATAATAACAGAGATGGAGTGTAGACGTATAAGTTATGTGATTGAAAGAGCAAAAAGGAGGGCTAAGAGATGAAATATCCTACGACAACGTGCAGTGCTACATATCATCAAGAGCACAACACCGCAAAGGCGACAGGTAAATGCTGTTAACATTTGCTTTCTGTATGTTTCCCGTGTTCATAGAGTTAGTTTGTGCAGTAAATATGTGTAAAGTGTGTGTTTACACAGCATATAAAAAATGCCGGTCGCCGGTGTTTCGTATGGCATGCGTTTGGCCAAGCAACGTACCCTCACGTCACTGCTAGTTCCTACTGTGCTGGGTTCATAGGCGCAATTTGCGGGTCCTCAGCACTTTTTGAAACATCTTTTGGCATGGATGTATAATAATACAAAAGAAACATCTCTAGTTAATTAGCAATGCACCCCCCCATCCCACACATGCACCCTCCCTCTCTCACACTCCTGTCCCACCCACTTTTTGAAACAAAGTTACGCCACTGGCTGCGTAGACCCTGCTCTGAAGTAGGAGCTTATTTAGTCCCCATTAAGGTGTTCCTATAACTAAAATCACCAGAAAGTGAGTACTTCCACCAATAGTTACAGGAACTATAAAAACATTCCTCCGATGCGAAAGCCCCTTTAGACCCTTTGTTCTGAAAAGTGTAAGAGCTCCTGCCACACAGTAAGAGTATAGATCTGTAAAATGAATGTGAACGGCACAGCTCCGATCCTTTGGATTATGGGAAAAATAGATGAGAAATGTTTGAGACCACAGTTTTAATCTGACCTTTTAAGACTTTAGAATCTTGGCAAATCCAAGCAGGGCTGTTATTGTTAACTAAAACTCAAACTATAAAAAAAAAAATAAGGAAACACTTTATTATAGTGTCCTTGTTACACGTTACACGTACTTACTACAGTAATAACAGTAAATTATGCATAATTACAAGCAATGAACCCTAAATCAAGCCTGAACCCTAAAGTATATGTTGTTAATTTTTATTACTCAGTACTTTATTGCATAATTACAGTGACAACTTGAAATCAAGTGTAACCGCAAATAAAACTGAAATAAAATATAAATATTACATTGAAAACTTAAAAATGTTGTGTGGCAACTAACAGAAGTAGTTTAACTGAAGTACTAAAATTACAACAACTGAAAAAAATAAAGCTAAATAGAAATAAAAAATAAAATTTTAGCACACAAGAATTAGTCAAACATGCTAAAATGCTAATACAAATAATAATAAATACTATAATAGTATATAAATAAAACTAAATAATACTGAATCTAAGTACAGTTTGAGACAGTATTGAGATCTCTCCTGAAACTTTAGGAAGAGCAGATTTTTCTCAGGAGCCTAAAGCAGAAGTGCCCATTTACTCTCATTTCTTCTCATTGTTGTCTGGGAGAAACGAGTGAGATGTCAAAGATAACCCTAATGATGTTTCTTCCCTGAGGCAGGATTGTGATTGCTTAGTTTAGAAACACTCTTACTGCTGATTACTCTACTACATTTCATTAAACATATTGTTTGTTCCTCGTTATGTCAAACTGAAGACATTTTCACAAGCTCCGAGACACGATAGCAACGTCCAAATTCATGAACAAGCTGATTATTTACAAAGAACCTGTGAATTGGTTCGCAAAACGCAATGAACGATTCGTTTGCGAATCGAACCGATGCAGTTACAGCTGTTCTCAGGTGAACAACTCACTGATTCACTGATTCAATGATTCGCTCAGAGAGTCTCTGTGAGTCACGGACTGGGAGATCCTCTGAGCTTGAGTGTGTGTGAAAAGTAAGCAACTTTTGTACTTTTACTGAAGTAAAATTGATAAGGAGTACATTTACTGGAGTGATATTTGTTAAGGGTAACTGTACTTTTTACTGGAGTACTTGATGTGAGTAGCTGGACAGAAGGTCTAAACATGTGTCTGTGTTTGTGGGCACACCCTGTTTATTCATCTGCTGAGAGGGAATTCCACACACACACAAAACAAACCCAAACACACTGTTAAGAGTCCACAAAAGGACAGTGTGTGAGAGTGTGTGTTATCTTTTACTATACAGAGACATGAGGGGGGAAGGTTAGGAACTAGCACAGCTGCACTCACACACACACACACACACAGACAGTGATCTTGCCCGTCATAAGCCTACACTTCCTCAGTCATGCCCCGAGGACAACACCTTTCTGTGTGTGTGAAGAGACAGGATGACTTAAAAGGACAGTTCACCCAAAAATGAAATTTTCTGTTAATGTACTCACCCTCAGGCATCCAATATGTACGAGTCTTTTTTTCTTCACCAGAACAGTAAAGAAGATTTTTAGCTGAAACCGTGTTTGAAAAAAAAAAAAAAAAAAGTTTTGTTTTGCATTTAATGAATCACAAAGGACAGCGGTTTCAGCTAAAAGTCTTCTTTACTGTAAAGTGCAGAACTGACTGAATACATCCGCTAAAAACCACCTGAACACCGGTGTTGGAGTAACGCATTCGAGTTACGTAATCAGGTTACTTTTTCTGAGTAACTAGTAAAGTAACGCATTACTTTTAAATTTACAAGAAAATATCTGAGTTACTTTGTTTTCCCATGTATTGACTGACAGCTCTTCTGTCCCCATGATGAGAGAAATCAGGAGTAACACTGCCTTCACATGCTATAGGAAATTCACACTTCTGAAGTCGTGATTATGAGCTTATCTTATTCAAGTTTTGACATGAGAGGGCGTTCATGTGCAGTTTTTTACCTAAGAAACTGCGCTGTGTGAACATGATGGTTATTGTAGTTCTCACTTGCACAAAAGCACATTCAGTATTCTTCATAATGAATAAAAACAGTGAAATGCAAAATTAAATATGTTAAATTACACAAATATACTTTATGGATTTAATCTCACTTTATTAAGCAATGCCTTTGCTGCTGAGCTTTGATGATCCAATTCAGCCATACTAATAATCAAAAATGACTTTAGATAAACATCACATTTGTGTTTTAATTGTTTGTTTTTATTGTTGAAGAGTGCTGAAGTATCTTGTTTGAGCGGCGCCCTCTACTGTACAGGCGTAAATATGCATTTCCTTCAGCCTGAAGCTTAATCATTTCACTTCTGGTGTGAAAGGGCCTTAACATTTGACAAAAATACTTTTTTGTTATTAAACAAACAAACAGCCCAGCCCAGATGAGAAAAAGTAACGCAAAAGTAACGTAACACATTACTTTCCATAAAAAGTAACCAAGTAACGCAGTTAGTTACTATTTTAGGGAGTAACGCAAAATTGTAATGCATTACTTTTAAAAGTAACTTTCCCCAGCACTGATGAACACCAGCTGGTTAAAAGACATTGATCAAAACTGATGAAGAAAAATTAAACTGTTAGTTCACCCAAAAATGAAATTTCTTTTATTAATTACTCACCCTCATCTCGTTCCACACCCGTAAGACCTTCGTTCATCTTCAGAACACAAATTAAGATATTTTTTGATGAAATCTGAGAAGTTTTTTTTTTATCCTCCATAGAAAGCAACGAAATTACCACATTCAAGATCCAAAGTAGTGAAAACATTTGTTAAAATAGTCCACATGACTACAGTGGTTCAACCTTAATGTTATGAAGTGACGAGAATACTTTGTGTGCGCAAAAACAAAACAAAAATAACTTTATTCAACAATTTCTTCTCTTCCCTGTCAGTCTCCTATGCAGTTGACGCAGTGAACACAGTTCAGCGCTTCCGTGTTTACATCAGAACGCTGGTTCTGTATTGGCTGGCTCTTGCGTCAACATCACACACTTGTCGTGCTGCTCACGTGATCAGCGTCAGCCAATACTGAACTGGCACTCGGACGTAGATCCTGGAAGCGTTGCAACGTAAATAGTGTAGGAGAATGACATGGGAGAGATGAATTTGTTGAATAAAAGCATTATTTTTGTTTTGTTTATGCACACAAAAAGTATTCTCATCTCTTCATAACATTAATGTTGAACACACTGTAGACTATTTTAACAATGTCTTTAGTATCTTTCTGGACCTTGAATGACGGTAATTTCATTGCTTTCTATTGGGGATAAAATGAAAAAAAATCTCTCAGATTTCATCAAAAATATCTTAATTTGTGTTCTGAAGATGAACGAAGGTCTTACGGGTGTGGAACAACATGAGGGCGAGTAATTAATGACAGAAATTTCATTTTTGGGTGAACTAACCCTTTAAGGTAAAGAGAAAAGGTCTGTCAGGATTTGAGCGCACATACACACACTTGCTTTAATAATCATCAGTATCTACATCTATATAGAGCTCTGATTAGGGGGATTTTCTTGTGAGGACTTTCAGTATGGCTCAGTCTGACCTCTGACATCTGCATCATCACACCATCGCAGGCGGTGTTGCATAATCAAAAATAATGTAACTGGCACTCGCTCCCTGCAGGAATGGGGAAGCACAGAGAGGGTGTAACTCGGAATGTGACAAAACACACACTTCCAAGAAAATGGAGGGAGAGCAGAGCTGTTTCTCCTGAAGACCCCCAGAGAGCTTACACACACACACACACACACACTTGACAACAGAGAGTGAGAGAAAGAGTGTTTGTGTGAAGTGTGTCAGTGTGTGTGTGTGTGCTTTCCATCTCAAATGTCCGTTAATCACCTATTGTTTTCTCCATGAAGTGTGAGTCAGAACGATACGCTCTCGGTCTTAGAAAGTGTGTCCAAAACATTTCGTCAGACTAAAGCAATAATCTATCTTTTTTAAATGACATGTATTAAATCTTTCAAATATTCAATTCTGCATTGCGTCATGGTTGGACGGAGAGATGGAGACTGAGGCATGATTGTAACTGCTAATGTAAACACAGTTTTTAAAGCACATCTGAGTCTGTTTGTTGTCAGATTGGTGCAAAAGTGATTTTCTGAACTCAAGTGCACCGGTGAATCACACTGACTCGTCTTGAAGAGTTTGAGGTACGGTTCACGAAATTAAGGCAATCAAACTTCATTTGAGGAAGTGAAGCGCTATAGATGACGTATCATTTGTATCGTTGCATGATATATAATAAAGCATATCTCAGAGCTGCTGAATAAGTTGCATTCAGACAGAGCAGCTTGCATTTTCCAACTCAGATTTGGATCAAGAAATCAAACCAAGTGTTGACAACCTGTACAGACCAATCAACTGATGCTGCACGAGTCCAAACAATTCACTTATGTGAAAAATAAATAAACAATGCATCCCTATAGACCTTCAATTTATAGTGCGTTTTTCTTCCATATACAGTACAGTACACTCTAAAAAATGCTGGGTTAAAAACAACCCAAGTTGGGTTGAAAATGGACAAACCCAGCGATTGGGCTGTTTTGACCCAGCAGTTGGGTTAAATGTTTGCCCAACCTGCTGGGTAGTTTTATTTAACCCAACAATTGTTTACAAATTACTATATGTCTGGCTTAAAATGAACCCAAAATAGGTTGGAAATTAAAAATCAGACTCATAATTACTAGAGGCAACAATAATAATCAAAAAGATGAGCATTTATTAATAAGCAATTTAATAAATGTTTATTGTTTAAATATTATTCAAAAAAAGTATTAATAAATGTTTGTTTATTAAACATATTAATAAATGTTAATTTCCAACATATTTTGGGTTCATTTTAAGCAAGAAATACAGTAATTTTTAAACAATATTTGGGTTAAATAAAACTACCCAGCAGGTTGGGCAAACATTTAACCCAGCCGCTGGGTTTGTCCATTTTCAACCCAACTTGGGTTGTTTTTAACCCAGCATTTTTTAGAGTGTACACTGGGAAAAAAACTGGTGTAGGATTTACTTTGAAACAATTTTCAGTTTGAAATTACTAGTGAATTTCACAAATAATGACAAAGAAATGGCAAATAACGCATTGAATTAAATGTGAAATTTAGAAGTAGAAAGACCGAAATATAATTTTATTGTAAAACATACTTAAATAATCTTTATTTAGAACTTAGAAAAGTCTCCTTTTTTTACAGTGTAGGTGAATTTTTCTTGTTTGCTTGTTTGTTTCTTATTTCTTGTAATTTATTTCACAATGTGACTATACATATCTCTTAATTGACTTCATATCTCAGTGTGAATTTATATCTAACAATCTGACTTCATTTCTAATTTTAAACCTTATGTAATAAATCATTTTAAAATATGTAATTTCAAATATCAAAGATGAGTTTTAAGGGATAAAAATTATTGACTGCAGGGGACTTTAAAATAAAAAAAAATATTTTCAAACACCTCATTTCCATTGTGTGTATGTGGTGCTGATTTTACAATGTGTTTCAGCATGATATAGGCAGGCAGAAAAGAGATAATTTACAAACAAACTGAATCATTTTTAGTAAATTATCAACTTCCTTATGGAACACACACACACACACACACACAAATGAGAGCTAAATGTGACATTAATTTGTAGCACACACACACATATCTCTTACTAAAACATGTAAAACATGACATCTGCTGATAATAGAGAACAGCACTGCTGCCACCTGCAGGCAGGAAAACACACTGCAGCTGATCTATCAGCACTCACACACACACACACACACTCAAGTGTTCCTAGACTTATCAATGTCTACCATACCAGTGTTTAGGAAACAGAACCGAATCTCTAAAACTAGTGTTAACAGATGCCACAAAACACTGTAAACATCCATTAGAGTTGGAGAAACAACACATTACAGTGATTACACCATGACACGACCTCTGTTTATATGCTTATCATTCCTGTCAGTTCAGCATCTCCATCCATTCATTCATTCATTCATTCAGGACAGATTTATGAGTGTTGATTCATGTTCACAGAGTCATCATCTGAACACTGAATCACGAATCACTCATCTGCAGGTATGAGAGTGTGTTTGAGGGGCATGTGAGCGAGTCTCTGCATGTTCAACTAATCTACTTAACCCCAATCCCTCTCTCAACACTCTCTCAGGAGAACATACACAGTCTACAGTCTACTACAATCTGGTAACAACATCTGTCTGGTGCTGAGCTGCATTCATCAGACTACAAGGAATCAAACTCTGCAGGACTCTGAACTACACCTGAACCTGACATTACAGATGATCAAGAACATTTGAGACCTTTAGATCAGATAAGAAAACACCACACAAGACCTGAAGTGAAGAGACCAAGACACATTCAATGACATTCAGAAGAAGATTTGTGAACTTGAGAAGAGAAGCAATAAGATTTGGCAAGATTTGTGAACATTGGAGATGAGACATGAGAAGAGACCAGACCAGATTAAACAAGACTTGAAAAGAAGAGAAAGACTTGGAGAAAAAAAAACTATTGCAATTTTTTAGTTTATTTTTTTAAATTCCAGAATTGATATTAATTCAAATTAAATTGCTTTATTTTAGTCCTTGCTGCTTATAGACGAGGTGGACATAAATTACCCACTTGTGTTCCAACAGGGCGAAATGTTTCATTATCTACGCGTGTCATGTGACTTACTATCCCTTTCCAGCAGTCGAGAGAAAGCGATGTGAGACTACCAGCACTTCAGAGAAAGCGAAACGCATCGGTGTTTCCCATACATTGATTTATTTGTGGTGGCCCTCCACAATATCAACACTGACCTCCACAAATAGATTTAACTGTTCTGAAAACAGTTCTGGTGAGATGTGTGGGAGCAGCGTTGTCTCACTTCATGAATATTAATATAATAATGAATGCCCTGAAAAGCCCTCACACTACTCGTATACGCTTTGCGTCAGATATCAATGCTGAGAGAAAGAGAGTAAAGACAGTAGATCTGCACGATTAATCTTTAAAAGATCGTGATCTTGAATCAAACAGCCACACGATCTTATTTCTAAATGACAACAATTCGTCTATTAAACCTTTGACAAAATCATATCACAACATTCAAATCTCGTTATTTTAACCTCATAGTATCATTATTTCTGTGATGTAGTAGTTCAAATGATCATAAAAGTGCTGGGATAAACGTTTATAGTTCAAATATGAACACTGATGTCTGCGGTAGCGATCAAAATAGTTATCACCTTTTGAAAATGGCGGTTCAAATATCGACTGTATCGTTTACATTGTTTCGCCACTAGGTGGTGACAAAAGACAGTAAAAGGCCCACTGATCATTCAATGTGTTGACAATATCCTCTGAAACAGGAAAACAGGGCGGGGCATATCAAACAGCCCCTCCCCTTTTTTAAAATAGCAAATAGCGTTTTGTTTATATCACAGCTCGGCCAGAGCTGTTGAGCTCGGTAAAGCCTCAGTTTCCTTCTAAACTCTAACCATTTCTCCTCCTAATATCCTCAATTGTTGCTTTAAAATTTATAATTCTGAGCAGAATTCAGCTACATTTGTGGTCTGCGCTGACTCGCGCATATGATCCGCTCTGTGCTCTGGACCGGAGCAGACTTGATTCATTTGTAATTTGTAAGTGTTTGTTTTTTCCTATGGCCAGTCTATTTTTCACTTGTTTTCAATGGGAGCGTAGCGTATTTAAAAACGACAACAGTGTGATGAGGCACTGAGTGTCTATTTTCTGTTCGCAGAGAATTATAAAATGTTCAACTTAAGGTAAAACGCAGCGCTCATCACTGTCACTTTTTACCCAGCCGTCCAATCACAGTGGAGGAGAGGCGGGACAAATACAACACTGACCAACAGTCCGTCACATCCTTCTTGTACAACGACAACAAGCATGGACCAAAATCATTTAAAACAAGGGCCAGAGCAAGTACTTTACATTGTGACGACATTTTCATATTCATAAACAAAATACGTGCGAAATCAAATACTACTAAACACTTCCGCGGATATTCCGAATCATAGGAACCAAAGTGTCTCAGCTGAAAAAAAAACAAAAAAAAAAACGCTTCCCTGCCGAAGCACCCGCAGCTCGTCTTTTCAGAAGAGCGCCTTGGCTAAAAAAGCTTTTGTGGACGCACGGCCTTATCCTCTGAAGCATCATAAATCACAGCAGAGCTGAACTGGGCTTGTAGACGAGGAGTGAAATGATGCTCATCACAACAGACCTGAGGAGACACTCGGGTCAAAGGTTATCACAGCAGTGATGTCCCATCTGTTCACACAAGCAATTTATAATTCATAACATAAGTTTTTTANGCTTTTGTGGACGCACGGCCTTATCCTCTGAAGCATCATAAATCACAGCAGAGCTGAACTGGGCTTGTAGACGAGGAGTGAAATGATGCTCATCACAACAGACCTGAGGAGACACTCGGGTCAAAGGTTATCACAGCAGTGATGTCCCATCTGTTCACACAAGCAGCAGAAACCGTGTGCCCCGTGGACACTCACACACCCTTCCTGCGCAGGAAACACCTTTAGTCACATGACCCCATTTATAGAGCCGTGTCTCATGCTGTTTCCTGTTTCACTGAGTAGAGATAACACTGCCCGACACATCAGACAACCTTATCGCAAGACTAGCACAAATACTCACATTGGAGCAGAAAGAACTTAAGTAATATCTCACGTTTATCACACGTGTATAAAAATCATTGTGTGTATGGAAAGTCCCCATAAAACATGAGATCCCGTGTGCGTTAACGTGTGTGTGTGTGTGTGTGTGTGTGTGTTGCTGTCTCTCAGTCAGTGATTCAGTTTACTGGCATTAAGCCTGTTGGCATGACAGACCTTATTCATACCCAAGTCAACTGTTGTGTGTAGGTTCGCTTTCGTTTTTGCTGTGTTCCATCCCTGTTTTGCCTGCCTGTGTTCCCTAGTTAGTTTCCTTGGTTGTTAATTAGTTCCACGCACTGTTTCTGTTCAGATGATGTCTCTGTGTATTCAAGCCTCAGTTTCCTTTGTTTCATTGTCTGGTATCATTTTATTTTTTTGTGGTTGTGTATCTGCTCTATTCCTGGTAATATCCTGCATGATTTGATTTATTATTAAAGACTTTTCTGTTTATGCTCCTATGTTGTGAGCTTAACTACAGCCACTCGTGACATCAAGTCACGTCACCTTTATTCATATAGTGTTTTAAAGATTGTTTCAAAGCAGCTTTACAGGGATAAACAGGAAAATAATGATTCAATGACGCAAACAGAGTTAAATTCTTCTGTAAAGCAGCTCTAAAAAGAAAACGGTGTGAATCACACACAACCATTTTCACTAGTTTGACATTTTTCAAAAGTGTTGAATGTGAGTGTATCTTAATCATTATTTCAAAACTCAATTATTGCAATTTATAATTCATAACATAAGTTTTTTAGGGCATTGAAAAATATAACATTATACAACCTAACTAATGTTGCCATGCTATAAAAAGATGCAATTTTCTGATATTTTAAGACACTTATTGATTTTGGCACACACCACATGACTGATTTCACTGACAAACATTTCTTCAAACATATTGTAATATTATTATTGTAATATTTAACTGCTTCATAGCTTTTTTTTGCCAAAGATTATGCCAATCTACTCATTTCAAGATTTCTTTCCTTTGAATGCATTTCATTTCTTCGTTTTGATATCACGACAATGTTGTTATTGTTAACTAAAACTACTACTAATATTTTTGTTAATCAAAATTAAAGGATTAGTCCACTTTTAAATAAACTTTTCCTGATAATGTACTCACCCCCATGTCATCCAAGATGTCCATGTCTTTCTTTGAAATTAAAGTTTTTGATGAAAACATTCCAGGATTTTTTTCCATATAGTAGACTTGAATGGGCACCAAACAGTTGAAGGTCAAAATTAGTTTCATTGCAGCTTCAAATTGTTCAACACGATCCCAGATGAGAAATAAGGGTCTTATCTAGTGAAACCATCACTCATTTTCTGAAAAATATGGGAAATTATATAAGTTTTAACCTTAAATGCTCATCTTGAACTAGCTCTCTTCTTCTTCTTCTTCTTTATTAGAATTCCAGCAGTGTAGACGCTGCTAAGTGTATTACTGCCCTCCACAGGCCAAAGTTTGAACTAATCGTTATATACTAGCATATTGCATATAAAAATTAGTTCAAACTTTGAACTAACACTGTCTACACTGCTGGAATTCTAATAAAGAAGAAGAAGAGAGCTAGTTCAAGATGAGCATTTAAGGTTAAAACTTATATAATTTTCAATTTTTTTCAGAAAATGAGCGATGGTTTCACTAGATAAGACCCTTATTTCTCATCTGGGATCGTGTTGAACAATTTGAAGCTGCAGTGAAACTAATTATGACCTTCAACTGTTTGGTGCCCATTCAAGTCTACTATAAGGAAGTTTTTTCATCAAAAACTTTAATTTCTTTTCGACTGAAGAAAGAAAGACATGGACATCTTGGATGACATGGAGGTGAGTAAATTATCAGGAAAAGTTTATTTAAAAGTGAACTAATCCTTTAAGCTAAAATGGTAACACTTTACCATAACTAGTTTACTTTAGTTAACAAATTTAGTTAACAAACTTATAATGAATGATTGGTGGTTATACATCAGATGACTAATGCTGTCCAAAAGCTACAATATGAAGCAGATTTCATCAACCGACAAAAGTCTTGCTCTATGAGACTATGGCATAATAACCCAAAAAACCCCATAAACCCCATCTGACAGATGTAAAGGTTGTGAGCGTGGAGTTGATCTGCTGGGCGGTGGAGGTTCAGCATTTCAGAGTCCTGACATAATGGGCTTTATTACATTTTCCAGAGAACTGTGGTCAGAGCTCCACCTAAACGTAAATCAACAAGAATGAAAGAAACGATGGAGGCTGTGTAAAGTGGTCACTGTTTTGCACATTCCGTTATTCATTTCAATCAGATTGCACAGAGAAATATCTACAGGGGAGAAAATATCCCCTCAAATCCACATCCAGATACACACACGCGCGTAATGCTGACGGCCGGCCTATAAACACACACACACATGCAGGAATGTGAGGCATGCAGCGTAACTGGCAGAGAGAGCGTCATTTCAGCTGATCAGCTATAGTGATACAGTGAGATGAGCTGATCAACTACAGACAGGAACGGCTACTGATAGAGTCTCAGAAGAGTGAACGTGAGCAGAAAATATTTTTGCAGTGTAATAAAGCTGTGTGAGCTTAGAACTGAAAAGCTCCTTGAGGTTGTTTTGGAAGAAAAAAAATGTAAAGTGTTTTACAGTAAAAGTATTAAGCAAGTAATACATAATTACATTACATTTTCCTGCCATTGATGAAATTCAACTTTGTTAGCATCTCACCTTGCCAAACCACATCTAGCATGAACAGGACGCAGAAAATAAGGATATGTTCACACAGGACATGCTTTTCAGGGCTCTCAGGACACACCTCTCAAAGCTGAACTACTTTGAACTTGACATGGCATCTTTAAAAAAAAATTAGAAAGAAGCAGGTCCATGCTGCATCTGTCCAAAGAACAACGTAAAGGAAAGGAAAGTAACTTGATTGTAGTGGACTACAGCTCAGTTACAGACTTGTCTTCAACGACATGGGCATTAAACAAACAATAATGATGCTCCCAAATCTTAATTCTGAATTTGGAAAAGCACGGAAAATGGATAATGCATTCCCCCCTAAAGGGACATGGTTAGGCTTTAGTCGGTTACATTACAGTTAATCAGATTTCACTGATCATGTGACAATAGTAGGGAGAGATGACTGACAAGACTATGGCAGATGATTTGGTGCGGACAGATCTTGAGCATCATTGACAACTATCTTATCTTGTAAAATATGCGATCAGTAATGCTGCTCGCTATTCACAGTGTACACGTGATCGTGAATTGTAAAGCAAAAGTAAAAAGAGAGCGCATGTTCAAAAGTAATTTCAATACCCCGCGTATTCAATAACCTAGCTCCCTGATGCCCACAAATGATATACAATATAATTACTAGGGTGTAACGGTACATGTATTCATCCTGAACCATACGGTACAGACGTCACAGTTCGGAGCATACGGTCAGACGACGAATACAGTTAGTCACACTCCAATCCAGAAGGGGGCGCACAGTAATGGAACACTGTTTGCTAACCGCCACAACAGGAAAAAACTGCAGAAGAAGAATTTATGTGTAATCTCTCAACCAGTGTTTCAACTGTGGAAAGACATCAATGCACATCAATGCACGTCGCATTACATTTACCTCAGGCAAGTCATTTAGTGTCCACAGCATGTTAGTTCACTAGAGAAATGAAGCATTTCACTAAATATATGCACTATATTAGCTTATATATTCATTATATTTACTTTACCTGTTAGCAATGTCTTAATTACTTAATATATGTTTAAATATGTTTGTCATGAAAACAAGTTATGACAGTAACTGTGTAAATAATTATATTTCAAAAATGAATTGGTGCAATAATTTTATAATTAGATTTAGAAGTTAGATGTTTTTTTTTTGTTTTTGTTTTTTTTGTTGATTATATAACCAAAAATTAAATAGCAACTGAATTTAATAGTTTGGGCTCTGTTGTTAATTGTAAACTTTAATATTTTAGTATTGTGCAATAAAGTGCTCTCTGTGTAGTTTACAGCATTAGCAGATTTTTTTTATTCGTAAGAAAATGTAAATTATAATTGAAATTATTTAAAGGTGCCCTGGAATTGAAAATTGAATTTATCTCGGCATAGTTATATAATTAGAGTTTTGTACATGGAAATGACATACAGTGAGTCTTAAACACCATTGTTTCCTCCTTCTTATGTAAATTTGATTTGTGCAAAAGACCTCTGAAGAACAGGCGAATCTCAACATAACACCGACTGTGACGCAACAGTCGGGATCATTAATATGTACGCCCCCAACTTTAGCATAGACCAGCCCATGTTCAAGGCATTAGACAAGCCAGTATTAACATCTGGATCTGTGCACAGCGAATCAACAGACGTTCTGCAGGTAAGCAAGCAAGGACAATAGTGAAGAATGGCAGATGGAACAATAATAACTGACATGATCCATGATATCATGATATTTTTAGTGATATTTGTAAATTGTTTTTCTAAATGTTTCGTTAGCATGTTGCTAATGTACTGTTAAATGTGGTTAAAATTACCATTGTTTCTTACTGTATTCACGGAGATCAGAGTCATGTCGTTATTTTCATTTTTAAACACTTGCAGTCTGTTTAATTCATAAACACAACTTCATTCTTCATAAATCTCTCCAACAGTGTGCAATGTTAGCTTTAGCCACAGAGCATAGCCTCAAACTCATTCAGAATCAAATGTAAACATCCAAATAAACACCATACTTACATGATCTGATATGCTGCATGACGAACACTTTGTAAAGATCCATTTTGAGGGTTATATTAGCNAGTTAAAACGGAGCGCATCTGCTCAATTCAGTGAAAAGCAGGAGTCAGATTTCAATTCACTTCACCCATTTCGCCTAAATTTTTTAATGACAAGACGAGGGAGTCGTACATGCGAAATGTAAAAGCGCATATTTAAGCGAGTTTGTCATTGTGCTGTTTTGTTGTTGTGTTTTTCATTAAGAATAATAATGATCCCACCCACCATTCAAGCAATTGCCGCCTTCGAATTGAGTCCATTTTAAAAGTGAAAGTAATATTTGCGCTCGGGCATTCATAACGGGCGTGTTTTTGTAAATCAATTTTTGGAGGCATATTTGCCCCAAGCCCCCATTAATTTCCGACCTTGATTATGATAATCCAAATGTAGTATTTACAATTAATTTGGCTGCAAAGAAACAGCAGCATGCGACGGTCTGGTAAGTGCGCAATGCGCATGGCTGCGTCACACTGGTTGCACCTTGTAAACGATCTTTGAAGTGTTGTCTGGAGCGCACGTCTTTTGCACTTGCTCTGCTCTGCTTACTGAAGCAAAGTCTTTGAATTAATGCATTAAAAGCAACCGATTGCCGTACGAAACATAACTGTTGTTAAGTTTAGATGCATTTTGGGAGTTTTTAATTCCGATTGTAGATCTATTCATGATAATTGATCGGCTCATTCGCACCAGTGCGCCTAAATATTTTTTCACAGTCGCACGCAGTTATTTTTAGGAGCAAATGCGAGTGAAATGGGGGCACTGTAGAGCCCTGTTATGCAATGTATTATAGAGTCGTGAGCTTTGGGGCGGGGAGCGCGAGCATTTAAAGGGGATGCGCGCTGAATCGGCGCATATTTAATGATGCCCCAAAATAGGCAGTTAAAAAATTGAATAATCAAAAATCTATGGGGTATTTTGAGCTGAAACTTCACAGACACATTCAGGGGACACCTTAGACTTATATTACATCTTGTGGAAAAGGGTTCTAAGGCACCTTTAAAGAGAGAAACAACTTGTTCAATAAACCACTGTTTAATAAAAAAAAGAAGAAAAATAAGTTTTCTCCACCCTGCTGTATTGAACCCGTACCACACTGTGACTTCAGTACCGAGGTACGTACCGAACCGTCATGTTTTGTGTACAGTTACACCACTAATAATTACTCATCTTTGTAATTAAGAATGCAAAAGCATTGAAAAAAATTTTTTCCCCCCATCTCCATGTCCCTTTAGGCCAGAGGCTCCGTAGAATGTGTCATGACATATCCTTTCTGAACATAGCATTCGGCTTCGGGCACATCCCTAGTGATGACACATTTCCACAGTTATTAACACTGTATATCTAGCAAAGTTTTAGGTCCCACTTTATATTAGTAATTAAGGTTAAGAGGTAACACTTTAGAATACCGCTCCGTCATTATTGAATAACTACACGGGAACAAATGAGTAATGCATTATTAACACTCGAGTAACTACTATTAACTAACAATAAACTCTGATTAATTAATTAGTAAGTAACAGTGCTCAGTTGAATGTGGTAGATCACTATTAGCTAATCAGTAACTACTGTTTTTCAAACCTCACAGAGGACTACTAAGAAGTACTGTACGCAGGTTCATAATAAATGTGAATAATGCATATATAGAATATTTAATTCTAAAGTAAAGATCTTAGTAACCCACTGGTTATAACTGAAGTATTACCAAATCCTTCAGAAGGAATTGCTAAATATTTGGATCAGTATTCTAAAGTGAAAAGCATGATTACCTAATAATGAATGACTAATATAAAAAGTCATTGCAAGCATTTGAGGTTTCTTAAGGTTTTGGATAGTAATTCCTTCAGAAGGATTTGGTAAGATTTGAGTCATTACTAGTGGGTTACATGATCTTCACATTAGAATACTGTTCCAAATAATCAGTAATTCCTTTAGAAGGATGTAGTAACACTTGAGACATTACTATCCAAAACATTACATAAACCTCAAACACCGACAATGACTTCAGTCATTATTAGGTATATTAAAACGGTTTAATTAATCAGAAGGTGTGTGACGAGATCTCTTGCCACGGGATCTCGTGAAATTAAAATGTAACGAGATTTCTCGTCGAGGTGAGAAACTGTCTTGTAATATTGCCATTACGGAGTGTGAGGCTGAAATTAGGATAGAATATGCCACCGCTACGTTTACATTACGCCTCGACTGACGTTTTGCCTTTATAGAAATAAAAACCATTTAATGAGCTGCAGAGTCGTACGTAGTGCAGCAGGAATCAGAGTTCACTGATCATGTGACGAGAGGAAGTGTCGAGATGACTGACAAGACCATGGTGGAGGATTTGTTGCACAGCAGAGCCTAACCATCTGACAGATGTCTTATCTTGTAGAATATGCGCTCAGCACCACCGCTCCCTATTCACGGAGTACGTGCGATTGTGAAATTGAAAGCAATTTTATTACCCCGCATTTTGAAAGCAGCTCCCTGATGCATGCAGATATCTCCCAATATGACAGATATCTTAGGCTGGGCTGTGCAGTTGTAATCATCTCTCAGCTCTGTATCATGATTGAAGAAAAAAATGGTCTCTATTTGCACTTTGAATATTGAGAGAGTGCTTTGATTATGATTGCACTTAAGACTAAGAGAAAACTTTTATTCATTTTTATTTATCCTGTTTTTATTTCTATGATCAATTTGTGGAAAGGAGTTCAGTTAGGAGGTCAAAAGTTGTAGAAGCTCATAAATCATGTACAGTAAGGTCAAAACCTTTTACAGTGCTTGAGTATTGTTGTCATTTACTGCATATGTTAATTCATACTCAGAAAGTAGAACTGAAATGACATTCATTACAAGATGATTAGTTAAACCAATTCAGATGCACCTGCAGACTATTTTTCTAGTCATGTATTTTGTCATTGAGGATTTCTTAAAAATACTGTAAAAATCTTCTGGTCTCGTGAACTCAATCTCATGTCTCGTCTCGTGAGCTAACTGTCTCGTCACACCCTATTAATCAGCATGTTGTGTAAATAACTAGATTATAATTTTTAATCAGACCAAGTGAAAAAATTGTTTTAAAATTGGATCATTGACTGCACAGACAGACACTTCTGTGAATCGTACAGTAAAACTGACGTTGCAAACAGTCATCAGCAATGCCAAATGGAGCCAATACTGAAATGTGTATCTGCATTAGATCGTCCCACAGCGCTGGGTGATGCTGCAGCTCACTCTGCCCTCTGTAGTGTTCACTGCACTGAGGCGAGTCACGTGAGATGGTCTGAAACTCACTGCTGTCAGATCCAGACCTGCAGTGCAGTAAAACTCTTCCCAGAGATCCCTCTCAAGAGCAGGAATTCACAATGAGCAAACACTCGCTCACAGAGTAAACACTGACTGGGGTGCTAACCCCCTCTAAAAAACAAACCCAGAGAAGGACTGTAAAAACAGAAAAATCTAAATCTGAGTAAGCAACACAAACAACACAGAAGAGACAAGTGGACGAGAGCGCAAGTCTCTATTCAGACATTGTTTAATGTCGACCCTTCCACAGAGGATGGAGATTTTTTAAGATTACAGTGGCTGCAGTCAGAGGAAAACAAGTCAATATGACCTTTGATCACAGCGGAAGAACTCACAAAGTCCATAAGCCCCTGAATCAGACACACACACACATTCAACACCATATCAAACACACTCAGCCAAACACGACACAGAAGTGTGCGCTGCGCTTACTTTCATTTCACGTTCATTCATACTTTCAGAGAGATGTTGCGACTCCATACAGAAAATAAAGCGATTTCTGGGTTACTACTGTCTGTGTTTGGGTTCTGTCTTGTGTAGTTTTCAGTCTCTGGGTACATTTACATGACAACGATACTGAAAGCAGAAAAGTGTTTCATTTGTGTTTTTCGCATACAGACGACAACGTTGTCAAAATGACCCCCGTTCACACGGAGCCACGAAAACGATTAAAAACACTGTATTCTGCTGTCAGGCCAGTAGATGGCGATGTGACTTTGTAAAGAATCACTACTTAGACTGAACATCTAATACGCATACGTCACTGTTTTCACAAATTCATGTTTTTGTAGTTTACATGGCGACAATAACGGTCTCGTTTTCAAAAACAAGCACTTTAAAGGGGTCATGAATTGAGTTTTTGACATATAAGAGGTCATCATACTATAAGAATATCCTGTAAGTTTCAGAACTGAAAAATTCCTTGTTAGTCCAAAAACAGCTTTTATTGTAACCAAGCCCAGAAAACGACTCATTGTGGAATGTGCCTATCTCTGCAGAAGAAATCAATGCCTATTTCATCATTGCAACATTAGGCCCACCCATTGGCGTGTTAGTGAGATGACGAGGAGTCTCAGGAGAGGAGAACGATACAGGGCTAAAAATGGAGCTGGACTAATGGACTAAGCTGGAGCTGTCAATCAAACTTCCATTATATTCAACGAATCTCTTATTTACATCGAGTTTGCACTGTTAGTTATGATGAAAGCATTCGTTAGTGTGCAGAAATCGTGTTACAATGACGAGATCACTGCTTTCATGAGCTCAACAACATGTCTGTGATCGGCTACAATCTTCATCACTGCAACCTTTCATGCCACAATCTAAATATAATGCCATAGATCTAAATGTAATGCTATAATCAATGATATAAATAGTTAACCTTGAGAGCTGTAATAGTAAAAACATGCTAAACGTTTTCGAGAGAGTTCCACTGTTCCACGTGAAATACTTCCATATTGCTAATTCCATATGCAAAGATGCCAGCCAATCACAGCAGTGGGCGTTTACACTGATCTCACAGCAGACACGCCCCTTAAAACAGCGTTTTTGAAATCAGGGTAGCAAAAATGCCTTTTATTTCTAAATTAAGACTATTTTTTTGATGTAAAAATCATACTAACATAAGTGTATACCTCAGGAAACATTAAAACAATGCAGTTCATGAACCCTTTAAAACATTTTTTCAAAAGTTTGCATCTTCAAGCCCCCAAAACGCCAAAAATGTTTTCAGTTTTTAGTTTAAAATGGTGTTGTGTAAACAGCCCCTTAGTTTTCATTGTCACCATTTGCCTGCGTTCTAGTCGTTCATTAGTTGTCATGGTTCTTAATCAGTTCTCACCTGTTCCCTGTTCTGTTGATCATCCTCCTGTGTATTTAAGCCCTCTGTTCCTTCTGTTCCTTGTCTTGTGTTAACATTAAGTTGGATTGTTATGCTATCGTTCTTTGTGTTAATTAAAAGACTATTTCTCGGTCATTCTGCATCACTCGGCTCTCTTGGATATTTGCTACACTGTGACAACTACACAGTAGTATTTCAATTAACATTGCCTTTAATAACACACTAGTAATTTCTTTAATAAAAGCCATAAATATGAAATCATTATGGGGAGGGTGTCTTTGAGGATTTTTACAAAAATGACCATCATAAAATCTATTTACATGAGGAAGGGTGTCACATTTACATCTAAATGATAATTAATCTACAGAAAACACAACTCAAAGCTATATCTCAAACTTCTGAAATCATCTGGATTCAGTCAGACATGCTGAACAGAAAGAGTTTGTGTGCTTGTCACTGCGTCAAAGATTCAAGAAATGGATGAGTAATTCATTCCAGTATTTCATGTTGCTTCATAAAAGCCTATACTACTGTACATACAATACTGTTTAGGGTGTGTAGGATTTAAAAAAAATGAAATTAATACTTTTATTGTTTAAAAGTGATAGTACAGACATTTACAACGTTCTAAGAATTCTATTTCAAATAAATTATGTTCCATTGAACTTTATACTAATCGTAAAAAATGTATGACAGTTTCCACAAAAACTGTTTTCAACACTGATAATAATCAGAAATGTTTCTTAAACATCAAATCATCATATTAGAATGATTTCTGATGGATCATGTGACACTGAAGACTGGAGTAATGATGCTGAAAATTCAGCTTTGATTTACCCTGAGCAGTTGAATTAAATATGCTATAAAACCACGCTCATTCAGGGACGTGCTTTATTGCATGGGTAAAGAATATAATCGGTTTAAAATGCATATACACAGTTCAGTTGAATGATAATATTTGCCCTCTTTAATGCTGTAAGACTGAATACGAAGCAAACTGTTTGCTGAAAATATCCACAACTAAACACTGAAATAGAAGTGTGCAGTTTATCTGTCAATTACGCATGAAAGTTGGATTCATTACTATATATTTAAGAGATGCACCATTGTATCGGCCAATAATTGGTATCCCACGATAAAAGCAATTAGCGGAAAAATGTGTTCAGACTGCAACTCATACTGTGTATCTCCTCCACTTTAATACAAGTTATAACATGTAAAAAACATGCATGAACATCAGTAAATTTGTTGAAAGATACAGTACTGGGACTTACCTAAATTAATCATGTCTCGTCATCGCTCAATCAGTGTTTCAACAGCTGAAAGATGGTAAGAAGCAGGAAAAATGGGCAAGCGTAAGGATTTGAGCGAGTTTGACAAGGACCAAATTGTGACGACTGGGTCAGATCATCTCCAAAACTGCAGCTCTTGTGGGGTGTTCCCGGTCTGCAGTGGTCAGTATCTATCAAAAGTGCTCCAAGGAAGGAACAGTGGTGAACCGGCGACAGGGTCATGGGCGGCCAAGGTGAGGAGTGAAGGCTGGCCCGTGTGGTCCGATCCAATAGATGAGCTACTGTAGCTCAAATTGCTCAAGAAGTTAATGCTGGTTCTGATAGAAAGGTGTCAGAATTGCGTTTGTTGCGTATGGAGCTGCATAGCTGCAGACCAGTCGGGGTGCCCATGCTGACCCCTGTCCACCGCCGAAAGAGCCAACAGTGGACACGTGAGCATCAGAACTGGACCACGGAGCAATGGAAGAAGGTGGCCTGGTCTGATGAATCACGTTTTCTTTTACATCCCGTGGTTGTCCGGGTGTGTGTGTGTCGCTTACCTGGGGAACACATGGCACCAGGATGCACTATGGGAAGAAGTCAAGCTGGCGGAGGCAGTGTGATGCTTTGGGAAATGTTCTGCTGGGAAACCTTGGGTCCTGCCATCCATGTGGATGTTACTTTGACACGTACCTCCTACCTAAACATTGTTGAGACCATGTACACCCTTTCATGGAAACGGTATTCCCTGGTGTCTGTGGCCTCTTTCAGCAGGATAATGCTCCTGCCACAAAGCAAAAATGGTTCAGGAATGGGTTGAGGAGCACAAAGAGTTTGAGGTGTTGACTTGTCCTCCAAATTCTCCAGATCTCAATCCAATCGAGCATCTGTGGGATGTGCTGAACAAACAAGTCCGATCCATGGAGGCTCCACCTCGCAACTTACAGGACTTAAAGGATCTGCTGCTAACATCTTGGTGTCAGATCCCACAGCACACCTTCAGGGGTCTAGAGGAGTCCATGCCTCGACGGGTCAGGGCTGATTTAGCAGCAAAAGGGGGACCAACACAATATTAGGAAGGTGGTCATAATGTTATGCCTGATCGGTGTATATATACATATATGTGTGTGTGTGTGTGTGAGTGAGTGTGTGTGAATGATTCCAGCACAGGTCTTTGTTTCATCCTGTCAGTGGAGGAGCTGCAGGCGTGTGTGAGAAGCTCCACCGGTCGACTGTCTGACTCAGGTCACGATACGGGCCGGGGCAGAGCTCTGCTGCAGGCTGGGGAAGATGTGAAAACTGACGCTGTATACTTTCCTAATACTGTAACATGCTTCAGCCCCTCCTAATCTAATCATATTACAAAAGACAGCAGTCTCACCTGGTATTATATCCAGCTTAATCTTTAGTTGCACTCTGAATTTTGGAAACATTTCTGATTACGCAATTTAAATGAGCTGAAAGTGCCATTTGAGTTTGTGATGTGCCATACTGTATGTGTTCACGTTGATCAGTGTTTACATGTGAATAAAAGCCTAAAATAAATCTGTTCATCATATAAAGCAACCATGTCTCTTCAGAAGACTTGGATTAAACTGCTCTATTCATATGGATTACTTTAACAATGTCTCTTTGTACATTTTCCTGCTTCATACTGTTAGAAAAAGTCAATTTCAGATTGTCTGAAGTGACGGAGATCCACTCATGAATATAGACAACAAGTGAAGATCTAAACCTGAGCTTTCAGAGCTCTCACGAGAGAAAATAAAGATGATTCCTTCAGTAAACAGCAGCTCTTTCCACAGAACAGAGCGCAGGTGGAGTTTGTTTGCATCCTTTCAGCAGAACTGCTGATCAAGACGGACCAGAAAGATCAGGATACCTCAACAAATCAATCGACCTACAGATGACCTATAAACTGGGACGGGAGAAAGCTTTTAAAGATATTATTACACACTTCACTTTTATGAAGGCACTGCACTGCTTCCAGATTCTCTGTATAGATGCAATGCCACATAATATAACTATTATAGTATACTTACAATAAGAAAGCATACTTTTCTGCACTTATCAGAGATATACTGAACAAAATTATACTTAAGTATACTGACAAGTCTAAGTATATTCGGCAATTTCTTGTACTTAATTTTTTGATCAATATATGCTTAAATAAAAGTATCATCAAGTTTTCTAAGTATACTTGACTTGTACTGTAATTGTGTTTAGTCTTTTGACGGAATAGCCTCAAACACTTTTTTTGTGTGTTTTTGTTTTGAACTGTGAAGTCAATGTGAGTTGTCATTATGGTGTTATATTTTGCCATCCGATATAATATTTTGTTTGACAATTTGAATTTATAAAGAAAAAAAAACATGTTCTTAATCCCGAGTAGTGTACGTAGGCGTTAACTTCAAAACTACTTTATTTCAAGGAACATCAATACCTAAAATAGGAACCTGTATCATGCAAAAAATAATATAAATAGTAAACTGTAAGTATGATGTAAAGTTCACTTAAAGAAACTAGTAGAGCACACCTCAAAATGTACAAAATAAACGAGTTAAAGTACGCTTACAGTAAAGTACACTTAAAAGTATACTTTTCTAAGCTAAAAAGTAGGCCATGTAGTCCCAAGAAGTCTCGAAATAGTACACATACACATATAATACTACACTGATAGCATATTATATACAGTGAACATGGAAGATATATACTAGCACTCAAGTTTACTTATTAAAATGAACTCTTTTTTTTTGTAAGGGTCATGTATCTGTTGCAAAAGCACACTGTACCTGACTCCTGGAAGTTGTGTAAAGCCAACTAATGAGCTTAGAGCTTGTGATTTAACAAATGTTCACAGAGAGTCTGTGAATGAACTGTGGAAGTGTTGTCTGAAGAAAACTAGATACTGAATGTGTGGGAAAGCTATGACAAGCTGTGTGTGAGTGAGAGAGAGAGGAAAATAATCCTGGCTTAAGACTGTGTCTCTGAGACAAGTCTAAACTGAGCCCTTGCCAGACTCAGCAACCCAAGTCAAATATATCTGTCCAAAATCCACATATATCATATGAGTTTGTGCCAAACCACAAGTCAGTCAGCGAGACATTGTGTGTGTGTGTGTGTGTGTGCGCGCGTTTTTGTGACATATCAGGACACAAATGTGTATAATGACATGGGTATGAGATAGGTATTACAAGAAGAGGGTGACTTATGAGGACATTACCCCATGTCCCCACTTTTCAAAAGGCTTATAAATCATACAGAATGAGTTTTTGTGAGAAAGTAAAAGTGTGCACAGTTTCCTGTGATGGTTAGGTTTAGGGGTAGGGGTAGTGTAGGGGGAAAAAACCATTACGCCTATGGAATGTCCCCACAAATCACAAAAACAAACGTGTGTGTGTGTGTGTGTGTGTCAATGCCAAATATGCATGCAGGGCTTGACACATACTTTTCCTGCCCCAAACAGGTATGTAAAATCTACTGTATACTGAATAATACGTGTTAAATAAAGTTAGTCTTTCCTTCCTAGCTAGTTTCCTTTTAGTTTTATTTTTTTTACTTTTATTTTGAAATGCATATGCTTTACTATTGCTGGCTGCTTATTTAATGCGTAGATAAATACACACTCTTACAATCATCAACAACAGTAGGTCATGAGCAGTCTATTGACATACAGTAAATGTGATATATTCACTGAATGCAAACAGCGCCGCGTTTGACTTTGAAAGAAGCAACGCTCATATTTATTAAATGAAATCATAGCCTTTTCACAGCCAATCACATTAGGCTGTATCGTGATTCCTGTTTTTGCATCCTCAAATTTAAGACCTCTTAAAATGATAATTAAGACATTTGTTATACCATTTAGGTTAGGCCTATTCATGATTCTGGCAGGAATCAATATATTCATGCTATAACCAGAGTTATTTTTCAAGGAGGTATTCAACATGGAGAAGCAAGTCCCTCCTCTCTCTCTCTCGTTCATCTGTTATGGCTCTGTGATGTTTCTATAGCAGTGTGGATGAGCTGCAGACAGTGATCTGAGCGCTGGGCTCTTCTCCAGGACAATAACACACACTATCTAAACATTCAAAAGAGTATGACTAGTGTATCACTGATTTGAATATGGGAAAATATTGTGGTTTGGAATATGGATCCAGCATTGCTCTTGGAATAATTCGAAGGAGTTTCTGAAATGGGACAGCCTTCGCTGTGCCGCATTCTGCCTTTGAATGCAGCCTTCGAAGGATGCAGTCTCTGAATCTCATCATCCTTGAAGCTTTCTCTTGACCGGTCAATGATTTGTTTATGGCAGGGATCCACAGCGAGTGCATTTCACTGACATTTGCGGCTAAAAACAGATATGCAAACTGTAAAATGTATGATAAAAAAATAATTAAGCTCATAAAAAGTCTTAAATACTATCTAAACTTTTGGTCAACCATATAACCAAATGAAAAATCATATTTAATCCCAGAACCCCCAAATACACCCCAAAAGATAGCAATTAAACACATTTTCCCCCTAAACTGTCATTACTATAATATGAAAATATCTTGATGTTTGATTATAGTTCTGATTATAGGCAGCTCAACAAATAAATGTTCTTACTTCTCACAAAGACAATGCCACTGTCAAGATCACCAGCTGGAGTGCCCTTGATAGCCACCAGAGGGTACTCCACCCCAGACTATTGCCACATCATCAAGGACTTCATTACCCATAACCCACTGCCCGGACTAATCAGCCATGATTGTTCACAGCTGTTTCTGATTATATCATTACCCCTTGCCAAAGAGCTTAGAACCCAAGAGGCGACACTTTGATATTTTTTTGGGTAACAGCCACTAGATGGCGCTCCGGAAGCGCGGCCGCCATTATGGGGTGAAAATACTAACTGGACCATTGAATCCTTCACATCTTACACACCCAAAATCGGCGAATTTCACTGCCAAATCAGAAGCGCAAAAACAGTTTTTTAAATTAAGTCACCAGTAAATTGTATGGCTCCTACAGTAAATGTTGTGTTGTCTTATATATGTTTTATTTTACCAGTTCAACCATCTAAGGTAACGTAGTTAGCCTACTTTATTGAATATTTCCATTTTATGCAACTTTACACATTTATTAATAGTAAATTAATAATGAATAAATTTAAGATCATCATGTTTAAAGTGAACAATATATTTCAGACCTAGTGGAGTAATAGTAATAATAGTGTCTAGGTCTGAATTGAAATATATTGTACGTTTTAATGGATCACACTACAAACATAATGATCTTATAATACATGATGTATTGTTGTGTCTGTTAACACTTTTGCTTTAACGGACATTAGACAAAACTGCAAAATCAAGCTGTTATATTCATATATTTATTGTCCAACATTCCCAATTTTTCTGATGCATGTCCTTAATTTAATTTCATACGTTGGCAATAATTCAGTGTTTATAAGCCTTTTAAAGAATTTTAACCCAAACTGACTGGGTTTCTAGAGAGCAAAGGTTTTGTGAAAAAAGTGGAAGACTTAAACACAAAGTCTGTCAAATAAACTGTAAAAAGGATTTGATGATCACTAGTGGTTGGATTTCAGCTTTAATGTACGTTTTTTTTAACAAAGCAGCAGATATTGCCATAGAAACTAGTGGACTGCCGACTCGCTTTCACCACAAAATGGCGGAAACATTTTCCGCCATTGCAACACCGGCGCCCAGCAGCGGCCCTGCAATGGAACGTTCTATTGACTGTCGCTTCTTGTTAGTGTATATTCTTTGCCCCTGCCAATAAAATCCAGCTATCAGTCACTCTTCGCTAGGTCTGTAATTGCTAGATTTCTGAGCGCTCTGTTACCTGATTCGCTCATGTCTTGGTTTTGTATCTTTGTTTGCATCTGCCCTGTTCCTTGTTCCCTGTTCCTTTGCTTATGTTTTGACCTTTTGCCTGACTTCTGTACTACGAATGTGGATTACCCTATTAATAAATATATAGCGATTGGATCCTCAACCTTGGCGCAATTTCATTACAGCCACGATGTCACAATGTAATGCATCTTAATCATAATGGATCTTAAAATAGGTTTCATTTTCTTTATGCAAAATATCGCTTCTTATTTTTTTTCTTCAGGTTTTGGGGTGAAATATGACCTGCACACACACAAGCACAGTCATTTCCATAGAGAAGGACTGTGGTCTGATAACAGTGTACTGAACTGCTACACCAAACCACATTCAGATCAACCTGCAATCAACGACACGATCTAAACACACTGCACAGTACTGTACACACACACACAGAGGGAGTGTAAAATGTGTGAGCCAATAAAACAATTCAGATTTTATTTCCTAGTACATCTGTTAACGTTGTATGATTCTATTCATTCTTTTCCCGGAGTCAGCACACACTCACTTCTCATTGGCCAATGACTGACCAATGACAACGCAGTTAACTCAAAGCTTGAAAGAGTCTCTACATGAGTTTTCATTTAAGCAAATAATGCTGAATTTGTTTTACCAAGAAACAGTTTTGTCAGGGGAGGGTGAAATAAAAGGAAACAAGGAAAGGACAGAGAGCCTGTGGATATAATGGCTTATGCGCCAGTACTTCATTACAAAATTAGGCGTGAGTGTTTAAGAGTGTGCGTAAGTGTTTGTGTTCTTGTATACATGGTTTATGAGGACACAAATGTGTATAATGACAAGGGTATTACAATGTAAACATGGTTTATGAGAACACTTCCTGTGTCCTCGTAAACCAAATGGCTTAAAATACATACTAAACTGTGTTTTTTTTTTATTCAAAAAAAGCAGAACGTTTTCTGTGATGGGTAGGTTTAGGGGTAGGGGTGTGTGTGTGTTTCCCTGCAGGGTGTGAAGCCGAGACTCATCATCATCAGGAGCAGCTGTAATGTGATCTGTATGAGTCTGTTTATGAGGAAGGAAGTGCCACGGTGGAGGTCAGTCACTGAACAATGCGGCTCTAATGCTGGCAGAGAGGAATCAGAGAGAACCAGGATGACCAGTCCCTCGTCTCCATCTCCTGCCTGATTCACTCACACAACTACAAACAGCATCACGCAGACAATAAAGCCATAACACATCGCTCTTCAGATGTCATAAACACATGCTGTCTGGACAAACAGCCAGAGTTCGTCAATGTCAAACAGTTGGACAACAGTTATGCAATTATCCAGCTACGTTTAAAAATGGTGTTTTCATCTCAAAATTAAACACTATATTTCTCGTTCACACGGAAACATCAGAAAACATTTAAATCATCTTACTACTCAAAAACAATAAAAGCTCACTGAGATGATACAGAGAGACCACACATAATAAAGTTCATAAAGATCATTTCATTAGCAAAATATCTCACCACTTACTAGCGCGTTCAGGTCGCACTCAATCGCCTTTCAATGTAAAACTGGACAAGAACTCCTGCATTCAGAGCGATGATTGGATTCTAACTTAAACACCTCTGATTGGCTATTGCATTCAAGAATTCAACAGATATGTCTGTGATTGGCTACATTGCTCAACGCTGCCTGATTAGCCTATGGTCTAAAATGCAACTGCCCTCATGTTTTGCTGGATAAGGACAGCATAAATGCATACATTTCAGTGCTTCCCACACATAGACTTTACTTGGGCGGGCCGCCCAGGTATATTAACTGCTGCCCAAGTATATTTGGAGACACATTTTGCTTTTATTATTTTTCTCCTCTTATACTTTTATATCTGCCCGAGATAATGAAACCATCCGCGATTGATTAACTAGTGGAAAATCTCCCCTCGCCCTACGTGTTTCGTACCTGCTCGTTATGAGTGCGTCAGAACTGCAGAGATGCGCTGGATATTTCACAAAGAGCGCTGCATGTTGCAAAGTCGCAGGGCGGCGCTGTTGCGCGTTCTACAGTCTCGCGCAACAACGCTTCAGACTGCTTCAAAGTGATTCTCAATCAATGAAAAGTGTAGATTTATGCCAAGCGATTGCTAATGAACTCAAGTTGATGAATTATTACAATGTCTACTTTATGGCCTTTATATAAAATGTTTTAGATGGTTGTAAGAATCTGAAGGATCAGCCTGCAATTGTGTAGACATTTTAAAATAAGAGTCCCGGTGTACTTCAGGCTTGTTTATAATTAAAAGTCACATGCTAAGGTTTTTCTTTTGGGCATTATTGGTATTTGATTTCTATTTAATTCATAGTAAATTATTGTAGTCTCCCCCACAGGAAGAAAAGACTAAGAACATTATTTTTCATATATATTATTCATTATATAAAATTTACAAGTAAAATCTGTGTCCCATTCACTGAGAGACACTATATAACAGCAAGGAGAACATAGGAAAAGGAGAACCATTTAAATGCTGTAATTTTGCATAATTTACAATGCATAATAATGCATAATATTAGTATGTAATTAAATGTAATAGTATGCTATGTAATTAAAATTAATTTCAATAAATAAAAATACTGTTAAAAATCACACATTATTTGTTTGTCACATGTAGTAGACCGTTTTTGTGCCATGGGTAATAGGAGGATTTTTCACTCGGCTACCACCACAAGTATATTTCAAACCTGTGGGAAGCACTGCATTTTCTGTCATCTTTTCAGGAATGTAATATGAAGATTGTACAAAGTAACATTTATCCTTATCAACACTGAAAGTGAACAGCACATAGCAGCTATCAGGACTCTACACTTACATTTCTTTTTAAGAGCACCTTCTGATCAATGACTGAAATTAACCTTCCCATTACAGGGCGATGTTTGACTACTTAAATTGATTTCCACTCTTTTATGAGTACTGTGAATTTGTTTTTGTCACATACTGTTTTTCGCCTACCTGCCGATAAAGGGAAGTATGCGATTTCAGATGCAGCCGCTGTTTTATGAATTGGTCATTGAATCATTCCCTCACCCAATTCGTTCAAAAAGGCGATTCATTCATCATTGAAACACCGCTGTGTGTTTGCTCAGAGATGCGCAGTGGCTCAGCTGTGACTTTGTTTGGAATTATTTTTGTTAATGAAATGGAGACGATGTTGTACTTGTGCCTAAAATATAAGTCACTTAAAGTTAACTTCTTGTTTATTAAACTGTTGTATAAATCAACATCACATTTGCAATCATGCAAAAACAGCATTCTTGCTCGTGAGATATTTCTTAACTATATCATCCACTTTACATTTTAAGAGAAACTCATTTTTTCACCCATATCTGTCATTTTGGTGCATCCGGCGTAAAAAACCTGTTCCAAATCCAATGTGTGTGTGTGTGGATAATTCCAATGAAGCAGACCCTGCAAGTGAGCGGGACTAACGCTAGGAAAATATATCTTGAATTTTGGTGGCATTTATATTCATTTTGGTGGCATTTTTGCCCCAAGCCCCTGATCATTTCTGACCCTGTTTCTGATAATCCAATATCTGAATTCAATATCAAAACTCAGCACTGGACAAACACTCCAGCGTTTTGAGCGATGAGTGGATACTGACTAACTTAAAAACCTCTGATTGGCCCCTGCCTTCCAGAAATCAACAGATACGTCTATGATTGGCTACATTGCTCAACGCTGCAAAAACATGTTGTAAATAGAAACCTTTGATGCTCTCTAGAGCGCAAACACAAATACTCACTGGATCGTTTGCCAAATCTGTTTCACTAATATGCTATTATTGGTTTCAGCTGAGGATGCAGCCTCTAGCACCCCTCCAGAACCGGGGCTGATCGGGCCAGTCGCACTGGCGGCGTTTGGAGAGTGTTTTAGTCCCAGTGTGGACAGAAGGCCAAAACACAGAGAAAAGATGCGATTTTAAATGTATCCATATTAGTGTAGACGTAGCCTCAGTTAAATACGAATGCTGTAGTGCAAGCAAAAATTACTAGTAACCAGACATTTACCCAGATAACTTTATCACAGGCTGATTAAGCACACATTTGTGTGTTGGGGATGTCATAAGTCAGATGTGTGTGTGTTTTGGGTGAGTGATATGTGTAGATTTATAACTTGAAGACGAAGCAAAACATGAATGATTTCAGCACACTGAAAATGCTTGATTAAAATACATGCCATTTATTATTATGAAATCATATATTTGATGTGCCAACACAGACCTCATGATACACAGAGTTCATTTAAATGAGGCTTATATATAAACTGCTGATGAATGTTGGGGGTAAACATAACCCTTCAAGCAACTGTGTGCTTTTGTTTTCCAGAGCCACTAAGAGTGCCTAAAGCCTACCTGAACAAAGTCCATGATTAGCCAAAAGCATAAAAATCCAGCCAGATGACTATCACACACAGTCTGAAGATCTGACTATAGTGCACAGCAGAAATTAACCCCAGGTGTTTTATTAGTAGTAGTGTTCATTAAAATCAGCATCACTACTCCTATAGAGTGCAACAGTCGGGTTCAGGAAGTAAAAATCCCAATCATTTTCTCCATAGGGGAATGATTTTTAACGATTGCTTAAAGATATGTTGAGCTACGAGGTTGTTAAAGGAATATGCCATCAGTCTGCAACATTTAAAGACTCTACTTGATTCTTTGGACTTGATCCAAACTCAACCTAGCAACACCCTGGCAACCACCCATAACACCCTATCATTGTGGCGCTGAGTTTTGCACAGGCACACACCACTTGTAAAAATATGGTTTCATGTTTTATATGATTTGAAACACAAAACTCTACTCATATCCACTTGAAGACATCAGAAAGGAGGATTTTGAAATCAATCCCAGTCCAGAGTGGGTTAGACAGAATCAAACCGGACACCTGATTCATGATGAAATGCAAAATGAATACAGCCACACTTCGAGTTTACACGCCTAAACACATATCTGTGGGTCCAACACACAATACATTTGTGTTCAGAGGCCTGTTAGAGCACAAACCATGCAAACGTGACACAATCTAGCCTTTATTCTGTAAACACAGAGTCTCATTTCATTTGTATGTACATGTATAATGCAGGAATGTAAGCGTGTGTGAACTCAGTGGAGTTACACACACATTCTTGGCCCACCATGCGCTTCAGAGCATCAGATCAGATCAGAGTATTCTGGGATTAGCCTGTGTTCAGAATGTAAGTCTAGCATTCTGCACACTCTATACTGCCTTAAGTTTTTAAATAGTACGTGAAACAGAAAGCATTATATGGAACGATAAACATTTCTATGCTACATTGCTGTCACATGACCTCAGGGCATAGAATGTTTAATTCAGCCAATAGAGTCCAGTAACCATCATGGAAACAAAACACTTTGCGAATTACATGTACAAATGTAGGGGTGGGCGATATTCGAAATGTAACAGTCAGTAGAAATGTTGGATTATTGTCTCTGTCGTGGTTATACTCACATATGATGTTGTGTTACACTTCATTTTCCTGGTTAAATAAACATTACATCGAAAAAGAGACCAAATACAATTCTATTTTGTATTTATACACTAATTGTGTAATGTTCTATTTATTAAAACCAAGTTTAAATTTAATCAAATTAGTGTTTGTTACGCATTTTTACATTTATTCCAGAATAACTAAAGGCAGTAACAATTTAAACAATATATTTTATTTGTGAACTAATGATCAGCTTTTCTTTTTGATAGTCATACCTTTTGCTGATTGCTGACTAAAAAGTGAAGTGAAGTGAAGTGAAGTGAAGTGAAGTGAAGTGACATGTGGCCAAGTATGGTGACCCATACTCGGAATTTGTGCTCTGCATTTAACCCATCCAAGTGCACACACACAGCAGTGAACACACACACCGTGAACACACACCCGGAGCAGTGGGCAGCCATTGCTGCGGCGCCCGGGGAGCAGTTGGGGGTACGGTGCCTTGCTCAAGGGTCTCACCTCAGTCGTGGTATTGAGGGTGGGGAGAGCGCTGGACATTCACTCCCCTCACCGACAATCCCTGCCGGACCTGAGACTCGAACCCATGACCTTTGGGTTACAAGTCCGACTCTCTATCCATTAGGCCACGACTGCCCCAAAAAAAAACCTCCACAGTCATCATGTGTTGAAGCCATTTCAAGTTTGTTTTTGACGTGTCATAAAGCGGTGATATCTAAGTGGAAAGTTACTTTTTAAATTAGTCTTTCCATTAACCGTTGTCATTTAGGCCGATTCGAGAATGCACACAAAATCAAGAGGCGGGATTTATCACACGAACCAATCATATCCAACCAAAACTGATCATCTCCAATCATAGCGTGATGAGGGCATTATCTCCTCTCACGTGACTTTCCCCCATTCATTCTCAATTACCCCCTACCAAACCCACTGCACACTTTATGGGGTCATTGTGTACTTCGTTGCGGAATTTAATGCTTTTTAGGCGTCGGTCGAATGCATATGGCTGTCACTCTGAAAGCTCGTTATTTTACTTTAGAAAGTTTTAAATAAGGACATTTTTCTCATACAAACACATGGATTCCCTTCAGAAGGCCTTTATTAACCCCCCAGAGCCACATGGACTGAAGTACATTTATGATGGATCGATGCACTTTCTTGGGCTTTAAATTCTCATCCTCGATTCACTCCCATTATAAAGCTTGGAAGAGCCAGCATATTTTTAATATAACTCTGATTGTGTTTGGCTGAAAGAAGATAGTCATATACACCTAGGATGGCTTGAGGGTGAGTAAATCATGGGGTAATTTTCATTTTTGGGTGAACTAACCCTTTAATTGCTCCTCAAATAAACACAAAGTCATGTCAAAATGCCTGTTGTGCCAATTATTCACATAAACACAATTGGTCACTTATATCTTTGTTCTATTCTATGTAGGCTATTAGTCCTTTTGCTTTTTATTTTGTTTATTTGTTCTTAATTTCTGATTGACTGTTTATTTGTGTTCAATAAGCTTGATAACTTAGTTTGGCTAGTATGAGGATTTGCTGTGGTGTTGTAATCGGACCGGAGAATTGTGATATTTCACTGTTATCTATCATTCTGACATTGTAACAACCTTATTTTAAAGCAAAAATAACTATATCATGATTGTGGGATACAATAATTCCAACACTCTCATGTTATCTTAAATATAAAGAGAAATTTCACAGCGATGCAGCCATTTTTTCTAAGTGTAAAGAACATTTTCTGAGAAACCTATTAAGAATCTTTTGTGAGGTGGAAAGTTTCCACAGATATTAAATGTTTTTCATGAAACCACTGCCAATAAAGAACCTTTATTTTATGAGTGTGGCAATTGTAACTATTTCACACTTTGGCGAATTGGTGGCTAATTTGTATTAATTTTGTATGATCTCATTTGTACATTTTTTTACGATCTCCTTTGACGGTTAGGTTTAAAGGATTAGTTCACTTCAGAATAAAAATTTCCTGATAATTTACTCAGTGCCATGTCATCCAAGATGTTCATGTCTTTCTTTCTTCAGTCGAAAAGAAATTAAGGTTTTGAGGAAAACATTCCAGGATTTTTCTCCATATAGTGGACTTCACTGGGGTTCAACGGGTTGAAGGTCCAAATGTCAGTTTCAGTGCAGCTTCAAAGAGCTCTACATGATCCCAGACGAGGAATAAGAGTCTTATCTAACGAAACAATAGGTCACTTTCTAAAAATAAAAAAAATAAATCTATATACTTTTTAAGCACAAATGCTCATCTTGCACTGCTCTGCGATGCTCCACGCACTACGTAATCATGTTGGAAAGGTCAAGGCAAGGCAATTTTATTTGTATAGCACATTTCATACACAATGGTAATTCAAAGTGCTTTACATAAAGAAGAATAAAAATAGAACATAAGGAATAGAAATAACAGTAAAAACCGAGAATTTTGCTATCTGGATGGAAGAGCTAGGGAGTTTTTTGTTGTTGTTGTTGTTGTCCGTCAGAGTGGATCTAAACGGATCTTCCTCACACGACAGGCACTTCAAACTGATAAACAAAGTTTCAATCTCCCCTTTTGCCAAGACACCTCAAACTGCGCCACACAGCCCCAATCCTCCTTCCAGAGATATCTTATCTATGCAACGCAGTTCAAATTTCCCCTTTGGAAAGTGTCCTGACTGCAATCCAGAGATATCTTAACCATGCACCACAGCTCAAATTTCCCCATGGTTTGTCCCCTTATCCAAATTTGCCAAATTTTAACCTATTCTTTCTTCCTAATTCTCCCAGCTCTTTCAACCAGACAGTAATATTTAAAATGTATTAAAAGTCAGAAATAACAAGATGATACATAAAAGATATAAAATACATTAAAAAAGAAATAAAAACAGGAAAAGGAATTAAAAGAATAACAAGATAATACGTATAAAATAAAATGCAAACACGCGTGACGTAGGCAGAAGTACCGCTGTAGGCCGAAACTCCATCTCATTTTCTTCTCCAACTTCAAAATCGTCCGACATCGTTGTTTTACCTTTTTTTGTAAAGGCTGTTTGACCTAGTCTTTCACGTTCGCTTTGTAGAAACTGGATCGGTACTTCCGCCTACGTCACACCTTTCCAACGTGATTACGTAATATGTGGAGCATCACAGAGCAGTGCAAGATGAGCATTTGTGTTTAAAAAGTATATGCATTTAAATTTTTTTAGAAAATGACTGATTGTTTCTCAAGATAAGACTCTTATTTCTCGTCTGGGATCGTGTAGAGCTCTTTGAACGTCACTGAAACTGACATTTGGACCTTCACCCCGTTGAACCCCAGTGAAGTCCACTATATGGAGAAAAATCCTGGAATGTTTTCCTGTTCAACCTTCATTTCTTTTCGACTGAAGAAAGACATCTTGGATGACATAGGGGTTTTACGAATCACATCTTGTAAATTCATACGAAACCACCAACTCATAAACAAGTTTTCTCATGAGATCAGGCTGATATTTTACTCATTCTGCTCTGTTGCACTGCACATTTTGGGAAATGTCATTCCAGTATTCAGTGCGAACAGAAACCGTACATACTGCGCACAGTATGCATACTACATAAACAGTAGTATACTATTATGTATTCTGAACACAGCCTTAAACAGCTTGTGAGCTGCTAAGTTGAGTTTCAGTGACTCATTCACACAAGTCTGGACTCAAATCACTTCCTGTTGGGTTAAGAGGGAACACCTGAAATGTGCAACCTAGTAATTAAGTAGTCATTTAGCTGAGGCTTTTATCCAAAGCGACTTACAGCGCAGGGTCAGTCCCCTGAGGTTAAGATTCTTACTCAAGGGCATACAGGTGACAGTTCAGGGCTCAACTCTCGTGGGATTTAAACCAAACATCTTTAAGTACCAATCCAGATCTTTAGCCACTACATCACACCGAGACGTCCGCTCAAACTGTCCTCCAGAAATACACTGCCTCTGCCACATCCTCTCCGTAATACACAAATAATAAATCACACCGAGGAGCAACTGCTGGTGTTTCTGACTCTCTTTGCCTGACAACGGGTTGGATGAAGTCTATTTCTGAATCCAAAAGATGTGAAAGGAAAGTTGGAACCATCATTCAGGATAATATCACACACATAACAAAGCATTTATTAGTTCTTCCAACAAAACAAACTTAGTCCATGAACTAATTAGTAAGTAAAAATATTTTTAAAAAAAAGTCACAACCGCCTGCATTGATGCCTGATTTTACTGAGACTTCTTCATCTAAAGAGTTAAATCAGTAAAAAAAAAAGACTAATTAACAACTGCTGTCATGCATTTGAGTGTTCACAATGATTTTTTCTTCCAATACAGTGGAAAATTGGTGCATGTGACATGACATTGACATCAACTCAACCAGATACAATAGCAAATCACTGGTTTATCTTATGTTTTATCCAAAATTTCACTTATTACACCAGGGTCAGCCCTTTACAGTAATCTAGCGTCTTATGCTTATGACCGAGATTCGACCCCACAACCTTCTGATATCATTTTCAGCTGTTAACCACTACACCACAGCACAGACGGGCGATACTCACCACCAGCACCGAGGTCCTGACCGCCTCCGACACGCTCTGCCGCAGCTCCGCCGCCGTGCCCGGTTTACTGAGCCCGCGCGTGAATCTGCGCGTCTCCACATGAGTCGTTATTGACATTTCTGTCAACAAACTTTCATTAATTTCTATTAGACTGTTAAATAAATAAATCAAAAACACTCAAAGTCCGTTTTCTCCGCGGTCCCGAGTACAGGCGCGCACCTTTGCGAGTGTCCGAGGTATAAAACTCCTTCTTAAAAGCCCTCTGCTAGTCCAGCCGTTAACTCTCATGTTCAGATGAACGCGACAGATCCTTTAGTCCGTGTTCCCAGAGGTTTGAAGTCTCCTGAAAGTTCTGGCGGTCTAAATGAAGCACTTTCCCGTGCTGTCATGCTCTCGCGTCCGTGTGTTTGTGGGAGGTTTAACACGCGCCGCTGAAATCAGGCGTAATCCCGTCGACTCTGAACTCCCCCCTGTGCAGAGAGCGCACTTACCAATTCTACTACGACGTAGTCTTGCTGCTTAATATTCATGAGCGATATCAGTCGGAATGTTCACAGAAACGTCATCCTAACTATATATATTATTCATGAATGATCGGAAAGTTAACGCGTAAAGTGCCCGTGAAAACATCCTCTCCAAGTGTTCGCCATAGTAGGAATCGTTAATTCGCTACCGCGACTGTCCTTTAATTAAATAGCAATACATAATGCTGAATACAGTGGATTCACATCATTTCACAAGGCATTCAGACACTGAACTATAGTTACAGGTTCACTTTCACCTATCAAACGCGCATCAGAGTCTCATGTCAGCAGTAATACAGCGGGTAATCTCAGCGGGAGGCGAAACCTGTGTGAAATCGCATTAGAGGAGCGCTTTACACGCCACCAGACAACGGGAGGAAATCCTCTCTGGTAATAACACCAGCTGGCATGTGGAAGTGTAACTCTGACTACCTTATGCCATTTTATTTGTTTGTTGGTTTGTTTGTTTCATCATCATCATCATCATCATCATCATCATCAAACTTTACTACAGACTCAAGGTCCAAATTAAAAACAGACAATAGGCTACATAAAATAACTAAACTAAATACAACAGCAAACACGCACACTCAAAAAAAAAATATATAATGCAATCAAATAAATTANNNNTATTATATTTTTTAATATATATATATATATATATACAGTGCTTTAATTAAAAAATTGTAATCTAATTAATTACACAACGCGGCGATTAATTAATCACAAAATTTTCGTGCATCAAATTTGGCTGAAAAATTATCCCAAAAATATCATTTAAAGTCATTATTGTGTTAAATGAGAAAAGCATCATATAGAAAAAGTAGCTTTACACCGTGTCCTAACCAAACGTGACGCCGCGACACGCGATAAAAGATATCTTTTCCATGTTAATCAGAGTTTTTGTCCTAACCAGCCGCGACGGCGACACGCGAATATTTTATTTTAGAAACGGTTTCTATTTCTTCACGACGTCGCGCCTGGAACAGCAACACAAAGTATGGCAATGATAATATCTGTTTATGTGCTTTCTTTAAAGTCCGCGTGAACCGGAAGTTGCAAACGACTTTTCTCCAGTGTTGTGACGTATTTCCAAGTGAAGCGGAATATTGAACAGAGGGCAGAGTTTTATTTTAGCGCTCCTCCTCTTCATCTCTCGCGCTCCTCCTCTTCATATCTCCCTCATAGCAGACTAACGGTTGCAGGGGAGTGGTTTACGCGTTTTCAACCCAAGCCGTCAAACTGACGTCATCAGAGAAGGGGCACTGTTGCAGAGGGGAGGAGCATTTTCAGATTTTAATTAAATATTACGAAGCCAAACAATTTTTGTGTGTGGATTGACTTGCACGGATGAATTGTTCACCACAAAACTAGCAATTTGAGCTAACAAAATAAATAAGGTCAATTTTGATTTCATGTGTACTTTAATGTTAAAAGCGTCTAACGTGAGTTTGAATATCATTCTGTGTTCACACTGGTTAATTCACCTCAGATCTTAAAAATAAATAAATGGGCACAAGAACGTGCGAACTCAATGCGAACAAAGAAGTGGATTCTATGATGAAGTTAGTTTCAGTCACTTCGTATACTTTAAACAATGTTTAAATTGGGTAATATTTATGAATTTTACTATGTATTTACCCATTTCATTGCGTCTGCTGTGCTCTTGCCGAGAGAGCCCGCCCACACTCTCTTCTGATTGGCTGTGGGTTTTGATTGATTTTATCGCTTCTCATTGTTGCGTCGCATCGCGTCTAGTGTGGACAGTCAAATTGCTCGTCGCTGGAATCCTATGGCATCGTGTCTGGTTAGGACACAATGTTAGAAAGATTTTTTTTTTAGTTTTTTTTCAACATAGAATTTAATACACATACAATTTTCTGCGTCAAAGGCCCTGAGGGTGAGTAAATGATTACAGAATTTTCATTTGTGGGTGAACTTTACCTTTAATGGGTTTTTTATTGATATGGAAATATGAAATAATTTTTTTAAGCTGCAGTCCGCCATTTTTCCTCTTTGTCGCCATCTCTGTTTGAAACCTGCAATTGCAGTCATATGCAGAACAGTTATCTGTACGTGCGTTGTGCATCGGCGCAGCTCGTCAGCGCGGATGAATCTAATGCTTGCGGTCAGTCACCGCACCGGTGTGGATACTGAACTTCAGAATCACAGATTCTACGTCTTGAAAGTATGACCAATATAAGAATTTTCACTGGAAAATATCATCTGAACAAGTAAGTAACATTTCTGCCACTTTTGTTCTGACCAACTGAGGAAAAAAGCATTAGGCCTACAATAAATCACACTGCTAATGATGATGAAAAGATGATTAAATCTAACGATCGCTTAGCTCGGATCACGCCAAACCGTGCAAATTATTATTACTGTTATACTTTGTTCTCAAATTGTTAACAACATCAGCATTGCTACGACTATGTGTATATTAGCGTTACCTGTAGATTTCAATTTCTGTAGCAACTCCACAGTCCAAAGTCATTTGGATCTTTCTGGATTACAATCCGCCATCAAAATGATAAGTTTAATTATTTCAGGCTATAAATGATCCACTACAAGCAGCATCCTCACGTGATAAAACCGACTAGCCTGGACGGGACTCCTTCTTTCTGTTTACGGACGTGACGTAATGACGCACAGACGAACTTCTGCATGCTCGAATTTCCTGCGAAAATCCACCAGGTCGCTCTTATTATAAAACATTATTACAAGCTTACCGTTGTGAATCGAGCGAAGATAATGAGATTGACTGCAGCTTTAATGAAATTATACTCTAAATAAAAAACTAAAACTGCCAGTAGGTGGCAGTAAATGTCTAAATGAGTAAGTCATTGAATCATTAATTCATTCAATTCGTTCAAATGGATGATTCCAGAGAGTAGCCAGTCAAGCAAACACACTCTGTAGAGCAGTTTGTCTGTTTAGGGCTACTGTAGAAACATGACGGCGCAAAATGGCGACTTCCATGAATATATATATTTGTTTCTGAATTAATATTCACTAAATAGGCTGTTGAGTGGTTTGCTAATGATCTTTTAAAACGGCTTACAAATAATGAATTTTTTTTAAAAATTATCTTAATATTTTAAGATAATTTCCTGTAGCTCAGAGGTTAGAGCACTAGCAATGCCAAGGTCATGGGTTCGATCCCAGGGATTGCACATACTCAGATACAAATGTATAGTATAATGCAATGTAAGTCGCTTTGGATAAAAGCGTCTGCCAAATGCATAAATGTAAATGTAAATGTTAATATGAATATTTTTTTTTTTTTTAGAAATGCCCGTCTGACAGAGATGTGCACCTCTCTCACTTCCATATTAACAGAATCTTAGTTATTGAAGAATCATAAATATATACTAAAATATCATCTATTGTTGTATTTTATGGCACATACATATATAGAGCTATATAAACTTGTTTCCTCTGCTCTATTATGGGTTAAATGACCTCAGTGATGATGTAACGCTGCCCTCTGCTGACCAGTGTAATGAAGAAAGAGCACAGAGAAAAGTCAAGCGGTTTCTGGAATGAGGTTTTATTGCTTTCATTTCCAATAAACTCTCTCTCCTCCTCTCTCTCTCCTTTCATTTGAGCAGTGTTTGGGCCTTATGAAACTAAAACATCATGTTTATATGCACATTTTAAAGCTTCACTTCTTCTGTGGACTAAACTAACCTGTTATATACAGTTGTGGCTCATTACATACTGAGTCTAAGGTGAATGTTTCTTAGTTTGGTGAAAATTATATTCCTAAAATGACAGTCAATCTTCTCACAGCTTTGAATAACAAAATATCCTCTCTTCCTCAATATCAAATGCTACATGATGATGGAAATAAATGCTGTAGCGTAAAATAACGTTTGTCTGTTATGCTCTTAATGGCACTTTAACACTAAATATAAGCTCAGTAACGTTCATATATTTTATACCTTGCCTCTAAATCCTCAATGCCTTTTCATTATTGACCATTCAATCCAATATGGAAACAAACAGAAATACCCCAAATGGTTTTGGCACATTGGCTTCTGGAACCCAACATGGTTTCAGCTGAAGTCTAAAACATAGAAACATAGAAATCTGTACTATAAAAACCATGGCACTGAAATGATCCGCCTCCTTTTAGAGGCAACAAGTGACACTTACGGCTTACGCTTACAATTAAACATCGCTTACAAAATGAGATTCTGTAAAAGCCCAGTAAAAAAAATGCAGGAAATGCTTGTTCGTGATGTTCTTTACACTAGAGGACAAAAAGCAAACATTAAAAAGCACCTGTGTGTTCATGGGGAAAGTCACGAGTTTAAAGGGGAATTCCACCTCTCTTCATCTCTGAGCCTTTATTAACACTTTCAGTTTCTCAAGATAATGACTTCAGTATGTCAACACGTGCTATAAACAGGCCTATCAATGTGCTAATAAACCTCAGTTCACCTCATGTCATATTCAAACCCAGCATAATCATGAACATAGCACCTTGAAATATTTGAGGCCTTTTTATGAAATCCATGATGCAGTTTTTGTGAGAATCTTGCTAGAGATTTGGAGGCACCTTTTATCCAAAGTGCAAATACAATGAGTGAAATCCTCCACGATACTCTCTGATTGTCACCTCTTACAAATAAAGGCTCGTTATTGGCAGTGAAGGTTCCATTAAGAATCCATGGAACCTTTTCATTGGACAAAAGGTTCTTTATATTTTTAAATGTTCTTCACACTAAGAAAAAGTGGTTCTTTTAAGAACTGATCACTGAAAGGTTCTTTGGGGGACCAGAAATGGCTCTTCTACGGCATCACTGGTGGAAAAATACCCTTTTGGAGCCTTTATTTTTAAGAGTGTGTAATTAAACTTTTATGTCACTGATGGAGTTTAAGAACCTTAAGTCAGCAAAATTACAAATGATAGGAATAAAGCGTGTCTGAGGCTGATATCTGAGCGAGTGGCGACATTCCCCTTTAACGTCATATTATGAAACACTGTTATTTAAAAAAGAAAGTCAGTCACAAAAGTGACGTTGTCATAAAGCACACACACACACACACACACACACACACTGAGATGGCTGCATGGGTCTGTTGGCTTGTGTTGTTTTCTGTCCCGGTCACATGGCAGTTTCTGTGGGGTTCAGACGGCAGGTTCTATGCGGTTCAGTCCGGTTCTGTCCGGTTCAGATAGCGGGTTCTGCTGGCAGACACTGTAGCACTCCTGATCACCGTCATCCATCTACACACAGATGAAAATACTACAGCATTAAAGGTGCGGTCACATTTACATCTGTATGGGGAAATTCTGCAGTCATCTCAATAGGAATCTGTGCGATCAGGAATTTCGTGTGAGGGAAGTGTTCCCCATCAGATTCACGTGTGAGCTTTAAACATGTGAACGTAAGCTCTGAGTCAGAACTGCTTCATTCATGGCTTCACTACTGACGTTTTTGACTGCAAAATTTGGCCGCAGTTTCGGTTATGCGACTGCGCCTTAATACTCCAAAACTGTTGCTCAACTAAATGCAATTACATAAACTCTGCTAATATTTTCCACACTGCACAAGAAAATAATAATATTTACTGCACAATGGGAACAATATGTCTGGAAGTCATGGTCCTGGATGCTGATTGGTCAATACAGTGTTCCAGCTATGCTAAAATACACAATATAATAATAATAACAGCTGTGAGACAGAATATCTAATGTGTTTATCACTGCGCAGCACCAACAGAGACCAAATAATAACCAAATATTAGTAATGTTAAATTTTTTAAAGTGCACTTGTATATTGGTATTTTGATCAGTTTGTTTAAAAGCAATAAAAATCTTTTTTTAAATTATTTTGTTTAAATAGTATTTTGGCTTGACATCAGTGTGTTGATGTGCAGAAGACATACTGACTGCAGAAATTATTATGGGTTTTATTAATTTTTCTGGTGTTTTTTTAGTACCTAACAGAAGATATGATATATATTTGAAAAAGACATCACAATAAACATTAACCTGGTCTTTTCAACTTGGTCTACTTTAATATTATATCTTCACGGTGAAAAACAAACGTTTTTAAGTTGTAAAAATGCTAAATACTATATTGACCTACATTCAGTAACATTTTGGCTAACGTCTAAATGAAATATGTTGATTAAGTATATGGCCTTCATAATTAATATTGAAAATTAATATTTGGTAACACTTTAGGGTCCAATTCTCAGTATTAACTAGTTGCTTATTAGCTGCATATTACTAGGATATTGGCTGTTTATTAGTACTTATAAAGCAGATATTAATGTCTTTTTTTTGCATGATCATATTCTACATCCCTTAATCCTCCCAATACCTAAACTTAACAACTACCTTACTAACTATTAATAAGCAGGAATTAGCAGTTTATTGAGGCAAAAGTCAGTTAATAGTGAGAATTGGACCCTAAACTAATGTGTGACCGAATATTTTGGCGATACTTTATTTTACAGTGTCCTTATTAAATATGTTACATGTACTTACAGTAGTAATAACATTAAATGATTCATAATTAAAAGCAACTAACTCTAAACCAAACACTAATCCTATAGTAAGAGCACATAGTTAATTAATATTACTCACTACTTTATTTTATGTAAAAATATTTATATTTCCTTGCTACAATAAAGTGTAACCAATATGTTTTCTTAATATTAAGTCAAAATTTAAGGGTTGAACCAAACCATGAATATCATTTGATAAAAAATGATGTTTACACTTCCTTAATTATACAAATAAGTACTAAGTAATATGAATGAACAACATGCGTTTATATACGGTTAGGATTCAGTTTAGATTCATGCAAGTATGCATCATTTACTGCTATTACTATAGGAAGAACATGTGTAACAAAGACACGGCAAAATAAAGTGTTACCAAACTAATACATTGATCAGTAAAAAAATCTGTGTATTTTACTAGGTTTGCTATATCTCTTTGTAAAATAATGAATTTTGCTGTACCTTTCGAAAAAGTACTGACTCTCAGTTCTGAAGTAATAGACGTGAGATTTGAAGTGCAGTTTGAAGACGTGATCTTTATGGATGTTTTCAGACTCTCCAGCATCTGTGACGGAGTAACCCAACAACGGCAGACTGGCCAGAGGAAACTCGTCCTTACAGAGAGAAATGAGCGTGAGTCTAGATACTTCACACAGATCCCACACATTCACTGAGACACAGAAAGCTAAGTGTGTGTCTGTTGATGCTTTACCTCGTGTGTTTTGTAGAAGAACAGGGTGAAATTGGTGAAAACCACCCAGAGTTTCTGCCAGCCGTTGCTGTTTTTGAACTTTCTGAGCAGATTTCCTGAGAGCTTGTTCTGTCAGACACAGAGAAGTTGATGAAGAGCTATAATGAATTCATTACACATTCTCATACTCAAGATTGATACTGGTACCTCCGTCGCTATGCTGAAGTCCAGCATGGAAACGCTGGTGTTGCGATGCCAGCACACGTGTGCCGTAGTGTTGCCGCGGTGAAGCGTGTTTGCTGAACTGTTGCCATTACGCGGCAAAGATGTTTGAGACCCACAAACATCATCCTCTGACTCCACTTCAGACGCCCCTGAGGATGCTGGGAAAATCAATAACTATATCCTAAATACATCATTTGTGTTCAATCATCGCATAACACACTAAGATATGACAAAATATTCTGACTTCTACAGTCTCTGATTAAACACTTGATCTACTGCACTTAATTGTATTGAATGTGCTCTTGTAGTGTACTTAAAAAAATCTCAAAAGTAGATAAAAAAACTAAAAAAAAAACTTGTAGATAATATATTAATGAAATAAAAGGCCACTTAAAGGATTAGTCCACTTTTAAATAAACTTTTCCTGATAATTTACTCACCCCCATGTCATCCAAGAAGTCCATGTCTTTCTTTCTTCAGTCGAAAGAAATTAAAGTTTTTGATGGAAACATTCCAGGATTTTTCTCCTTATAGTAGAAAGCACGACACAGGTCAAAGTTTTGAACTAATTGTTACATACTAGCATATTGCATATAAAAATTAGTTCAAACTTTGACCTGCGGAGGGCAGTAATACACTTAGCAGCGTCTACACTGCTGGAATTCTAATAAAGAAGAAGAAGAAGAGAGCTAGTTCAAGATGAGCATTTCTGGTTAAAATTGATATAATTTTCAAATTTTTTCAGAAAATGAGCGATGGTTTCACTAGATAAGACCCTTATTTCTCATCTGGGATCGTGTGGAACAATTTGAAGCTGCACTGAAACTAATTTTGACCTTCAACTGTTTGGTGCCCATTCAAGTCTACTATAAGGAGAAAAATCCTGGAATGTTTTCATCAAAAACTTTAATTTCTTTTCGCCTGAAGAAAGAAAGACATGGACATCTTGGATGACATGGAGGTGAGTAAATTATCAGGAAAAGTTTATTTAAAAGTGAACTAATCCTTTAAGAGACACACTTTCATGACACACTTAAGGACACTTTTTAAGTGCACTTTGCAATAAGATCAAATAATAATTGAATACTTTTACTTTAAAGTACATTTTAAATCATGTTTTAATAATCTATTTTTAAAAGTATCCTAAATGTACTTCTTTTTCACAAGGACATATATACCAAAAATATGCACTCATGAATTAGCATAATGTGACATATTTCAAAGTGAAATAAGATATTCAATGAGAAAGAAATGCAGGACAGGACTTGACTTTACCTACTGAAAATTATTTAATTAAAAATAAAATTAATTTGATCCTGAAAAGATGTTAAAAAGGAAAGTCAATTCAGATGCGGAGCAAATATTACATTTTGATGAAAGCATGAAGCTGTTTACTAAAGTAAATAGGGTCAATTTTAATTTGCTGGTAACTAAATTTAGTAGGAAAGGTACAGAATGTATGATCTGATCATATGTCACTTACGGACATCCTTGCTGGGAGTCAGCAGGTCAGAGGTCGGTCCGTCAGACTCTTCAGCCATGTCAACCGCCATCTTTAAATCCTCCATCCATTTCTCCATTTCTGACTCTGAACTACAAGAGACAAGAAACCTCAATGTTTCACCTCAAACACTCCACTGAAGAAACTGAACTGAACTGTGTAAACGATGGGCACAGATGCGATGTGAGATTTTATAAAGTTGACTTGCTTTCTATTACTGTACTGGGGTGCGTTTCCCAAAAGCATTGTTAGTTAACTACGGTTGCTAGTTACATTGTTACCAGTATAGTTCAACAATTCTGTTTTCCGAAACCATAGTTCCATTCACGGCGCAAAGTTGTGTCGTGTGGTTAAAACTACAGCTCTCCACCTCTGGTTAAAGCATTTCTTCTTAGTATGAAATGCTCTTAGTTCAACAAATTTGTCTCTCCCCTGTCAGTCTCCTACACTATTTATGTTGCAGCACTTCCAGGTTCTACGTCAAAACGCCGGCTCATTATTGGCCGGCTCCTGCATCAGCATCACACGCATGTGTCGTGCTGCTCACGTGATCAGCGTCGGCCAATACCGAGCTGACGTTCGGACATAAACACGGAAGCTCTGCAACGTAAATAGTGTAGGAGACTGAGAGGGGAGAGACAAATTTGTTGAATAAAGTCATTATTTTCATTTTGGTTTTGCGCACAAAATATTCTCGTTGCTTCATAACATTAAGGTTGAACTACTGTAGTCACGGCCTATAGAGGGCGTAACAGGATAAAAAAATCTTCGAAGTCCACATTTACACTTCATATCCTACAGTTAATGACAAATAAATGCATACTCTGAGAGCACTCCACAAGATATGTTTGTTTACCATCTGGATGCTCAATATTGATCGGGTGAATGCATGTTTTAAACAGCTTATTGTACAGGTACACACACTACACACGCGCACATCATGTGCAGATAGATCACGTGCATACAGAATCATTCAGTAGTGCGGAAATGTATTGTCAACACACTGTTCTGTGATTTATCAACAGGGTTGGGGAGTAACGGAATACATGTAACGGCGTTACATAATCAGGATACAAAAATCCAGTAACTGTAATTCGTTACAGTTACGTCAAAAATGTAGTAATCAGATTACAGTTACATTTTGAAAAAAGGGGGGATACTATCAGGATTACAATCGTTTCATTTAAAACTAAATAAATCATTATTTTGCCATAATAACACATATTAAGCTCTGCTTGATTATACAGTATTTCCTGGTTCTGCTGCCAGTGATGACTCACGCGAGCCACCCGTTGGTGCATGCGCAAATAACACCCGTCTACAATCTCCTCAGAGCAGATTGAATCAATTCATATAAAACGCTTTCAATTCACAGACATTTCGCTGCTATTTTGTTTCCAAAGAAGAAAATGCGAACAACATGGTTGTACAGTGCAAACTCTGCCTTACAGCTACGAAAACATTTTATCAAAGGACTAAAAAATAATCTGTAATACCATACTGTAGCCACTAGATGTCTGAATAGCTCTTTACATATATATATATTCATTCAGGTATTCTGTGTGTTCCCAAGTTGTGGAAATGAGACATGATCGCTTAGTTTTAATCGTTTTTAAAAGTAACCAAAATGCTAAACATTAAAATTAAAGCAGAACAAACATAAACAGAAATGTTTGATCCGAGCTTGTTCAGTTTGTTTATGATCTGATGTGACTTTTATATTTTTAAGCTCTAAACAGCAACAATAATAAAATTGCAATAAAAAATTTATCATATTTGTAAAATATTTTCATTGTTGAGACCCATCCAAAAGTATGGAACGTGTAAAATTTAAAAACTTGCAGAAATTGAGAAGAAATAATCAAATTTAAATGTAAAAATGCAGTTTATTCATAGTAAAGGGCTTTCCTGTAGCTCAGTGGTTAGAGCATGGCACTAGCAATGCCAAGGTCATGGGTTCGATCCCAGGGATTGCACATACTCAGATACAAATGTATAGTATAATGCAATGTAAGTCGCTTTGGATAAAAGCGTCTGCCAAATGCATAAATGTAAATGTAATGTAAATGTAAAGTTGATCCCCCAAATTTCTCTCTCTCTCTTTCTTTCTTTCTTTCTTTCTTTCTTTATATATATATATATACATGTGACCTTGAAGTAATCCAAAAGTAATCAGATTACATTACTTTCATATTGTGGTACTTGGATTACATTGCTGAATACTTTTTTTATGAAGTACTTTGTAACTGTAATGGAATACATTTTCAAAGTAATCCTCCCAAGCCTGTTTATCAATAAAATAGCTTAGAACCTGAAGAGTTCTAGCAAGTATTTCTTAGTAACTAAAACCCACAGCTTCCCTATTAGTAGAGAGATGCTGCCAGGTAGATTTAATTCACACACAATTGCTCTCTCACAGTTGTGACTAGCTAGTTAGTTTCTCCAACAATGCATCGTACTATAGTAGTTAAGCATCAGGAAATGCACTCGATGACACACAGACACTGCGAATGACTCTTCAGCATTACCATGCGGCGACCACCAGTGACTGCTGCTGCACCGTCAGGGTGAAGGAGTGCGGGACGCCCCACTCATCCTCACTCTCTCGGATCTGAACACAGAAACACACACACAGTCTGTTTCTCATGGCTGATCTTTAACATCAGCACAAAGACGGATGAGTTCTTACTGTCATGCCGCGTAGAGGAAGTTGTCTGTGCACTGTGAACTGATTGGCTGAAGTTATTCCTCGAGTGCTGTACAACAGGACATCATTGAACTGGCTCCACATAGAAAGAGAAAGAAGAGTTCATCAGAACGAAAAGAGTTTAGTGTTAGGGTGGTTCATTTCCTCAGCTATATTTTTTATTTAGTCTAAAGGCCCGTTTACACCAAGAACGATAACTGTAAAGATAACTATATCGATAACTATATTTGCGTCCACACCAACGAACAATAACAGTCTGTTTACTCTAAGCTCATGCGCTGTGGTTTCAAAGTGTGTACAACATGTTTTTGCTGTTCTTGTTGCATTTACAGGCTTTAACCAGCAGATGTCCTCAGCATGCTGTTTCAAATGAATATCTAGTGTAATCGATCTAATCTAACAGTGAATTTACCTGACGAAGTCAATATAGTGGAATAAAAACAACACCTAGTCACTGCAATTTCGAAGCAAGCAAGACAATGTTGTCGAAACTAGCGCTGGATACCTGAGGTCATTTTATTTTACACCGTTTGCTAGCCTGGCATAATGATCTCACTGTTAATACTTCTCAACATTTATTCCGAGAGTATGACTGATTGTTTTCCATATATACATTTTCTTTAAATTATTATTGAAATGAAAAATGGCTTTTTCTGGACCTCGACGATTAAATTCTTTGCAATGTTTTCTGCCATTTTAAATGCCCTTAAATTAGTATGGATTCTGATTGGCTGTCAGTGTTTTATCATTCAACAGCTGGAAAAAAAAAATTGTTCTGAAAGTGATCCCAACGATATTGTTTCTCTATATCATTATCGTTATAGCTGAGGTGTGGACAGTGCTATTCTTTTATATTTAGAACGATTTTGAGAATTATATCTTTATCGTTATCTTTATAAGCCTCGTTTCCACTGAAATTACCCGGAACAATTTGTCCCAAGAACTTTTTTCCCAGGAAATTTTTTCCCCCAGAGCTGTTGCTGTCTCCGTTTAAAGTGAAAGTGAAAGTGAAGTGACATGTGGCCAAGTATGGTGACCCATACTCGGAATTTGTGCTCTGCATTTAACCCATCCAAGTGCACACACACAGCAGTGAACACACACCCGGAGTCTAAAGTACCGTGAAGATTAGTCTGGTGACGTAGGACTGTGCGTGACTTTTCAGTTCCCCTCTGGATTTTGTCCTCCACATATAGACTTAATAAAGCCTAAACCTCGTCGTTGGTCCATCAGTCGAACTCCATTGTTGATTCGAATAGCAAACAACTCTTACTGCGCCACCGCAACAGACTTTTTTAAAAATGGTGGTTGAAATAAAATGCTGAGTGAACTCAACCAATCAGCATGTTCAGCACCCAGGTCCCACCTCCGAAAGTTCCTGAAATTTGGAAAAGTACGTCCTCGTGAGCAGGGACTTTCTGAGGGGGGAATTTTAACCCGGAACTTCATTTTGACCCTGGTCCCTGTGGTCGAAACACACAAAATATTACCCCAAAGTCCCTAGTTCCTGGGGAAAGTTCCTGCAGTGGAAAAGTGGCTATAGTTATCTTTCTTGGTGTGAACGGGCCTTTAGTCTTAGTCATGTGTCAAATATACAGTTTTTATCATATTTAATCAACCTGTTTTTAGTTTTAGTTGACTAAACATCGTCTATGAAAACTCTGTCACATTTTCATCATGCTGCATAATGGATAAATTGATGGTTATGATTTTATTGCTCAAAATTATAGTCAACAAAAAAAGAATTTGAGTTGTGTGAAACAGTTCAGGACAGAAAATGTATCAGTTTTCACCATAGTTTTCATTAACAAAATGAACATAATAGTAGTATTAGGCCTTGGGTTAGTTATATAGTTATTGTAATTATCCTAATTTCTGGTTCTGAAGGTTCTGAAAGTGGATTTTTTTTACAGTGATGCCATTTAACCATCATTTTTGGTTCCCCAAAGAACCTTTCAGAGATCCGTGTTTTTTTTTCTTAGTGTGAAGAACATTTGAATGATCTGAAGAACCTTTTGTGGAATGGAAAGATTCCATGGATGTTAAATGTTCTTTATGGAATCTTCACTGCCCATAAAGAACCTTTATTTTTAGAAGTGAATGGGAATCATATAAACATAGACGTGTGTTCATGTGTACAGTGAAATCTCACCAGGAAGAACATGCGCTGTTGAAGGCCTTTCCCGGAGAGTTTGCTGAGGCAGCCCAGTCTGATGAGCTGACGTCCCGCCGCGGCCAGACGCTCAACACCAGCCACATCCTTCTGAAGTTCCAGGAGTTTCTGATAGTTCTCCATCTCCACCAGACCAGGATGAAGCACAGCCTCCAGTTCACACACATCGTCCAATGCAGCTAGAACACACACAAACACAAATGTGCACACAAATATACACATACATTACTATTCAGAAGTTTAAGGTCAGTACAATTTTTTATTTTAAAGAATTGAACATTTTCATTCAGTAATGATTGATTAAATTGGTCAAAAGTGACAGTAAAGATTTAAAACTCATAAGGGTTCAAAAGCTTTCTAGCACCTCGGTATCTAGATGTGAGCTTCCCATTTACAGTACTTTTACTGTTCTTCAAACATTTGGCCATTTTAAAATAAGCATCTGTCTTCAGAGAACATGTTTCATCACTGCTTTCTCTAAAACTCGATCTATATCAGAAGCGTGTCTCTCACCTCTGCAGTGGCTGTAGTCGGTGTGTGTTGGCGGCTGGTGTTTGCAGAGTCTGTCCAGGATCTGTCTGTAGTGCAGCAGGCGATGTAGAGGACTCAGCAGAAAGACGTTTAATGGAATGTAACACACCTTCTGCAGCTCAAACTCACGGCACACGTGCTCCAGCCGTCGGGACGCAGAGCACGCTCTCTCCAGCGCGTACACACACTCTGAGCTCATCTGCAGCTGAGCTGAGAGAGACTGAAGGAGGACAAACGCACAAAACTGTCACTAACATGACTGAGAACACAGCATCTGCTCAACACACACACACACACACACACAGAATCACCTTGTGGTGCTTTATGGTTTTCAGCAGCAGGTCTCCTACATGCTGGAAATCTCCTTTATCCTGCATACTGCAGTGGCCTTCCCTAAAATACATTACAAACACATTGTTTAGTGGTAAACAGGAGAAAGGAAGTCAGGTTCGGAATGACATGATGGTGAGTAAATGATGACCCAATGTACAGTTTTGGGAGAACTATCTCTTCAACTTCTTGTGCACACTTAGTTTCTGAGCAATGGTCTGGTTTGACCAGCAGGTGGCAATCGTAACAGACTGCGGACTAATTATGTTTCCTGATTCTGCAGAGTTTAGCTCTAAAACAGATCTGTGTGTGTGTGTGTGTGTTTCTCACCACAGTGATAGTCTCTCCTCAAGCTCCTGCAGTGTGTGTGTAAGTATGTGTGTGTGTGTGTGTGCATGCGTGTTTTTGTGACATATCAGGACACAAATTTGTATAATGACATGGGTATGACATAGGTATTACAAGGAGAGCGGACTTATGAGGACATTACCCCATGTCCCCATTTTTCAAAAGGCTTATAAATCATACAGAATGAGTTTTTGTGAGAAAGTAAAAGTGTGCACAGTTTCCTGTGATGGTTAGGTTTAGGGGTAGGGTTGGTGTAGGGCGATAGAAAATATGATTTGTACAGTATAAAAACCATTACGCCTATGGAATGTCCCCACAATTCACAAAAAGAAACGTCTGTGCGTGTGTGTGTCTCACCAAAGTGATAGTCTCTCCTCGAGCTCCTGGAGGAAGTGTGTGTGGTGGGAATGTAGCGGCTCATAGGTGGAGCTCAACAGTGTCTTCAGAGTGTCAGGAACACAGTCCTCTTTATCCAACACTCCCTGAAACTAACACACACACACACGCGCGCGCGCATCAATCACACATCAATCACATTACAACACAATATCATTCTGTGGTTTATAGATTGTGATTCCTATTAATGTGCAGTTCATAATCAATCTACTGTTTTGGTCCTACTTTATATTAGGTGTCTTTAACTACTGTGTACTTACATTAAAAATAATAATTGTTAGTTATAGTTTACTTATTGTGTTAATGTTGTATTGCAAAACACTTGTGCTGCCATTGATGTGGGAAACTGGTAAGGTTAGATCAGGTTTGTAATTCATTAACATACATACTGGACACATTTTACACAGTTTTATAATTAATAAAATGAATTAGATGTATGATAAATTAACCCTCTGGGGTCTGAGGCTGATTTGGGGTCCTGGAGTAGTTTTGACATGCCCTGACATTTGTGCTTTTTTCAGTTTATTATAAACATATTAGTGACAAAAGTCTCATTACACTGTATTCAGCAGAAACTAGGCTACAATAATATGTGAGCAACAAGTATGTACATGTTTGTATTTTTGAGAGAATTATGTATATGCATGGTTTTTTAAAAAAACAAAAAATATGTCACTGAAATAAGACCTCAAAACACATACTAAACATTTTTTTCAGAAGACTTTTGAGAATTGTATATTTTAGTGTAGAGTTTTTGCTTCAAAATGATGTTAAAATCCTCCTGCCTACTAGCTAACATAAAACAATGTAGTGATTTTGCATTTCTAAGACTCTTTTTGTTTAGAAAGGCCATATGCGAGGTGGCGTGAATCTTCGTGAATAATGTGGTGATTATGAAGTGAGTACAGGTGAACAGAAGGAAGGATGATGGGAAATGTAGTGTTTGCAGGTGACAGAGCTGGTGACTGTGACAGTACTCCCCACTCCCGGAAGGCTCGTCCTCGCGCCGTAAACAGTCCAACCGGGAAGGGAGGGCGGGCATCCTGGAGTCTTAGCAGGTAACCAGGGCGGTGCCGGCAGACTAAGAAGCCTCTAAGGTGGTACCATCAACCAGGGAGGCGCCAGCAGCTCAGGGGCCCAAGGAGGATTGGGCTTCGTGGCCTTGCTATGGAAGCCAGGCTCGGCCACTATGGCTGGGGATGTATGCCCTCTCCCCCCCAAAAAAAATTTTTGGAAGTGGACTTTGGAGTGGACTCAGGGGCGGGAGAGGGCTTATGGGCTAGAGCAGATTCTGGAGCGGGCTCATGGGCTGGAGCGGACTCTGGAGCGGGCTTGTTGGCTGGAGCGGACTCTGGAGCAGGCTCAGGGGCCAGAATGGACTCTGGAGTGGGTTCATGGGCTGGAGTGATCTCTGGAGCGGACTCTGGAGTGGGTTTGTTGGCTGGAGCGGACTCTGGAGCAGGCTCGTGGGCTGGAGTGAACTCTGGAGCGGGTTCATGGGCTGGAGTGAACTCTGGAGCGGGCTCGTGGGCTGGAGTGAAATCTGGAGCGGGTTCATGGGCTGGAGTGAAATCTGGAGCGGGCTCGTGGGCTGGAGTGAACTCTGGAGCAGGCTCATGGGCTGGAGCAGAATTTACCTTACGGGAACAGACTGGTGAATTTCTCTCACTGGAACAGACTGGTGAACTTCTCACAGGAACAGACTCTAGCCTGAACTCTGGAGCATGAGTGGGTGCTTGAGCTGATTCATAACTAAAGTCTGGGACTGAAGCAAGCTCTGGAAAAAAGAAAATTGGAGCAGACTCTGGAGAACATACTGGAGTGAACTCACAGGAAAGAGAGGGCATTGGACCAGACTGGAATGGAGGAAACTCTGGATTGGACTGAAATGGAGCAGCCTCGAGACTGAAGTCTGGGACTGAAGTGGGCTTGTGACTGGGCCCTAGGGCTGGAACGGGCTGGATGGCTGGTGCTGACTCTGAATGTAGAGACTGGAGAGGGGAAGTTTTTTCAGAGCTACTCGGATGGACATGACGGGAGGATCTACCACTTTTGACATCAGGTCAGCACTGTTGGATACCATTCTAGTAAGGGGAACCTTGAATTTGGGACATGAGGACACACCAACTGAGTAGGGAGAGCCACACTACCAGAGCACCATATCAAAATAGCATTCAAGATTGTAACTGGAACCAACTACTGTTATTCATGGTGCAACGTGTGGATCCAACCCACTCCAAAACAAATACATTAACTGGAGGTCAGTCCAGGTGGAAAGATGGCTATATTGCAGGAATTCCTCCACATAGGCTTCAATTGCCCGGCCATTTTGATAGACAGAACACTGAGTCTCTCCCACTGAGTCCATTCTGGTTAAAAGTCAGGATTCGCTGGATCGTTGGGGGGGAGGAAAAGGCTCATAGTGCTATTTTTGTTGTTGTTGTTTTTGGTCTGGTCTTCTGTTAGCAGACAGATGGAGACAACACAGGTAACTTCCACATACACAGTCATTTATTTACAGGTTCAGCATGACAAGCGATGGCAGCAGGTAAGGCAGTGCACTCAGTGATAGTTTGAGACAACTTAGCTTGAACTAAACAGTCTTACTTGGTCTGCAGGTTGCAGACTGATTGCTTAACAAAGAAGACAGAAGACAGATGAAGACTGACGATGATCTCAGGGCAGGTAAGTAGCACAGGTAAGTAGCACAGGTAAGTTGTAGCACAAGGTAACAACAATGAGACCAGACACTGTGATGTGTGTGTGTGTGTGTGGAGATCTGATGAAGAGTCTGTCCATCATTTACCGCTGTGATCAGCTCCAGGTCCTTCAGGTACGTCCTCTCAGTGCTCAGCAGCTCTTTAGCAATGAAATATGCCTTATCAGCTGGACAGATCTGCACAAACACACACAACATCAGCACAATATACTCTTCATGAAAAATGACCTTAACTATACTACAGTTGAGTCATGGACATGTTTTATTGTGCATATAAACACACAAACAGTACTATGTAATGACACATTACAATGACACATCAGAATACACTTTATTGACTGTAGAGTCAGTGACGTGAACATGCGTTGATACACAGATCTCACCTTCCTCCTGTTGTCCTCCTCCTCATCAGTGCGTATGGCACCACTGTCATTCAGCATGGGCGAGATGAGAGGAGATGGCGTCGCTCCTCTACAGTCATCAGCGTGACCATTAACTAATGTGACCGAAGCACACGTCACCTCTGAGAGAGAGACAGACACAGATGAAGATCGTTAGGACAGATCTGAGGCAGATTCCCTGTATAATGATTGTTTCAGTATGTGATGAGTGCTTATTTAGCATGCAAATATGCATCAATAACAAAAAGTACCATGATATTACCATGTTTTTTTAGGATATGAACCATGGGAGTGGAGTACCATGGTGATTATCCAAAATCATGATTTTTTATCAAAATTGTTGTATCATGGTATTGTCATAGAACTCTTGGTAAAGGTTATAAACATTAACAGTTGAGTCTAAATGGGTAAAAAATGAAATAAAAAAATAATAAATTGAGTGTGGATGTCTATGACCATGGTCCCTCTAGAAGTGTACTTCCCACTAAAATCTACTCCTACAGGGTTTTTCTTTTTTCTCTAAGTACTTGCCCAAATCCGCCTCTTGTGTTTCCTTAGAGCAGTGCAGTCATGATGAATGAAGCAGCTGTGAGTGAAGCCATATACACTACCAAACAAAGGTTTGGACACGTTTCTCACAAGCTTAAAGCTCTCAAAATAAAAGTTTGAAATGGATGAGTTAGGCCACACTTCTGAAAAGAAGTACACTTTAGCATACTTTTAAACTTAGTACTTACTACAGAAATAATATACTTGCGGTTACACTTTCAAGGTGTCCTTGTTACAGTGTAATGAAAAATGTAAGTACTGAGTAATATTAATTAACTACATGTACTTAGTTTAGGGCTAAGATTTGGTTAAGGGTTAGTTTTATGTAAGTATGCATACTTTACTGTTACTACTATAGTAACTACATGTATAACGCGTAACAAGGACACTGTAAAATATATAAAAGTGCGAACTGAGTGGAATGATTTCGGACACTTAATCACATGTTAAAAGCAAATGTATTACAGTTTAACCCTCTGCTGCTCTTCGGTCATTTTTGACTGATTTGGGGTTTTTTGGGAATTTTTTACTTCATTGGAATGGAACGAAACTTGGTAAAGGTTTTGCACTTGCTATGAAAGTTTAAATGGTCCTGAAAAAAACAGTCACACTTGTGCTACTCGCAGTCAAAAATGAGCGCATTAGAAATGAATGTGAGACAAATTTCATCTAGTGGAAGCGTTTGGTACTGCAGCCAAACTAAATCTTACTGAAAGCTAATTTTTTGAGATATCAAGCTCAAATTTGGAACACAACTTGTTTAGATTTATGGCTTTGACTTTCTTGAAAAATCTAAAATATTTTTGAAAATATATAGTTAATTTAAAAATTGAAAATAGTATTTTTGTGCATTTTTCATAACAATAAACATAAACATAAAATTCTGTAACTTTTTAATTTTCTAATTAAGTCTGTCCTCTAAAGCATTCAAAATTTATGAAAGTTTAAGTTGGAAATTTCATTTTCAGGTCTATGCTCAAAAAGTAAATAAATGGATTATAACTACAGCATAAATATAATTTCATAATTCTGTTGTCTGTGAGATATAGCTAAAATTACTGCTGAATGAACAGAAAAACATTTGATAAACTAAAATATACTTTAATGTCATTTCTATTAAAACTTGTGTCATGTATTTAAATATATTTCTAATAATTAAACATTTGTAATGATGAACTTGCAATTTTGTAAATATATAATGTATAATTCAACCCTTTAAATTTCACCCCTAGAAGAAAAGATATTTTTCTTAAAATTCTTATTATTGGACATATATAAATCAAGATGTTTTTTGTCAAAATGTATGTTTTTATCTAAAAGATATAAAACTCTACCGTACGGTTGATATGTCAGTTAAAGGGTTAAAATATATAAACTTCAAATGTACTTTACATGTGCTTTAGTATGTTAGTCAACACAACAAAATAAGTGTACTTCTTTAAAGCACGACAAAAGACTGTTAAAATGCTTTAAACTGTACTTTAAAGAAAAAGTTTACATTTGTTTTTACAAAGTGCACTTTTTAAAAGTTGAGTGAATGTGCAGAGTGAACAGAGCTGGAATCAAAGAAGATGCTCAAATATAAGAGAGTTTTGGTCACTACATTATTGCCATATTTCCATTTGTGTTATTTCATAATTTTGATTTCTTGAACATATGAAACATTTTCTAATAATAAGGAACATGTCCAAAGTTGTAACTAGTGTACATACAACACAAACTCATCCATGTAAACCATTCAAACAACATAAACAATGCATACTGCACCATACATACATGTACATAAAACATGAACTAATGCATGTATACTGGACTTCATATACATACATGTGCTGACAGAGAGCGAGACATGCGTTGTGCAGCCACAGACAGCAGGGAGGAGGCTAGGGGGTGTGAGGGGGTGGGATTATGACAAATATTAGCTTCATAAGCTTAAAAAACAATTCCTGAGTCTTAAAAGGCCAACTGTAACTTTATTGACACTAGTGCACAAAATACATTGTTAAAAAGTCTATGTGGTTCATAAAGAGCAGCAGAACCAAAGGTCATTGAGAAGAAACAGGCAGGAAACATCAGAACAGAGAATAAGCTTGAACAGTGCTGAATGAGACAGAGGAGGAGCGGGAACGGCTATGTTCAGAATAGCATCTAACATACTGCCGTACTTGTTTTGCAGTATGCAGCATGGTTATTGTATGCAGTGTCCATTTTTTGTATGCATGCAATACTTGAATAATGCAGTAATGTGCAGTATACAAGAGCACACATACTTTATTCTACAATTTCCAGTGTAAAAAATTAACTGGATGTAATAACATTTTTTTATTTTTGATTTTTTGATCAGACTGACAAAATGTAAGATATTTTTTTCACAAAATTAGTTTATTTTCTACAAGATTTAGGGTACAGTATGTGTCAGCAGTATGTAAATGTTTGTTGCATAGTTCATTCTTCATATACTTCATGTTTCATATACTATTTTTCTAAATAGTAAGAAGTGTACAATGTGCAGCACGCAGTATGCTTGTATTCCATTCTAAACATAGCCATTGTGTGAGAAAGATCATCAACATGTCATTCACACAAATCAACAGCAGGTGGCGTGATTTTTCTCAGGCCATGAAGCTGATGGAATCATTTGAAAACAATCCTGGTGTATAATTTGATCATTGTGTGAACAAACAAAAGAAGATCAGTCATGTCACAAACATACAAAAGGATATTAAAATTTTCATGTTTGAAAATTTCCCAGAATGCACTGCTTTTCAGCTTTCATCGAAATAGAACAGCCATAGGAAGGGAGAGCATGCAGCCCAGCATTTAAAAACACCAGTAGTTACAAAGATTCATTCATTCCATTTTAAATGCCAGCAGAAAACATAACAAGCATTTATTGATCAGAAATGACAAGGATGACAAGCTCAAGCTGTTTCAGAAAAAAAACAAACAGATAAAACAATGGTGAATATCAGCCAATAGTGCAGTGATATCAAAGCTGAGTGAGAAATCAGGCAGGGATTAGAAACACTTGTGCTAGGTGGCATTACCATATTGTTAAAAAAAAACTCTACAACAGGTAAGCAATTTCTGTTAAAATATCAGTAAAAACCTAAATGAAATGGCCTTTCTAATCCCTGCTCAAGGATAAAAGTTAAACCCATGGGCAAGGTAAGGTAGAGGTGCTCAGGGAGGGCAGGAGAGTGAAACACAGTGAGACGCAGACACTTTCTCTCTATAGACTGAACCATCACACAGCTTAAAGGGTTAGTTCACCCAAAAATGAAATTTCTGTCATTAATTACTCACCCTTATGCCGTTTGTTCATCTTTGGAACACAAATTAATATATTTTTTAATGAAATCCGAGGGTTTCTGAACCACACATAGGCAGCAACGTCATTGCACCTTTTGAGGCCCAGAAAGGTACTAAAGACATTGTTAAAATAGTCAACGTGACTGCAGTGGTTCAACCTTAACGTTATGAAGTGACGAGAATACTTGTTGTGGGCAAAAACAAACAAACAAACAAACAAAATTTATTTTTAACAACTTTATTCAACAATTTCTTCTCTTCCCTGTCAGTCTCCTACACCAGTTCAGTATTGGCTGACGCTATACACATGAGCAGCATGACGCATGCATGTGATGCTGACGCAGGAGCCGGCCAATAATGAGTCGGCGTTTCGACGTAGAACTTGGAAGCGCTGCACTGCGTTCACTGCGCCAACAGTGTAGGAGACTGACAGAGAAGAGAAGAAATTGTTGAATAAAAACAATATTTTTGTTTTGTTTTTGCGCAAAAAAAGTATTCTCATCTCTTCATAACATTAAGGTTGAACCACTGTAGTCACGTTGACTATTTTAACCATGTTTTTACTACCTTTCTGGACCTCAATAGTGCAATGACATTGCTGCCTATGTGAGGTTCAGAAACCTCTCAGATTTCATCAAAAATATCTTAATTTGTGTTCCGAAAATGAATGCGGGAGTGTGACAGAAATTTCATTTTTGGGTGAACTCAGCCTTTTTTAGGGACAGTTCACCCAAAAATGAAAGTTCTGTCATTGCTTACTCACCCTCATGTCATTCCAAACCCATATGGCCCAATCTGACCAATAAACTTTATATTTCTCATGTATTCTAAAAGAGCAGTGCGGACATTCTTCATAATTTTTCCTTTTGAGTTCCATGGAAGAAAACAAAAGTCCTACATGAAGGTGAGTAGTCTATATAATGACATAATTTCATCACCTGAAATCTCTTACTGACAAATACATTCATCACAATTCTGACACAACAGGACAAAAAAAGCCTTATATTCAAAATGCTTACATTTAAATCTACCTAATTAAAAATCATGCAGGATTTAATAAGATACCATTAAAAATGTCCAGTCTCTGAGTCTGCTGGTTTCTCGCAGTAAACAGAGATATTTACCAGGCTCAGGCAGAACGTAAAATGAGCCACACAATGAAGACCATGATATAAAGCTCTTTTGCCAAAGCTCAGGATGAGTGAAAAATCACACTGTCCTTTAAATGATTCATTGAAGATCAGCTACGAGTGCCAGGACACATATACAAATGGCAAATTGATGTTTAAGAATATTAATGAAGATGAAGCTCTACACCAAGGGTAGCCATCCCTGCTCCTGGAGGGCTACCATACTGCAGAGTTTAGCTCCAACCCCAATCAAACACCCCTCAATCAGCTAAACAAGGTGTTCAGGATTATTTGAGAATAACAGTTAGGTTGGAGCTGGGTTGGAACTGAAGTCTGCAAGAAGGTAGTCTACAGGAGCAAGGTTGGGTACCGCTGCTCTACACCAGGGGTTCTCAACTCTGGCCTTTGGGATCCACTCTCCTGCAGAGTTTAGCTCCAAACTTATCTGTACCAGCTAATCAGGGTGTTTAGGCTTATTTGAAAATAACAGTCAGGTGTGTTGGAGCTGGGTTGGTACTGAAGTCTGCAGGAAGGTAGTGTGCAGGAGCAAGGTTGGGTACCGCAGCTCTATACCAGGGGTTGTCAACTCTTGCCCTCAGGGTCCACTTTCCTGCAGAGTTTAGCTCCAACCTTAATCAAACTTATCTGTACCAGCTAATCAGGGTGTTTAGGCTTATTTGAAAATAACAGTCAGGTGTGTTGGAGCTGGGTTGGAATTGAAGTCTGCAGGAAGGTAGTGTGCAGGAGCAAGGTCGGGTACCGCAGCTCTACACCAGGGGTTGTCAACTCTTGCCCTCAGGGTCCACTTTCCTGCAGAGTTTAGCTCCGACCTTAATCAAATTCACCAGCCTATAACTTTCTAGTAGTCCTGGAGATCTTGATTAGCTTGTTTGGGTGTGTTTGATTAAGGTTGGAGCAAAACTCTGCAAGAAGGTGGACCTCGAGGGCCAGAGTTGAGAAGATTGCTACACATGCTTCTATGACAGGGGTGGGCAACTCTAGCCCCTGAGATCCACTTTCCTGCAGAGTTTAGCTCCAACCCTGATCAAACTCACCTGCTGACAACTTTCTAGTAATATTGAAGATCTTGAATAGCTTGTTTGTGTGTGTTTGATTGAGGTTGGAGCAAAACTCTGCAGGAAGGTGGACCTTGAGGGCCAGAGTTGAGAATCCCTACTTTGAGAGAATACTAAGTTTGCTACACATGCTTCTATGACAGGGGTGGGAAACTCTGGCCCCTGAGATCCATTTTCCTGCAGAGTTTAGCTCCAACCATAATTAAACGCACCTAAACAAGGATAATGAAGGTCTTCAGAATTACTAGGAAGCTACAGGCAGTTGAGTTTGATCAGGGTTGGAGCTAAACTTTGCAGGAAAGTGGATATCGAGGACCAGAGTTCTAAAAGTACAACAATCATTTCAAATGTAAGATCCAAGTTCTATTCACTAACATTATTAAAAAGTCTAAATGTCAAAAGTAATGATTTATGGAGAGTGTTCCTCATAAAGGCGAGGCATAAAGGCCCCATAAACTGTTCTCCCTCAAACTCTTTCATATTACAGCCTCACCATTAACAACCCTTAAAAGCCATGGTGGAATAATGAGTTGACATTGCTGTTGAAGCCCCAGATTTAACTAAACCTAACCCAAACATCTGATTGGTCGACAGGAAAGTTGCTCCAGGACCAACAAGGATGTGGATCTAGGAACACATCTTACTTGGCAAAATCATGGTTACATCTACCTGTTATGGCTCCTTGCATGTTTCCAACCCAGAGATCCTGAAATTACTCCAGGGAGTGACAACATCACTCTGAGTTTCTGAATTATTCCAGATCATTGCAGCATCAGAACTGTGAGTAATTAGTGTTCTGTGCAGAAATTGGCACAACAAAAGTCCCCTCTTACTCAATACAGAGGCTGGATACAATCACTTACAGCAGAACTGTACAGAGTTTTGCCTCAAGAAAGGGAAGAATATCCACCTTGTCACACAGCTAAGGCCGTCTCAGGTTATAGGAAAAGAAAACTCAGTGTGGCATGGCCGAGAAGCACACCACAATGAAGTTTTCATGCTAGCATGCTAGCAGTTAAACACTTGCATCCCTTCCTCATCGCTGAGGTTCACATACCCTCCTTCATCATCAAGATCGTCCAGCTGCAAGCTTCCGAAGGAGTACTTGTTTCTGGGTAGGGGGGACGAACTACGGGCAGCTTGGTTTTCAAACCCTAGCGATTGGCTGCAGGAGCCAGTAGACTCTGCCTCCTCAGAGTCGCTAGTGTCTGTGCCACTACTGGTGGAGCCATCAATCATCTGCACAGCCCCGAAGCGTCGGTGCGGGGAGCTTGGCTTGAGATTGGCCTTGCCAGGAGGCGTGAGGCCGTTGGCCAGCATTCGGCGCTCCAACATGGCCATTCTCTCAGAACGGGAGAGAACAGGAGGGTGGGGCTGATTCAAGATGCGCGTGTTTCTTTCTAACTGGCTAATGGCGTTCTGGGATTTATTTGCAGAACGATTCATAATTGGGGAGCAGCTACTAAAAAGTCCACCCCTTTCCTCCAGTCCTGCTTTTGAACTAATGCTCCACCCGGGGTGTCCATTATACTGGGTGTGGCTTAGTGAGCTGGTCCTGTGAATTGAGGAGGGGGCGGGGCTAGTGGTCAGGCTCCTGGTGCCTGTGTGGTGGTTTATGGGGCTTTTTGCAGCCAACTCTTCCAATAGTGCGCTATGAAGCGGCCCACGTACCCTGCCTCCAAAAAATGATGACTCAAAAATGTTAGCACTTTGATTTGGAGAGGAGGGGCTGGGATAGCTGTGGGCGGGGCTTTCAGCTTGGCTTACAGGGGAAAGAGACGGAGACTCTTTCTGCCTGAACTTGCCCAAGTATCTGTCCTGCTGATGTGTTCGGTGCAAACCAAACCCTGTGCAATAAGCGCTGTCACTGTTGCCATCACGTGTGTGTGAGTGTGACCTGCTGACCCGACCTCTGACTTCCTGTTCACTATACTCTGCATCACTGCAGTCAATATAAGGAATGGATGAGCTGCTGCCTTTAGCTGCGCGGGACGCCAGACCTGCTCGATCGATGGGGGACTGCTTAGCTGCCTGACTTCTGCTGTCCTCTTTAATGGGGTACGTTTGGTCACTGCATCCGTTGCGCTGAGTCGACGGGGAGGAGTTTCCACATGGTCTTAACACTGCAGAGTCTTCAGAGCTTACTAAAAATGAGCCATCCCAGCTCTGCTTGACAGCCTGAGAGAGGAAGAGACAAAGATAAGAGTCTTCCATTAGTGCCTAAATATTACAGCTTCTGGAATATTCCGGGTTTTGTACAAGTTATGGTCTACGATTACCACAAAGTAATCGGCATTGTCATTTACATTAATGCACTTACAATGGAAGTCTAGCATTTCAGAAGGTGTAGAAGCAGAAACGTGAAGCTATTATTTAAGTTTAATTATTTAACTGCCCTTTTAGGGTGGAACTACTTGCAGTTTTGCCAAGTCCATGGTTTTGCAGTGGAATTTATCTATTTTTACACTGTTGTCGTGGATTGTTTTTTAGTCCACTGGTTGAAGCAACCCTCCTTCCCCCACCAGAACTCTATTTTTACTCCCCGAAAATTTTACCAGGGAACATCCCCCACCGGAACGCAAGTGGACTAATTTTGCCCGTGATTGGGCGGGTTTTGAATAGCGATTGGGCTGGTTTTTTTTATTACTCAAACATGGCAACCCTGACTTCTTGTCTAGGTGTATGAACTTCTGGTTATGCCAAAACTTCTGGTTATGGGTGGAGTTTGCTATATGGGAATAGTTACATCATGTCCCTTTCCTGTATCATTGCCAGGGCTAGATTATTTTTTAAGTAAGTGACATGTCAAGGCCAAGTATGGTAACCCATACTTGGAATTTGTCCTCTGCATTTGACCCATCCAGTCAGTGCACACACATTAGAATTAGTGAGCGGTGAAAACATTGCAAACTGTAGACACACCCCTATGGCTATGTAGTTGGATGCCAGGCCCTTAAGCCAAAGGAGGCTGAACAAGAGGCTCCTCAGTACATATAGTGCAAAGTGATCACTAGGGCCCAGTCAATCGGTTCAGACGTTCATTTGTTTTACTTTATTATTTTTATTATTTAATATAAATCATGCTAATTTTAAGGTGCATTCAGTAGTTCTTTGTATTCTTTGTGTACTCTAAGTACCATTACCACAATGGTGTTAGACCAGGGGTGTCCAATCCTGCTCCTGGAGGGCCACTGTCCTGCAGAGTTCAGCTCTAACCCCAATTAAACACCTGAACCAGCAAATCAAGGTCTTACTAGGCATACTAGAAACTTCCAGGCAGGTGTGTTGAGGCAAGTTGGAGCAAAACTCTGCAGAACAGTGGCCCTCCAGGACTGAGTTTGGACACCCCTGTGTTAGGTACTTCACTGCCATCTATTGACATGGATCAAACAAGATGCAATGTGGGCATCACTACTCAGGATTTTCCCCATCATCAAATCTTTCCAAATTTTGTATTCTGTACCAATGTTTACACTCATTCTTTGTCTTTGATGGCCTCTCTGTCTTCTGGCTTCAGATCTTTTCTGCTTCACTGGCCATGCAGGTACTAATTCTCCAGTTGTCTCCACTGGTAAAGAACGATAATAACTGTGTCAAGTTTTGCTTCTCACATCATCTACAGAGGTGACGGCCAATGAGCGTAAGGATTCTCTCCGATATTCAGTGAAACACAGCGGGTCACGTCATTTCAACATGCGGAAATACATTGAAAGGGGTGACCTGAACTATGCATAATTAAAACACATTCTTCATATCATGTGAGAAAACACAATGTATTTCTTAATGTGTACAACTATTTTAAATTAGCACCAACCTACTGAATGCACATTTAATATGTATCTCCATCTATCCATCCATTCTCAAAGGATTAGTTCACTTCAGAATTAAAATTTCCTTATAATTTACTCACCCCATGTCATCCCAACATGTATATGTCTTTCTTTCTTCAGTCGAAAAGAAATTAAGGTTTTTGAGGAAAATATTCCAGGATTTTTCTCCATATAGCGGACTTCAACAGCTACCAATGGGTTGAAGGTCCAAATTGCAGTTTTAAATGCCGCTTCAAAGAGCTCTACACGATCCCAGACAAGGAATACAGGTCTTATCTAGTGAAATGATAGTCATTTTCTAAAAAAAATAAAATAAAAATTATGTGTATATATAAAATTTATATACACAAATGCTCATCTTGCACTGCTCTGCGATGCGCCACGTAATCACGTTGGAAAGGTCATATATATATATATATATATTTTTTTTTTTTTTAAATGACCAATCGTTTGGCTAGGAAAGACCCTTATTCACCATCTGGGATCATGTAGAGCCCTTTGAAGCTGCACTGAAACTGACATTTGGACCTTCAAACAGTTGGTAGCTGTTGAAGTCCATATGGAGAAAAATCCTGGAACGTTTTCCTCAAAAACCATAATTTCTTTTTGACTGAAGAAAGAAAGACACGAACATCTTGGATGACATGGGGGTGAGTAAATTATCAGGAAATTTTAATTCTGAAGTGAGCTAATCCTTTAAATTAATTTCTGTGGTAAATTATATTATGCATCAAATGCTTTTAGAGTGAGTTTAAGCTGTATTGAAACCAAAACATCCCTTTAAAACATCTCTCTTAATTGATAATGCCTTGAAAATGTGCATATTTGAAGACACTAACTTGATTTGGCACTTGGTGTTGTGCAGACCGCAGAGGTGACAGGCTACTGTTGTACTGCACTCTACTATGTTTCCTGAAAGAGAAAACAACAAACACACACAATGAGCCTCACAGCCTTTCATGTTTACGCTGAATAAATCTTAAAGAAATGGCAGTGCTGAACTGCAGACTTTCCATTCATTAAAATAACAGATCAGACTCACCTATCAAAGGGCAGTTTTTTAAACTCATTTTCCTTCACATAATCTATCACCTGCTTCTGTGTCCGACCGCTGCAGAGAAGAGGGGGTAATTAGTCCAACTGCATAAGACAACGTGTTTCCAAAAGTAGCCAATTAGCTCCCTGTTTTTCAGAATTAAAGGGGGTATCCTTTCAAAGCATTCCAAAGTTAGAAAAGAGTGACTGCTAAAAAAAAAGTTTATTACAGACCAACATTTGATGTTTTTATTGTTTTGTCAACCAGTCACAATGCAATGCAGGCAGTGCAAATTACACTTGACCTGACATAAAACCTGCAACCCGTTACTACTCATTTATCCTAAGAGTCTTAAAGATACAGAAGCAAAAAAGGCGTGTTTAATTATAGAGAGGGTGGAGAGAGGGTAGAAAATGTTAAAGAAAAAACTGTGAGAAAAAATGTAAAATGAAATGACAAAAAAAAAAAAAAAAAAAAAAAAAACCCCTTAAAAAAACAAAATTCCTCAAATAAATTTTACCCTTGCAAAAAGAAATAGCACTTTAGCATACTACTTTTAAAAAGAGTAATTATGGTTAAAAGAATAGATAATTAATTACATGTTAATTGCAATTAAATTAAAATGTATTATAATTAAATTTATATTAAATGCAGTTAACTGTACTTTAGAGCGCATGACTTAATTACATATTTATATATCATTTCATAACTACTTCTATGAAATTAAAAGAAAAACTTTGAATTTGACATTATTACAAAGTGCACTGTTTAAAAGTGTGTTTAAGTGTGTTAAGAAACATAGTTAAAAGTGTACTCTCTTAAAGTACACTTAAGTAGCCTTTTATTTCATTAATATATTATCCGCCAGTACATTTTTTTTTAAGAAAAACACACTGTGAAGTATTTGAAGTACACTGCAAGTGCACATTCAAAACAATTAAGCGTACTTCTTTTTCACAATTAAGGGTTCACACAACACATATATGACTATACCCAAATACCCACAGATAAATTTTACCCAATGCTTCATCAGATGTCATACCTGAACCTGAAGGAAGAGCCCCTGCTGAACAGCACCGGTTTAGGTTTGGGTCTGGGCTCCTCAAAGAGCCTGAAGAAGGCGTGATACTCCACACAGATCTTCCAAAACATTTTACAGCAGTCCCGACTCGCCATCAAAAACTCCAGAGTATCTTGATTAACGTTCTGCTACAGGAAGAGACGGACAGGTTACAAATGGATGTTATAATGAGAGCCTATAATGACACATTCATGCTAAAACAGTAATATACAGCCATAACAATAAGTAGAAACAGAAGTGAGACTCACGCCAGGGTCTGCTCTTAATTTGATGAGAAACCTCCTTCTCTTGAAACTCAGCTTGCGTATTTTAGACCAGTTAAAGTTGTTGATCCTGGTGTGGCCCTGAGTAAAGCACAACTTGTGTCATGTAAAGCACTCTGTTGCTCGTGTGTGTGAGAGTGTGTGACTGCATGTACCTGAAACACAAGGACACCTCCGTGTGCTACAGCCAGGCTGAGCTTGGTTCCTTCTCTGTCTTTAGCAGGATGAAGTCGGATCCCGTACATCTCCAACCTGCACGCCACCTCCAGCAAACGGTAATCTGACTCTGCTGGAGTCTGCCCACTTAAACACACAAACACACAAAGTTAGAACACTGTTTTGTTGCTATATGTTATACTGTACTTAAAGTGCCCCTAATGTGCTTTTTCATGTATTCCCTTTCCTGTAGTGTGTAATATTGATGTTTGTGAATGTAAAAGATCTGCAAAGTTTCAAAGATCAAAGTGCAGATAAATGGAGTTTTTGATTCAGTGATTCTGAACTGCTGAAACGAGTCGTCAGTAATTCAGTTTCACTTCCTGCTGAATCTATGTATGTTTGTAACACATTTGCATAATGCCAGTCTATGGTCTTCATTGGCTGCTGGTGAACTTTGACCCTCAATCACTGTAGTTGTAGCTGAGACTGGAAGAGTTTGGTTCATGTTGTTCATGTTGGGAAGACGCTTTGAGATTGATACGGTAAAACCAACACTATCGTTACTGTTCGTATCACTGTGAATCAAGAGCTGAAATTCAGATACGATCATGAGAGTTTGGTTTCTGACACTCACTGTAAGCGGTCGACAAATCACAACAGACTGGACCATCTGACCAATCAGAGCAGAGCAGGCTCTCAGAAAGGCGGGGTTTATCGAGACTGAATCCTTTATCGAACCGTTTCAGAGCTGATGATGCAATAGATATAATGAGACAGAGTCCTGCATGAGTCCTGTTTGGTAAACCCACACCCACAGTTTTAACAGAACACTGTCCCGTTATCCGACAGCAGCACTAATTTAATTCCGTACCTGACCCGACCTTCCTGACATAAAGACTACGACCCGAACCGCACCCAATCAGATAGACAAAAAATAATTGATTTTCTCATGCAACACAAGCAATCAAACCAACATTAGGCATTCTGAGTTGATGCATTTGAGAAAAATAGAAAAAAAAGATGAGAACGTGCATCCGTCGTGTAAACAACACAAACTTTTTGCTGACATCATGTGAACAATCTGCCCATACAGGCTATATTGAACAATAGATAACACCACAGGCTATGCAGATGCTTACAGATCTCCATAAAATAAAAGAACACAAAGCCAAATATGAGCCTTTACTGTCATGTAATATCGGGATATTTTAGCGGATTCACTCTGCATCTCCTGAAACTCTGACATGTATACGTGGCCGTTGGTTCTCTAAGCAGCATGAAATTATAAAAATGATATTAAATTATAGGCAGAAAGCGAGCAAAGAGCGCTCCCTTTATAACGACTGAAGCTGTCGATCACTTCAGTTGCAGCGTGATTGGCTACAATGATCAACACTGTAAATCGCATTGTAAATAGAAACCTTTGACGGTCTTCAGACTACAGAGAGTGAACACGAGTAAACTCAGGAACGTTTGAAAGCAGCTGCCTGTCAGTGGGTACCATATCAGTCGAAATAGTCTTGGCTATTGGATCCACAGTCGCTCGTGCCTATTGATTTGTGCCCGCACAGCAAATGACAACGTAAATATTATTCCACACGTTACATCAAATATTAGCGGTTCAGCCGTCTGGTACCCGTCCGCTTGGACGTTATGAGAAAATTTAAGTGTTTTGATCTTGGATGCGTGTAAACCTATTTTAAGAGAAAACAAAATTAGAAACCTTTAAAATAGCATAATAGGGGCACTTTAAATGGTTAGTTTACCCAAAAATTAAAATTGTGTAATCATTTATAACGTCACAACAACATCTACTAAATGTCCTCTGAACATCTGACATTTTATCGGCATATTTCAGTCTACAAGCTACAAATGACATCCTCCAGATGAAAATGCACAATCAAATCAAATAGACTAGTGATGTGTGTGCGTTTGTGTTTTTGTCTGGGAGACTCACATGTGTTTATGGTGGAACTCCATGATTTTGTCCATCAGGGCCATCTGGTCAGGGATGTAGTTGGTGTTAAGCAGATGCTGTCTACACTGAGTTTCCTCAAAATCCCCAATCTCAGCTAAACAAAACACACACACACACACGAGTAACTGACTGAGACAGTGAGAGTGATAAAATATATATATAGCATAGATCAGGATTTTCAAACATAATAATGAATAATAATGAATTGAAAATAAAGCATATCATATAATATCATATAAGATCTCCATTTTCTTGAAAATTAAGTAAAATTTTTTGCTCTATTTTGCTCTATTCATGGAAAGTGCCACCATTTTTTCCCCACCACAATAAGTGGTGTTTATTGCAACACTCCAATCTTCAGCTTGATACAGTGAAGAGACACAAGAGGCTGTGCATTACCGTAATTTTACCAAGGGGTATTGTTAAAACCCCTTCAGCACTAGTAATAATAATCACAGTAAACATTCCTTCTGCCACATACAGTAATATAGTTCATTAGCCTAACTGTAGAAGAAAGCAACTGGATGCATTAATGCAGAACTCAATAATTGTGCAGTCACAGGTGTGTGATTATTGGCTGTTTTATACCTTTCAGTCTGGCTCATCCAATCAGAACTATCTATATATTTCAGTTACGGCTGCATCAGCTTCCACACACACAGACACTCTCACAAATGAACCGCAGTCAGCGTAACTCACACTGGATGATATGAGACACCAAAAGAGCAGCGCTGGCGTCGCTACAGGTGAGACGTCCGCTGGCCAGATCCTGCCTGACCTGCAGCGCAAACAAGTACCTGAGAGAAAACGGGCGTATTAACACACGTGAGGGACACATGAACGCCTCATGTACTGAGCTGACAGAGACCTCACCTGGTCAGCTCCTCCAACAGCAGGGAATGATCATTGGGGAAGAATTTCACAACAAACCGAAGGACGGTGTGCTTGGGCCCTGGACACACACATTTATATAAGCCTAGCATGAATGTGTTACACACACAACATTCACAAATAGAGACTGCTATGTCTTGAGGAAACCTCAGGGAGATACTAAACTCTTGCACACACACACACACACACACACATGTTCGTTTTTGTGAATTGTGGGGACATTCCATAGGCGTAATGGTTTTTATACTGTACAAACCGCATTTTCTATCCCCCTACACCTAAACCTAACCATCACAGGAAACTGTGCACACTTTTACTTTCTCACAAAAACTCATTCTGTATGATTTATAAGCCTTTTGAAAAGTGGGGACATGAGTAATGTCCTCATAAGTCACCCTCTTCTTGTAATACCTATGTCATACCCATGTCATTATACACATTTGTGTCCTGATATGTCACAAAAACGTGCACACACACACACAAAGCAGTGAGGCCTCTTACGTGTGATCTGCTTTCTAATGGGCTTTAGTAAATCCAGCCAAACCTGTAGAGTAGAGCACACAGCAGAGATGAGTACGACTGTCACACAGATCTTTATATAGGCCTCATACAACACAATCTCAGCTTAGAGTTCATTAAAATACACACACACACTGTAACAAAAAAAATTCATAAAGTCCACATTAGACATCAGATAAATACATTAATGTATGACTGCCCACTTTGACATATTAACAACAACTATTTTATGCTGAGCTCACTGAGGTCCTACAGCAGCAAAATAAACTATTTAATTATAAGGGTCAGAGAGCTGGTGGAAAATGGTCTGTATTTGGCATTTGAAAAATGGTTTGTATTGGCAAAACTTGAAAAACTTGGACCTCAAGCAAAAAAGTTCTCACTTACCATCCTTCTGTGATGGCTCTGGAACTCCAGGCCAAAGTAATCGCCTTCAACAAGGTTCAGATGCATGCAGACCATCTCGAACAGAACCCGTCCAGATGATCGATGCTGTTAACAACAGGACACATAGATGATTTTAATAAAAGTCCAAGTTAGAAGCAAATAGGCTTGATGCCAAAACTTCTTAATGTGCTGCAAAGGACTATTGAAGAACTTTCAGCATGACTTTTAAGAGACAAACTATTGCATGTTGGTTGGACTATTTTATTAATCATTCAGGCACATTCCAGTAATAACATATCCTTGTGAAAAAGAAGTACACTTCAGCATATCCTTTTAAAAAGAGTACTTATTACAGGAATAATATACTTTAAAAGAATATACTTAAGTGTGAACTGAATGTAATGTTTTTGGACACTTAATAAAATAAAAATAGGTTGCACTTTATTTTACAGTACGTGCATTTTCAATGTACTTACAGAGTAAGTACTGAGTGATATAAGGTTAAGATTAGGTTTAGGGCTAGGTTCAGGACTAGTACCTAGTTATTCCCCAGTTATTGTATTTACTACAAGTCTATGGTATGAACATGCGAAACAGGACTGTAAAATAAAATGGTACCCAAAAATAGTATAGTTTAAATTGTATTAAATGCAATTAGCTGGACTTTAGAGTGTTGTTTTGACCCACTTAAGCAGGACTTAAGTACAATTTCATGTGCAATTTCATATATAATTTTTAAAAGAGTTCTTAAGTGTGATAAGATATGTAGTCATAACTCTTTAAGTGCACTTTAGTTATCTTTTACTTAATATATTATCTCCAAGTCTTAAAAAAGATACTTTTAAGATTTGAAGTACACAAGTACTTCAATACAATTAAGCAAAAGTAAGATTCAGCTAAGAATTCTTACACTGTATCCTAAACAAGTTGTGAATTTGTCCACACTGAGAGCAAAAAAGCTTTGTAATGTGGCAAAATCGCAATAAGAGTACATTGGAGGTGTACCATACAGTTGATCTTGAATTTTGGCCCAATGAGATTTAGTTGTGGGCAGGACTATGCAGTGCTACACAGGAAATAAACACCATCACAGCAATCATGGTTATTTAGGACAGAAACTCTGATTAACATAGAATTTATTGCTTGTTAGATCTATACTGTCAGGTAACAGCTCAGACTGATGGCCCAGACAATACTCTTTAGTGATATAACCACCACTGCCCCGCCCCCTTCTGAGGAAACACAAGTCTGAGCAAATATCTGCAGCAATGACAGTGAGATCTGGAACATTCCATCCAGATGAACATTTCATCCGGTTCCCGTGGAAGATTGGATGGTTGTCATGGTTATCATAACCAGGGGGCAAGATTATTAACTCATCATCTCACTGTAGAGATCCACATCATAAAAATAAAGAGAGAGAGAGAGAGAGAGAGAGAGGGGGGGGGGGGG
>RJVU01010503.1:1514566-1592256 GCA_003731715.1 Anabarilius grahami | reverse complement strand
GACACAAAGAGGTCATAAACAGAGAAAAACGTCACAAGGGAAAGACCATTAGAAAGGAAATCTGAACAAAATAGAGCAAGAGGGAGGCAAACAAATGGATATTTCCTAAAATAGATGGCTATCATTATTCATTTCCTTGTAGGACCACAAAAATCAGTTGGTTTTTAGGTTAAAATCAGGTTCGTTGGGTCTGTGTTCTTTCATTGTTTGAAGAGAAACACTGAATTTCAATTGTGTATATTTGCTAAAAGCTAATTTCCACTATCATATAGAGGATATTAATAAAGCCACAACACCCGAATTTAGATTTCATTGGGCCTTTTAACCTTTTTAGTCACAATGTTAATTTGGCATGCTGCTTAAAGGAGAGAACTGGACAATAAAGATAAATCTACTTTCAAAACAGTTAGCTGCAGCGCTAATACACAGATACGTTTGTCTGTCTCTCTCTTTGTCTTTCGCTCTACAAACAGAACTGACCCATTATATCTAGTTAACATGAGCCAAGTCAATTACTGAGAGGTCACAAGATAACAGAGGCGGGTGAAAATGCCACAGGCGTGTGTGTGTGTGTGAGTGTAGTCTATTCATTAACTCAGCCCTGCAGAAACTGGTGTTCAGTCGGCGGAAAATCATCCTGAAACATTTGTTCAGCCCTTTTGGTTTGCAAGATCTGAATATTTTGCAAAGACAATCCTGTACAGACACAGAAATAGCAAATGGTCTGTGATAGTCACTGTTCTATTGTGTCAGGAGGACTGATTGTCTTTGCTGTACTTGCGTCTGCCTTAAAGACGTCATTACAGATCACATCACACACACACACACACTTCCCCTTCCCCCACATAAACACATGAAAAACACTATTCACATTTGTATAGCGCATTTCACAATACATATAGTGTCAGGAATCTGTCACGGCAATCTACTAGATAGAGGACCCAGATGCAGAATGAGCAAGGGGGTGATATTTATTGACAACAATAGACTAGGTACAAGGAAGAAGGTGAGGCATGAAGACAATCCAAACAGTAGGACAAGAGAATAGGCAGGTAAGGATGACGCTGAGATCAGACCAGGGTGATGTTAGGCTAAAGAACTGAGGAGATGAGGCAACACCAGATGGAATGACAATACTGGAGATCAGGCAGTGGCTCAAGGAACCAGAGGCTTGACACTTGGAGCCGCATCTGAAGCTGCACCAGTCTAGCTGCCAGGCATAGATAATCAGAGGCCAGGGAGGATACGGGAAGCAGGGCAGGGCAGGGCAGGGCAGGAGCCAACACAAGAGTCAAAATATACATGACAAGACACAAAACAACAAGAGACAACAATAGCAAAATAAAACTACTTAAGATACTATGACTAGAGAAACTACGCAAGGGAGCTGGAACAATCACTGGAGCTTAACAAAGAAAACAAAAATAACAAAACAAGAATTCTAGACTAGATAACAGAAACTTACAAATAAAAGGAAATAAAAAACAAGAGAGCAACTAGGCAGGGAACTCGAGGGAAAAGAAAGTCATGAATGCTGCAAAATCAGTAACAAAAAGAAAAAACAAAATGGAAACTTGGATAACCAGAGCAAAAGAAAAAACTGAAACAGGACTAGAGTAATAAACTACAACAGGGAATCACTAGAACTATCAACAGGACCTACTAGAACAGACAAGAACTCTACGTAGCGCAGTTAAACAAAAAACACAACCTTAGGCAAGCAAACACGTATGTAAAAGCAATGCATGCAATGAACCAGCAAAGACATGAGGGAAAGGAACACAATAAGCTCATGAGGATCAGGGGAACACAATCAAGCAAACGAGGACTAGACAAGGACTAAATAAGAGGACGTGGTAACAGAAAACAAGGAGGTGGGATGAGAGGAGCACATGACCAACACAAACAAAGACAGAACCATGTGCTCAGGCATAAGACAAACAAAAAAACATTAAACAAAGACAAAACAGATAAGGCTGTCAGGACAGGACCCTGACAGTACCCACCCTCCAACGGATGCCTCCAGGCATCCACACTGGGCGAAGGAGTCCAAGGGGGCACGGTGTTAGTCGGGGACCAAGGAGGTACCAACTGGGAAGGTGGGTGGGGAGTAAAACTTGGAGTCCCGTAACACCCAGGGAAGACAGGGGGCAGGACTGGCGAGGGTGGTAATCAGTCCAACAGGATAGTTAGGGGCTGACCAGAGAGGTGTCGGCTTTGGAGGATCATGATGGCCAGGAAACACAGATGACGGGATGGGAGGGATGGGAATCTGATTAGTGAAACCTCTAGAAACAGGGACCTGCTTCACTGGTGGGGACTTTTCAGCTAGGCTTGGTGTCTGAGACAGATTCAGGGCCACTCTCTTGATTGGGTAAATACTTAGGAAAGAATTCAGGGGCCTCCGGACGCTCCTGAACCTCAGGATTTAGGGCCACCTGACATGGGCCCTCCTGGACCACTGGACTAGGGGCCTCCTGACTCAGGCACTACTGGACCAATGGACTTGGGGCCTCCTGACTCAGGCACTACTGGACCAATGGACTTGGGGCCTCCTGACTCGGGCCCTACTGGACCAATGGGCTTAGGGGCTTTGACTTATGGTCATACAGATAAGAGCAAGACATCAAGACATAATCAGTGTCCTTATGATTAAATATATGTGCATACACGGTGCAGGTTGATGTTTGGAGAAGGAGAATATATGAAATATTTCCATAAAAACACACTCGCTCTGGTCCAGATAAGAACTGTGATCCACATTGCCAGTGTTGTTAAACTCATCACATCATGCTCTTGTGCACGCTCCGCATGTTGTTACAAATTAAATATTGTTACAGTCCGTGTGTTGGTAGTCAAACTCCAGTTCTGACTTCATCGCGGGGAAAATGCAAGCAACATTTTTGTGGCACTGAGGAAACATACACTTACGACACGAGTGTTGAACACAAAGCTGAACAGGCAGAGGTGAAGAGCTGGAGTGGACTTCCTGGTTGTGTCAAGTCCGGCAGGAACGTTCTCTGTGGGCATGACAAGACAGGAATAGCCTTACTTGGCGCTTTGTGGCTGGTAAGCAGCTCAGAGGTGGCCTCCGTGGCTATAACAGGCAGGTTAAAGCACCCTGAAATGGCCTCCGTGGCTGGGTCGGGAGCAGCTTCCAAGGAAGCAACATGACTGGAAGGATCAGATCCTCTGAGCATCACAGGACTAGGTGGCACTTCAGAGATGGCCTCCGTGTCCATAGAGGGTGGATTCGGATGCTCTGGAATGTCCTCCTAGGATGCCCCCGGGATGGCTTTTGTGGCTTGGAGAACATGACATGACAGGCAGGATTGATTTCTGTAGGCACAACATGACTGGCTAGCTGTTCGGAGGTGGCCTCTGGGGCAGTAACAGGCAGATTGAGATGCTATGGAATGGCCTCCATGGCCAGGTCAGGAACAGTTTCTGTGGAAGTAGTCATGCTGATTTGAACACCCACCTTAGACATGATATGACTTGCAAATGATTCAGGTTGTGCAGTCATGTGTTCCTTCACCAATGTAGGCATACCTGGTGAAGTGGACGGCTTAAGGGTTGGTTCCACCAAAGTAAATACTTCTGGAACCACTGTATACGGGACCGAGTCAGGTCCTCCTGAACCTCAGGATTTAGGGCCACCTGACATGGGCCCTCTTGGACCACTGGACTAGGGGCCTCCAGACTCAGGCCCTACTGGACCAATGGGCTTGGGGCCTCCTGACTCGGGCCCTCCTGGACTAATGAATTTGGGGCCTCCGACTTATGGTCATACAGATAAAAGCAAGACATCATTAAAGGAAACTTTAAACAGTCTATTTTTATTTGTGTTCACTCACAATCAAAACTTCTACTCTTTTTCCTGTTGTTAGCAAACAGTGTTCCATTACTGCGTGTGCCCTCTTCTGGATTGGAGTGTGGATTGCCTGACTGTCTGTATTTGTCATCTGCCTGTACTGCACTGAACCGTGACGTCCGTACCTTGACGGTTCGGGACGAATACATGTACCGCTACACCCCAATACATATATATATAGGGAGCCTTGCTGGTTGAGGTAGTTAAAATGCCAGAACAAAAAATGACGTGGACAAACACAATGTAAAAATCTAGTTTTGCAAAGGTTGCCAGGGATAATCAGCCTTGTGTGGAATGATGGTGAAGTACGTCAGAACATGAAAACTAAAGAATGTGAGATAATTGCTGGATTTTCACATCAAATTATACTGTGCAACACAAACAGATAGTCAGAGTGAATGACTGTGGTCAAACACAAGATACACAGCATGACCCATGTGATGACAGAGAAAACAAAAAGAGAGAGCGACATCTTTACCAGAGACATGACCAAATCAACACAATAAAACTGAGACAATAAGATATTTCACTCCAAATACTTTATGAAGATGCAAATCTCACTCTCGCTCCACAAGACAGCATCATATTTAAATTCACAGAAACAGTAAACGGTCTGTTTGAAAACTCTTACTAAGGTTCAGTATGTCAACTTCTTGCTCAACTAACAGCGTGAGTTTACAGTAAGACTGCCTAATCTTCAGAAAACTGTTGAAGAGGGCATAAAAATGGGCAAACGAGAGGTTTAGAAGTGTTTGAGAACCATTTCATTACTTTTCATAATCTGTTCATTACTTCATTAATAAAAGCACCTTTAACAATTGTACATTTTACAATATATTCACATAGAAAACTGCTATTTTACATTGTAATAATATTTCACAATATTACTGCTTTAACTGTATTTTTGATCAAAGAAATGTTGCCTAAAGAAATCTTACCGACCCCAAACTTTTGAAAGGTAGTGTATTAATTTGGCTTGAGATAACACATGGCAACCATTTAACATATTCTTGTTTTTCTTTGAAATCTTACAGAAATTCAATGAAAATTTAAATCAATTTATAACACTGGAGGACTGCATCTGTTTCCTGGAATGACCCTGGTGATGTGTCTGAATGCAGAGCTCATCCAGCGTGAATGTCAGAAACAGATGTGAATATGAGGACAACAGTGGGAACTTTCTGAACACGCTCACAAACACAGAAAACTCCATTATGTACACCCACACACACACACGCACAGATGCCATCCTGAGGTCACAGATATGTATATGTATATGAATAACACATCTATATAATTTAGTATACTATATCTCTTCTTTCTCCCCAACAGTTTCTGACAGCAGTTCCTTTAAACTTTTCTGCCACATAATGTGCGAGTGTGTGAAAAGGGATGTGTTCGTTTGTTGGCAAGGTGTCCTATTTTTATGTCTAAAATCTGTAGCTCCCCACTGGCAGGATAAAGGTCAGTATGAAAAGACACTGGAAGGGTGTGTGTGTCGGTGACCTGATTTATCAGTACTTTTTCAGTGCTGAGGTAAAGATTAAAGATGAGCAGAAATACACACAATTATGAAGCCCTGCACATGACATGCAGAAGAATTAAGAACTTGTTTATTTTAATAAGTTTTATACATTTTTATACATTATTTTATTTTAAATTCATGTTCCTTATAATCTTGAATCAGAATAACTTCCTCTCCCTCTTGCAGTGACATCTTTTCTCTTCTCTGATGATGAGGGCGGGGCAACCTGTCACTCACATGAGATCCACCAATAGCAAACCACAACCATCCAATCAATTCCCCACAAACAAAATCAAGGCACGGCCAACATTTGTTCTTGTATCAGAATAATCCATAGTGTCATTGCGTTCATATGTTCATATGATATGGCTATATCAGTGTCCTTATTTGAACGTATATTTCATCTGAAGAAGACATGATAAAATATATGTGCATCACAGTGCAGGTTTATGTTTGGAGAAGGAGAATATATGAAATATTTCCATAAAAACACACTCGCTCTGGTCCAGAGAAGAACTGTGATCCGCATTGTCAGTGTTGTTAAACTCATCGCATCGTGCTCTTGTGCGCGCTCCGCATGTTGTTACAAATTAAATATTGTTACAGTCCGTGTGTTGGTAGTCAAACTCCAGTTCTGACTTCATCGCTGGGAAAATGCAAGCAACGCTTTTGTGCCACTGAGGAAACATACACTTACGACACACGTGTTGAACACAAAGCTGAACAGGCAGAGGTGAACGAAGAGCGCCGAACCAGTCTTGTCACATTAAATTCTCCGCTGTAATGCGATCTCGTGCGTAATACAGCGCAGTGATTGGATTAAATGAGTTTATTCTCATGCATAATATGAAGAAACTGATGACGTAAATGTGTAATCTCCAGCCATGGCAGCCAATCACCAATCCGAATTAACATATATGCCTCACTTTTCGTGATGTTGGTTCAACTTCGCTTTTTAAACTGGAAGAACAAAATAACCACTTTTCCCTTAATAGTAAACATAATGAGTGTTACTGTTGTTTTCAATGATGTGCAACATCTCAAAAAATGTGTTTCATGACCCTTTAAAAATGCTGCCTTCGGAGGACACGTTACAAGGTAGGAAAGCATCAAGGCATGTCCTGCTTCCTGAGATACCTTCATCTGATCGATTTTTGAAGGCAACACAGATGTATCCATCGCTGCCTTTGATATCCCACAATCCTGTGCGTTCCATTCTGTGACAGTTGAGCTAGAAAAATAAAGATGCGTCCGAAACATTTTCCACTTTTGATGTCATTTCTAGTGAGAAATTACTACTGTAGTAATTAAATATTTGTTTAGTTCTCACCAAAGCTCGCGCTATTTTGTTGTAGATCGTTAAACCGTTACGTTGCCTCAGAAGTCTGTCCAAAATCAGTTTCGTGAGGTGCCTTCATGTGCAAACACTGCCTACAAAGTCATTGCCTGCGAGGCAACAAGTCAGCTGCCTAGGTTTTCGGGTGCAGCCTCAGATATAAGTCCCAGTGGGGAAGAAAAGACTAGGGCAGCTTCCATTTCATGGCAACTTTAACTAAAAAGAGGGAATGAATTAATAATTTGTGGGAACAAATTACTGTTTTTCCCCCCACATGTCATGTGTGGAGCTCCATACAAAATACAGCAACAGTGAGAAAGAAGGAGAGAAACAGAGAAAGAGAGAGGCCACACAGCCTACTTATAGAGAAAGTAATGGAGTCAGTATGATGTGTCACAGTATGTGTTCAAAATCACCCCCTATACCCTCATTCACTATTCCCTACATTACTCCACTTATATAGTCCACTTAAGGGAGTGAATGGAAACGAGTGAGTGAATTCGGACGCTGAGTGCCGCTTTTGCATAGTTTGTGCTTGATGTTTAAAGAGGTGGTTCACTGTTTTTTCTAGGCTTGATTGTGTTTATGGGGAGCAAGTTTAACGTCTTAATGCTTCATTTAAAAAAAAACGCAGTATTTTTCATATATTTTACCTTTATTCTCTTGTATTTTGAACAACCAGTTTGACTTCCTGGTTCTATGAAGCGCCTCCCTCAGAAATACGTAATGGGCTCAGACTGGTTAGCTGGCCCTGTGTATTGTGATTCGCTGTCCGGAACATGGTGCCACGATTCACTTTGTCCGGAAACACCACGCCCCTTACCATTACGGGCAAACATTGCATGTGCTTCGGTCAAAGTCCAGTCTTTGTTCGGTGGAAATGTAAATAATGGCGTCAATATTGCTGTATCAATTTGAGCCTGAATCAGACCCAAATAGCAGTGATGATGAAGAGGGTCAAGCAGAACCACTGTTTATGCTCAAGCACCAACATTACACACTAACTAAAGTTAAAAAAAGTGAAATCGCAATGAACCACCCCTTTAATAAGCTCCAGTAGTAATGAAAAGATTTATCTTAAACTATGTCATATATATATACCTTAATTAAACAATTTAATAATCAATTAAAAAGGAATTTATACCTGTATGATATTACGCTGTAGCCACATCGGACCAGCGGTATGGAAAATGCTGGATGGATGATTCAGCTGTGAGCGCCAGCTTCTGGCAAGACGTGGAACTCATTTGACGCGCAATTCTCACAGTGCATTATGGCTATTCTTAAGCTGTTGAGCGTACATCGGTTGTACACTCGTTATTGCGGTGCATTGTGGGATTGAATGAGTACGCTCGATAACGTCAACTATGGTTTCGGACACCACTACAAATGGCTGTCTCCTCAAATAGTGCCCTATATAAGGGTATGGGGGCGATTTCTGACACAGTCACGGTGATTATGACTCAAACCAGTGTTAATTCTATGCAGCTCATCATTACATCACTAACTGACATATTGATTGAGTCAATGAGGAGGATGGAAGAACATCCTCTTCAGGGACTTTATCATCTTCACACAGACTGACAGCTTGAGCTCTAAAATAAACACAGCGTATGAGGCCAATAATGAGCACAAACTTCAGTCGAGGGTGATCCTTCATGCTGTGTTCTCACCGGAGCAGTGACTGAAATCAAATTGTGCCCCCTCTTACCTTGAAAATAAGATGGATAACATTCACAAGACTGCATATGGCAATTGTTACTATTAAATAGACAAAACAATAACTTACACAGAGGAAAGGACCCGAGTCGTATTGTCATATCTAGAGACTTGTGGGTGGGATCATCTGATTTGGGCAATTTATCAACCACCCAGCGCATGGCAAAGGGCTAAAAACACTAGCAATTCCATAGCAACACCATGGCAATGTGTGTGTGTGTGTGTGTGTGTGTGTTGAACTCAGTCACCTCAGAGCAGCTGAAGTGCAGCCAAACAAACCTAAAGACAATAAAATACCTCTCAGCTCTCTGTGGTTTCACACTTACAAGAGAAAAATAACATATAATTTTAGATTTGGGTTAGCACAGGGATGCTCTATATTTATCCACAGAATAACTGAACACCTTCATGAAACACTCTCACATTCCTTCACCAATCAAAGTCTCACTCACGCCTACAACCAATAAAACAAGGTCCACAAAATCTATTAATAATCACAATCATATTCTATCACAATCATACTATATTCCACACTGTATATACTCACAGTATAACTTATTTTAAAAATATTCGCATTTATACAACAGTTCTTTCAGGTTCTCGAATCTGATTGGCTGATAGCCGTGCGATGTCAGAAACATCACCTTTTCACCGTTTGCATCACTCCACTTGTCACGACTGTCATGGTGGCCGAGCAAATCCATTGTAATTTTTTCAAATACTACACTTGTTGTACCACAAACTGTAGTTTTAAGAGTTTTTTAGGAAGGAATGTAGTTGTTTAGACCTGAAATATGTGACTCTTATTTAATCATAGCGCCTATTTTACTATTTACGTTTTCGGAGATGCGAGCTCCAGGCCGTCAGCGGCCGTTCAGTGCTCGTGTACCCGCCGAGAACAGCTTCATCTCGGCCAGTGCTTCGGGGATTTGCCGCTGGCTCTTATAGTGATTGAACATGAGATATAATTCATTTTGGGTACATAAAACAGGCAATCTTTGGTGTTATTAATGTATTACTTGTTCCAGAGCAAATCGAATGTAATAATTTAATATTAAGGCTATATTTAACATACATCCTGTAGAGCACTGCTTTTGTACGTTTGACTGAATTGTACAATTGTGTTTATTTCCTATGGTCATTCATAATGGCTATTGTTGTTAATTTAAATATTTTTGTTCAATATATATTATTTTATATAAATAATATGTTGTATTTGGTATTGAGAAAGGGTCCATTAGTGCTTAATATAGACTGAGTGAAAGTTACATTAATAAGCCATAGGATGGCAGCAAAATTCACAAGTGAATAAGTCAGTCGCAAGAGACTTTTAAATTGAAAGGGACTTTTGTAAACAAAGGATGTTGTTTTAGCGCTGTTATGGAAAATTCCTTTTTAATTAACTGTAAAAAGGACAAATACAAAGATCGCTTTCCTCAGCGGACATTCAAACTGACTTTTATAATGGATATAATATTATGGACATCGACCTGAAGAACAAATGTTATATCAGACACAAGTAATACTCGCACAGGCAATCTCTCTTTCTCTCTCTAATACTGTACAAAATACAATGAGTTTCAATAGAGGGACTCAACATTCCTTCGTTACTAGTTCTAAAGTGACGTTTTTGGTCAAACTGTCAACTTGAGATTTGAATCTGTGGCGGAAGGAAGTAGTTCTGCACATAATAGGGTTTTAAAGACACTCCATTGTTATTTCTTGAACTGGTGAACTGTTGTATAAATGCAATATCACACTCGTAGCCATGCAATATTACCTACGGCCGAATAACAGCTGTGCTGATAAACAGCCATATCGCATGGTTACTCATTTGATATTACTCATTTAACAGCTGAATTGCATGGTAAAAACTACATTAGCCATGATGCTGTAGAGACAATTCCACCAATCAGAGTCACAGTGAGCAAATCATGCTAAAAAAACAGCTCTGCAGGGAACGCCCACCTCCATGACCCCAACTAACGTTCTCAGAATGTTGTGGCAAGGTTCTCTCAAAGTTATGAACAAACGTTCTTCCAGTAACGCTAATAGAATGTTAGTTCAAAGTTATCTGGTGTTTAATAATGTTCGCAAAATATTAGCGCAAAAACATTATTTATACATCATTCATGGAACATTTTTTTCTGAAACGTTAGATGATTGTTTCACTTTTTTAAACACTACTTGTTTCAGAGAACAAATGACAGCAAAATTATAAAATGAAATGTTCCAATTTAATAAAATGGACAGAGAAAATTCAGAAATAACATTTTCATAACTTAATGAGAATGTTAGCAAAACATTCCTATAACATATTTTTGTTACTTGTGAAGCAAGTCTCCCTACGCTCTCAAAATCCAAATATTTACACATCAGCCTGAACAGACAAATCACATTCGAACATCAGACCGAACATTCAGGTTGATGTGAACAGTCATGTCCATACACTGGAACACAGCAGAGTCTTATTGTGTGTTACTCACCGATATGTCGAATATCTCCTCCGAGTCATCCAGCAGCAGGACTCTGATGGGCAGCAGGCGTCCGGGTGGCATCGCAGGCGGTTTGTGTCCGGGCTCCAGGGTGCTGATGCCCAGAGTCTCTGGTGCCCCTAACCTCTGCCCCGCCAACGACATCTGGCCCTGTTCCACCATGGTCTTCCTCACTCAGCCTGCACACACACAAAAACATCACAGTCCGACTTCCACAATGCGAGAAGTACTAACACTGTGTGTGTTTGATTCAGGTTTTTCCAGCAGTGTAGGGGCCAAAGGATATTAATAATGACTTAAAGTGCCCCTATTATGCTATTGTAAAGGTTCCTAATTTTGTTTGTCTCTCCTACAGCAGTAGCCTGGATGCCAGCCGAACTTAGCCCCGCCCACAACATTTTGAGGTCGGGGAGTTCGGTCTGGACTCGATCCGTAGAGGAGTAATTATGCCCGAACAGAAACTGTTCGGACCAATCACATTGTCAGGGCGATGATTGACAGATTATCACCAGAAACGTAATCAGCCACGTCATCAAAGAGCGCTTGGGTTGAATTAGTTTACAACAATGATGGCTGGTGTTGAAGAACCTGAAGAACTGAGATGTGTAGATTCCGCCATCGCGTCCGTTATAGACGACATCGACAGCGCATTAATTTTAAAAGAGGAACAGAGGACCGCCATCAAGGCATTTGTCGGTGGGAAAGATGTCTTTGCTAGCCTGACGTGGTCATACTCAATTTGTGTGCAGTTGAGTTCTGTTGACAACTATGCGTCGGTCAACACACGTCACTTACTCTGTAGCTCTGATTGGTTGTAGGTCTATCCAATTGAGGTCTTTCCTGGATCGGTTGAAATACGCCCCCATAATAAAAGCCCAATGGAGCAGTTTCAGACTCATATTCGAACTAGAATTGAGTATGACCACGTCAGGCTACTACAGCAGGTTTACATGCATCCAAAGTCAAAAACACTTTAATTTTCTCATAATATCAATTGCAGCATCAGCTCTTTTCTCTCAGTGTCTGAAACGGTTCGATAAAGGATTTGGTTTCTATAAACCCCGCCCTTCTGAGAGCCTGTTCNGCAGTTGAGTTCTGTTGACAACTATGCGTCGCTCAACACACGTCACTTACTCTGTAGCTCTGATTGGTTGTAGGTCTATCCAATTGAGGTCTTTCCTGGATCGGTTGAAATACGCCCCCATAATAAAAGCCCAATGGAGCAGTTTCAGACTCATATTCGAACTAGAATTGAGTATGACCACGTCAGGCTACTACAGCAGGTTTACATGCATCCAAAGTCAAAAACACTTTAATTTTCTCATAATATCAATTGCAGCATCAGCTCTTTTCTCTGTGTCTGAAACGGTTCGATAAAGGATTTGGTTTCTATAAACCCCGCCTTTCTGAGAGCCTGTTCTACTCTGATTGGTCAGATGACCCAGTCTGTTGTGATTGGTCAGAAACCAAACTCTCATGATCATATCTGAATTTCAGCTCTTGATTCACAGTGATACGAACAGTAACGATAGCGTTGGTTTTACCGTATCAATCTCAAAGCGTCTTCTCGACATGAACAACACAAACTCTTCCAGTCTCAGATACAACTACAGTGTTTGAGGGTCAAAGTTCACCAGCAGCCAATGAAGACCATAGACTGGCTTTATGCAAATGTGTTTCAAACCTACGTAGATTCAGCAGGAAGTGAAACCGAGTTACTGACGACTCGTTTCAGCAGTTCAGAATCACTGAATCAAAAAACTCCATTTATCTGCACTTTGAAACTTTGCAGACTTTTTACATTCACTAACAGCTCAATCACTCACTACATGAAAGGTACAATTTGAAAATGAAGAGGTAGTGTATTTATACTGATGGTTCTTGACATGTCTTTTTGGCCTGATGTTATAGTGCGCTCCTCAAACAATGAACCTCTTACAGAGATCCAACTTCTCATCTCTCTCCCGCTCGGCTCCCATCATGTTCTCTGTTTATCACACATGCCTGAGCACTGATGTCATCACTGCTAAACCAAGGGTCAACATGAGGAAAAGAGGGGAGGAAATGAGACAGGAAGAGGGAAAGTGAGCAGCTGAGAGAGTTAGAGAAAAGTCAGAGGAAAATATGAAATAACAAACACTGATCTCTGTGGATCAGATGACTGTCTCTCCTCGTTCGCAATAACGTTTATCTAAGTGATCTTCAAAAGAGCCTTCCAAACAGTCAATATTCTCTGGTTTGGTGCATATATCCCTCCCAAAAAATAAAATAAAATTCTAATGAATCAAGGTGCACAGTAAAAACAGACCTCTGACAACAATAGCTGCTTATCTGTAGTTTGTGCTGTGTAGTTTTATGGCCTAATATCAATAAAACAGCTCCTGGAGAAGCAATAAAGCATGGATCTGCTCTGGGTGAAAGATCAGACCAGTGCCAGACTGCAAAAACCAACTCCACCAGGAGAAACACAGCCAATACCTTACCAGTAGTGTTTAAAATTTCCATTCATTCAGTAATGCCATAAAGCCCTGGAAAAATCAGCGGCTCTGATGGTGATGATGTGAGCACATCTTCAGACACTGGTGTCTTTTGTTTGGCTGGGATGAAGCTGCCACATGCTGAACACATCTAGAGCGAGAAGTAGACTATAATTTGTAAAAAGCCACGATTAAGAAAATAGAGATGATCAAAACGCTCTGAGAAATGGCTCTCCAGCTTCCTATAGGCTTTTAAATGGAACACATGACGGACCTCATCGTCACCTTTGTTTACCTTTGATAACAACCATGTAATCCATGATTAAAAGGCTGGCCATGTTCTATTATACATCCATTCGTGGCTTTTCAACATAAAACCTCGTATAAAATGAATGAAAATGCGACGCGCTTTATTCTTCCAAAGCGCGCTTGTGGGCACTGCTCGCGTCGCGTCCAGGCTAGACGTCACCTAGCGTTCACTATGACCAATCAGGTGTAACGCAATTATTTTTAACTGAAATTATAAATGGACTTTACAGTGTCTATTTTAAAATAGCGAAATAATGTAATAGATTTGCTACAACTGTTATTCAGAAATCACTAGCTGGCTTTGATTTAACAACCAGACGTTATTTGAACAAATAGCTTAAAGAATACAGTTCATAACATGCAATGCATGACGGAGAAATTAAGTGGCAGAAGAAGATGAGCAGCGCGTCAAAATAGAATGATAACGCGCGCTTGTAGTGGTCGCGTCACACGCGTAAAAGCGGTGTGCGCTGAACAAAGCGCAGGACAGGTCTATTGACGTAGGCTATAATTCAAGGTCTTTATGGAAATACAGAATCCCGATATATAATTTACGCACTGGGCATCATGAATGGACTACTGTAGCAGATCGCGCGTCAGCGCATAATGGAAATATAACGGTACGGAGCTCCAGCAATGTCACGGCAGTTCTCAGGCTCAAATCTGTGGCTAGATTTACCCCTTAATCTCTTCCAAGCGCAGAGCACTGTGAATGAGTAGAACAATCCATACGCTTACCCCGATTATAAATCCACTGTGTCCAAGCGTTGCGTTTGCCCACAAATACGCGGTGATGCCGTGGAGCTGCCCGCCGGAGCCGCTTCAGATGCAGGTTGCTGTGCAGCATATGAGCGTCCTCACAGTCGCCATGTCGGCCGGCTGGAGAGACGGGATTTACACTGACGGAGACCAGCACAGGTCCAACACACACGAGACGAGATGAGCGCGCATGTGCTGCCATCTGCAGAGTGAAGCAGCATAACGCAGTCCAACACTGGCCTCCTGTCATCTGCCACTGGAGCCTGTAATAGGCTTTTCAGCAAAATTAGTAAAGCAATTATCAAACCATTGTTTTTGGCCAACAAATAATTAATAAACTGTATACAAAATGAAATCTTCTACATGCTTATTCCAAAACATTTTTAAGTTCTTTGTTTTTAAATCTAGACTAAAGACCAATCTTTATTCCTTAGCCTTTCCCGATTATTAAATTATGGATTAGTAATTATTTTCTTTGTTAATTTTATTTTATTTCATTTTATTGTATTTTATGATTGTTTTGTACAGCACTTTGGTCAGTGTAAGCTGAATTTAAATGTGCTTTATAAATAAAATTTACTTTACTTTACTTACTTCTTTAGCTCTACCCAACCCTGACAGCAACATAATGTCGGCCCAGATCCGGCCCACATCTGGTCCGTGTGTAATCCACATGTATCAGATGTGGGCCGGATCTGGGTCACACTATGTTGCTGTCTGGGAAATGAAGATGAGGACAAAGTTTTTCTAGTCTCAAGAATAATAATTCAAATCAACAGCAGGTGGATAATATGTTGTTATATTCTGTTACAATCTGATCGGTCTGCGGTGAAACAGTTTTGTGTATCGACACGAAATTATATTCTATTCTCACATAATTTTATAACTTATCTCAATAAACTACCGGTCAAAAGTTTGGGGTCTGTATTTTTTCATGTTTTTAAGTCTCTTCTGCTCATCCAGACTGCATTTATTTGATAAAAAAATACAGTAGTATTGTGAAATATTATTACAATTTAAAATAGCCTTTTTCTATGTGAATATATGTTCAAATGTAATGTATTCCTGTGATCAAAGCTGAATTTTCAGCATCATTACTCCAGTCTTCAGTGTCACATGATCCTTCAGAAATTATTCTAATATGCCCAATTTAATGCACCCTTACAATACAAGTTTTTTTTAATTTTTTTAACAAAATCTTACGAAAGGTATGTGTCTTTATGCCATTTATAAAGCAGGTTGCTCGAGAGACGACTGTTCCTGCAACAAGTGTGCTGTAGATCACGTTCAGTACACAGTACTGCAGTACAAGCAGCTAAGGATATGTGTGTGAGTGTGTGTGTGAGCATCTTGATAGATGATGTGTGTCTGTATCTTCCCCCTCTAACTATTTTTGGCCAATCAAATCACTGCAAATTAGAGTGTGAAATTGGCAGCATGTGTTGCCATGCGGTTGCCATGACAGCCAGCAATAAGTCTCATGCTGGTGTCCTCACACGAAACGTCTGAATCTCCCCCTCACTGCTCTTGTGTCCTCTGTCCATTTCCCATGTCCTGTCTTGGCTGTATTTCCCTGTGTCCAGTGAGTGGGCAGAGAGAAAAATATTTACCCCAGAACACAGCAGCTCACTGTTCACACAGACTTCCCTCCGCTGACACCTCCACACATGACAGTTATGTCTGTGCACAGAATAATACTTCATACTGAATCATAAAGGCTACTTTATTTTAGTATATAGAGCATGCTAAATATTTTACAGTATATACTACAAAAAGTATGTAGTATGCAATGATAAATCTCTTAAGCTTTAGTACGCTACACTTTTGTCACAACCTCAGTATACAATAAAAATATATTTTGCAAACTATTATAGTATTGGTACGGAATGTAGACTCAGCCGGCGCACTCATTTTAACGATGTATTTACTACCTTTCTGGGCCTTGAATGTGATAATTACATTGCTGTCTATATATGGAAGGATCAGAAAGCTCTCGAATTTCATCAAAAATATCTTAATTTATGTTCTGAAGATGAACTAAGGTCTTACAGGTGTGGAACAACATGAGGGTGAGTAATTAACAGAATTTTCATTTTTGGGTGAACTAACCCTTTAAAAAAAGCAAGGTCTGCTTATACTCTCTGAGAAGGAAACAAACACAACTCTAGGTGTTCATTTGAAACAGTAGCTAAATTAAAGAGAAAAAGAGCTTCAACAAGTTCAGACATGTCCCAACACCACAGCAGCAATGGCTTTATGAATGTCTTTACTTGCAAGACTGATACTATTAGAGAGAAAAATATAACCATGCAACCATCTGCTCCAGTATTGCATCAGACGTTGTGCTGTAGACCCCCTGAGGAACAATTCCACTCATTCTTCACATAGCAGAGGAAGAACTGTCGAAACTTGTTAAATCATCAAAATCAACAAAATGTTAGACCCTATACCAACTAAACTATTGAAAGAGATGCGTCCAGAAGTTTTTTTTATATGAAATATTATTAATTCATCATTGTCATTAGGATATGTTCCAAAAATCTTTAAAGTTAGCTGTTATTGAAACTCTTATTTAAAAAAAAAAAATGCAACTTGATCATGAAGAATTAGTTAATCAAAAAAATTATTCAAAAATTATATTGGCATTAGTGGAATTGCATTGGCATGGTTCAAATCATACTTATCCGAACGTTATTAGTTTGTAGCAGTAAATAAAGAGATGTCACACCGATCACAAGTTCAGTGTGGAGTACCGCAAGGCTCAGTACTAGAACCGTTGCTTTTCACTCTGTACATGCTACCCTTGGGAGATATCATTAGTGAGTGAGTGAATGAGTGAGTGAAGTGACATGTGGCCAAGTATGGTGACCCATACTCGGAATTTGTGCTCTGCATTTAACCCATCCAAGTGCACACACACAGCAGTGAACACACACACCGTGAACACACACCCGGAGCAGTGGGCAGCCATTGCTGCGGCGCCCGGGGAGCAGTTGGGGGTACGGTGCCTTGCTCAAGGGTCTCACCTCAGTCGTGGTATTGAGGGTGGGGAGAGCGCTGGACATTCACTCCCCTCACCGACAATTCCTGCCGGACCCGAGACTCGAACCCATGACCTTTGGGTTACAAGTCCGACTCTCTATCCATTAGGCCACGACTGCCCCAATTAGGCCACGACTGCCCCCCATTAGGCCACGACTGCCCCATAGGAAGAATGGCGTTAGTTTTCACTGTTAGCTGATGATACTCAGCAATATACTTCTTTGCGCCCTGATAAAACTTACCAATTCACAAAATTAACGGAATGCATAGCTGATATAAAAAATTGGATGACCAGTAATTTCCTACTACTAAACTCTAAAAAAACTGAGATTCAAATTATTGGACCAAAACTTATGCACTTAGAATACTGTCTAACACTTGATGGCTGTTCTGTTAAGTCTTCATTGTCAGTTAGGAACCTGTGTGTGCTCTTTGATTCCAATCTTTCATTTGAAAGCCATGTTTCTAGCATCTGTAAAACCGCATTCTTCCATCCTAAAAATATATCATCTATGAAATATGCTCTTAATGACAAATGCGGAACAGTTAGTTCATGCATTCATGACCTCAAGGCTAGTTTATTATAATGCTCTACTGGGTGGTTGCCCTGCACGCTTAATAAACAAACTCCAGCTGGTCCAAAATGCAGCAGCTAGAGCTCTTACTAGAACCAGGAAGTATGACATTAGCCCAGTTCTGTCAACACTGCATTGGCTCCCTATTAAACATTGTATAGGTTTTTAAAAAGCACTAAATGGTTTAGCTACCCAGTACTTGAGCGAGCTCTTAAAGCATTATAGTCCTTTATGTCTATTGCGATCTCAGAATTCTGGCCAGTTGATGATACCTAGAATATCAAAATCAACCGCAGGCAGTAGACCCTTCTCCTGTTTAGCAAATTCTGGGACATTCTTCATAGCATTGTTTGGGAATCATACACACTCTGCTAGTTTAAATCTAGACTAAAACACATCTCTTTAACCTGGCATACACATAACACATTATCACATTTCTATAAATTCAAACTCATTAAATAATTTTTAAGCTGCATAAATTAGGTCAACCGGAACTGGGAACACTTACTACACCTGATGTACTTGTTACATCATAAGAAGAATGACATATACACTAATATTAGTCTGTCTGTCTCATCTTTACCCTGAGGTTACCGTAGTCAAACTTGACTTAAACAGCAGAAGAACTGCCACAAAGACATGATTCCCATCTTCCTCTGAGCCAAGATACAACTACTTGTTCGATTCTCAGCCCATTTTCACATGTATGGCATTATTTTATGCCTCATCCTGACTATATACTGAATTATGGCCAGTGACAGAAGAAAATGTATATACATAAACTTGTATAAAACTTATTTATGTAAAGTTCTTTGACATTAAATGGAATATTTGATCACATTTGTCCACTCCTTTGGAGATGGTAAGCTATTTGAGTACTTTTTGTCATTAAAACAGAAACTTTCACATTTGATTCTTATTTTGAAAAGTTCATTAAAGCTGATACATATGTATAATTTGAAGAAAAAAAAAAGTCATTCTTATTTTGTGAAAAAAGTACATGATGAAAAGTTATTGATATTTTTTAACTCAGCATTATAAAATTAGGTTAGGCCTTTTTTTTTGCGAATCAGCAAATGCAGGGCTGTGTAATAATATAATAATAATAATACTAAAATAACACTGCCATTTGCAACTACTGTTTGCCATCAGTAATTTAATTCACAACTAATTTCCCCCAGTGTGGAGACCTCTTCCATGTAAAATAAACCAGCTTTTATTAGACTACAGATATGACTGGAGTATTCACGCGAACGTATATCACTTTAAACAGATTTTTCAAACGTACTATTCATATCTTTGCGTAAACCCTTAAAGTCAGTTTAGATGGATAGCATCTGCTAAATGTTACGTAACTATCTTGTATCTATCACAACCAAACAATTAAACAGCCATCAAATAAACAAAACCTGCCTGATGGAAAACAGAACCTGTCGTGTGTGTGCAGATACTCAAACAGCACTTTATCACACAAACTGCAGGACCCGCTTTTGTCCTTCACTGTAACATGTTCTTGTCAAATGTTTCTTATTTATAAAGTGGGATTACACTGAATGGACAAAAGTATTGGGAACCCTGACATTACACCAACAGGGACTTTAATGACATTGCATTCTAAACACACAGGGCCCTATTTTAACGACCTAAGCGCATTGTCTGAAGCGCATGGCGCAGGTGCACTTTTGCTAGTTTAACAATGGAAAAAATGGTTGGCGAGCCAGGCACATGGTCCAGAAGTGTTGGACCTATAGTGTCTTAATGAGTCATGGGTGTGTTATGGGAGTAACGTGCAATAAACCAATCAGGATCTCATCTCCTATTCCCTAATGCATATTACTAACGCGCCTCTTAAATAACAACAACAACAACAACAACAAAAATTCTGAGCCATTGACTATAGACCAGGTTTTTGTTGGTCAATGACACAGCCATTTTCAGTTGCCTCAAAATAGCAACATGCCAACAATGCCCCTGAACACACCTCGTTTTCAGTCCATCACGTCCATGGGCGAACAGATCGGTGCGAGTGCATTTGCTATTTAAACAATGTGGGCGCTAGACGTGAAAATGATAACTGCGTCGGGCTGAAACCAGCAAAAAACACTGTGTCGCGCCTGGCGTCGCATTGCGCTTGGGTGTATGATAGGACCCATAGACATTAATATGGAGTTGATCCCCCCTTTGCAGCTATAACAGCTTCTGGAGAGGCTTTCCACAGGATTTCACAAGAATTTGGAGTGTTTCTGTGGGGATTTTTGCCCAGTAGAGCATTTGTGAGGTCAGGCACTGATGTTGGACGTGAAGGCCTGGCTCGCAATCCTCATTTCAGTTCATCCCAAAGGTGTTCGATGGAGTTAAGGTCAAGTTCTTTCACACCAAACTATGTCTTTATGGACCTTGCATTGGGGCACAGTCATGCTGGAATAGAAAAGGGCCTTCCCCAAACTGTTCTGACAAAGTTGGAAGCATATCATTGTCCAAAATGTCTTGGAATGCTGAAGCATTAAAGGGGACCTGTAATGCCCCTTTTCACAAGATGTAATACAAGTCTCTGGTGTCCCCAGAATGTGTCTGTGAAGCTTCAGCTCAAAATACCCCACAGATCATTTATGATAGCTTGTCAAATTTGCCCATATATGGATGTAAGCAAAAACACGCCATTTTTGTGTGTCCCTTTAAATGCAATTGAGCTGCTGCTCCCGGCCCCCTTATTAGAAGAGGGCGGAGCTTTAGCAGCTCGCACTTCGGTTGTCAACAACAACAAAGCTGGAGAATCTCACGCAGCCAAAATGAGGATTGTCAGTAACGGTGTTCAGCCTTACATTGTTCAAACTGGAGTCGACACTGATGGAGAGACTCAGGAAGAAGTTGCAACTTTTAGAATGAATCTGGACGTTTCTGAATGGTTAAAACCCGTATGGACGCCCACTATGCATAGCGTGCCAAAACAGAGTCATACACACCAGGCTAACATTTATGATTGCTATCAAATGCTGTTAATGGTCTAATATTTTTTCCAAAATATAGCTCGAACAGAAACGCTCCTATTTTAGCGGTTTAGCTTGCCAGGGTCAACTTGCAGGCTCTCACAAGACTCTAAATAGTGTCAGTGCTCATCTGTGCACCCAACGACAGAACAGTTAGCATGCTTTGCTCCAACTTTTGCCATGGCTTTAGAACTGGTACACTGTTTTCACTTGCAAAAACAAAATGGCGGCACCGTGGGTGGAAATAAGCAGATTAAGAGGCTGTAATATTATAATAAGATCCACTTCCTACATCACAAGATGAGCGAAATCTGATCGGCTCGTTTTTTCACATGCTTGCAGAGAAAGGCTTGCCAAAACAAAGTTACTGGGTTGTCCTTTTTTTTTATACATTTTCTGGGTTGGTAGATGCACCAGGGACCCGATTATAGCACTTAAACATGGAAAAAGTCAGATTTTCATGATATGTCCCCTTTAATATTTCCCTTCACTGGAGGTAAGCCTAGCCCAACCCGTGAAAAACAGCCCCATACCATTATTCCTCCTTCACCAAACTTTACAGCTGGCACAATGTAGTCAGACTCACTCATTAGACTGCCAAACAGAGAAGCGTGATTCGTCCCTCCACAGAACACATTTCCACTGCTCCAGAGTCCAGTGGCGGTGTGCTTCACACCACTCCCTCTGATGCCTGGCATTGTACTTGGTGATGTGAGGCTTGCATGCAGCTGCTCGGCTATGGAAACCCACTCCGTGAAGCTCCCGCCACACAGTTTCTGTGCTAATATTAATATCATTGTAAGTCTGGAACTCTTCATCAGTGGAATCAGCAGAACGTTGACGACTTGCACCTCAGCAGTCAGTGCCCGGTTCACTTTATGACTATACGTGGTCTTCCACTTCATGGGTAAGTTGCTACTGTTCCTAAACGCTTCCACTTTCCAATAATGCCACTTACTGTTGACCGTGCAGTATCTATCAGCGATGAAATTTCACCAACTGACTTATATCACAGTACCACGCTTGAATTCGCTGAGCTCTTCAGAATGACCTATTTTTTCAAATGACACTTTCATCCATATAGTGTATGTTTGGACTGTGTGTGTGCGCGTGTATTAAAATATGGAAAAAAAACAAACTGCACTGCAATATGTGAGTGTCGGATGCACTTTATTTAGGTGCCAAACAAACAAACAAACAAAAAAGTGTCACCATTCAGTCATTCAGGAGTTGAGCACACATGTCCACATAAAAAAATATAAAATCAATACTGACTCTGAGTGTATGTGTTTGAATAGAGAGCTCTGACACACACACACACACACACACACACACACCATCCATCCATCTCCGTAATCTCTATATGTTCAGCCTTGAGATCGAAGCTCAAGCCCAGCCAGGAGGAGGAAGCCAAGAAAAACTGGCAACCTCTGTACAAATGTATACACAGTCAATTAATAACCATCATCATCATCATCATCAATAAGCCATATAACCACAGCAGAATAAGGAGAATGAGTGCAGAAAGAGGCTGAGACGCTGAAGAGATGAGTGAGAAAGTGGTGGTAAAATAGAGAGAGACAGAAAAAGAGATACGTCCTACAGTGCCATATGTGATCCTCAGAGTCAAAACAGACTTTCACTAAATTAGCAAAAGTTGAGTGTGTCCAGATGTGTCAAACATCCCCCACCCATATGACCCGTCCAATCGGTGACCGGGACTTATGCTGCATTCCATTCAACTCTGGGAGCTGACATTCCTACTGGAAAAAGTGCAATAGAAAGTCTCTTGAAGTTGGATTTCTAGCTTGGAAACTCACGATTGAGTGGTCAGCAAGATTTACACAGATAAACATTCAACATTTAAGCAAATAAAATGCGTCAAGGAGACAAAAAGTCCAACACTGCATGATAAAACATGTTTATCAAACACAAAAAACAAGATAAATGACTCTTTCTGTGTTGATTCCCAGTCGAACACTTGTTAGTATTGTAAAGCATTGTGTAGTCTCCCCAGTTTGGTTGCTACTGTTCCACTGCAAAGCTAACAGTAGAGTTGTCATTTTGTGTGCTTACGTCATCTTCTGAACATCTTTGAATGGAAGCAACATAAAGACAGCTCTGTTCCAAAACCTGCTGAGCCGCCTTACAGTTCACCTACACAGACAGCATCCTAACTGAGACAACCTCATCAGGGACTGATCTGGGACTTTCTACGTAGACATTATGAACCTGCTTTCACCAAGTACAGCATGATCCCGGATCAACATTCCAATCAACCAATCAGATTTGAGCGATAAGTTTACAGTTCAAGTTTAGCTCACAACCAGTGTTAGGTGCTTCTACATCAGTGTTATTCACTTATCATTTCCCTCTGATTTTAGGGAGAAGTTATGGGTAGGGTTAGGACAACATTTTCAGACAAGAATGTTGTTCCAGTATCAAAAAATATGTTGATTCAGGAACATGTCTTACTTGGTAAAATCATGGTGAACGTAAACATTAACACTGGGTGGCTGAAAGATTTGGTGGAAAAAAATCTATTTGTGATTTTTGTGAACAGAAAACACAAAGCGCTGTAAGAAACGTCTCTCAGCACACTGTTTTCTTTGTGTCCCTGCAGCATCTGTGTCGGCCGAGCGTGTTTTCTCATTTAAACAAGAATATTCACATGCTCAGGTAAGAGTGGCTCCTCAGTCTGACAACAACTTAAAAAAAAAAAAAAAAAATCGAATATTCGTTTTTATGAGCCCAAATATTCAAATACAGCAGTGGTGGTCATAGACAGACACGAAGATGTACCTTTAATTTCCCCAAGCTGATTGCTCACTAAAAACCTCCAGTCCTCATGTTTTCAGGTCATTTCAAGTTTAATTTTGATGTGACAATGCGGTGAAAGGGCATGTTTACTTACTTTTTTAATTAGTCTTCCCATTAACACCATCATTGTCTTCATTCAGGCCGATGGGAACACGCACGAAAACAAGAGCGGGATTTATCGCACAAACCAATCATATCCAATCATAACTGATCATATCCAATCGAAGCGTGATGGAGGCATGGTCTCCTCTCACGTGACTTTCCCCCACTCATCCTCAATTACCCCCCACTAAACACACCACACGCTTCGCATTAGGGGGTCTGTTTAAAGTCAATGGGATCAGAGGAGGCAAACCTCCCTCTGTAACTTCACCTGCTGGTGTCGCTGTTGGACACTGTTACTTTAAAAAAACGAGTGACCTTTACACTTTTTAAATGTCAACTTTTGTAATATTTGCATTTGTTTTGTTTTTTTAATATCGATTCTTTTCTCATACAGTTTTTTTTTTTGAAGAGGCACCTCCTCAGAGGAAACACCCCTAGAATACAGTATTTTGGAAAAATGCCCATCCCCAATTTCGAATAACAATTGTTCAGTCCTTCTGTGCACCACAAACACCGCTGCTTATGTGACGCTCATACTCTTGAATTTGGAGTGCCTGACATTAGCATACTTGCGTGTGCAATGCATAAAAATACATAGAACACATATTACAAAAAATAAGTATATTTAGAATCTCATCCACTGTCTTGGAAGATTTTTTTCATATAGTAGAGCTCATTCGCAATGCAAGGGGGACATGCTTTTATGTTGCCACATGGTGCATTCAAGTTAAGACGGAAAGATCATATTTACGAGTTGAACGCACATGAACGCCCCCACAATGTTGGAAACGCCAGTGGGTTTTTCTTAGAGCCCGGAGTCGACGGTGTGTAGGTGAGAAACACGGCGGAATACCACAATACTTACAGCTATTTAGCAGTGACATTGTCAGGCTTTTTATTTACAACAACCTAAGTTAATTACCTGTTCAAAATATGATAGCATTGAAATATAACAATATAATATGAAATTATAAAGTTTAAAGTGGCCACCAGATGCACATTGTTTGTTCTTTGATTTTGAGAAGTAGAGTTTAAAAATCTTGCTGTATTTTTGTGTAGTTAATTAAGAGAAGGTACACTGCCATCTGGCTCCAATGAAAGTGACTTGAACCACCGGATGTAGTAAACACAAACTTCCCAGGAGGACTTGAATGCACCATCAAGCACAAGCACTCGATACACGCACAATAAAAGTTTTGACTGATAAAAATGTCCTCTGTCTATTGTTGTTGTCATCTCCAGTAGTTGGTTTTTGTTATCCCTTTCTTTTCGACTGTGAAACAACAGGCCAGGTCAGTGTTGCCATCTTGTGATTTAACTAATTAGTGCAAAGAAATTCAGGAGCATGTGTGAGCCGAGCGTACGGAGTAACACGGTTAGAAAAAAGTGTATACAATGTACAATGCGGATAATGAAATCTACGTCACGTAAACTGTACGCATACACAAGTATGCATAAAAACCGAAGAATACTTTGGGCCTCAACATTCTGTCTAGGTAGGCATCTAACTAGGTTTTGGAACAAAGCTGTTTTCCTACCTCTGTATGAAACAGAAGAAGATTTTGATGATGATTTTATGGGATCTACTTCCTTGATCAATGGACAATAAGAAAGTCATCGTTATTATATGGCTATATGAAGCATATGGCTAAGAACACATTTATTCTCTCTCTCTCTCTGACCTGGTGACAAATTCAGATAAAATCATCAATACAATAAGACCAAGAACGTAAAAGTCCAACTCATCTCCACTGAAGGATCCTGCTCAGACAGGAAGCGTGAAACCTAAGGCAAGTGCTCTTCCTGTGGTTGAGTCAGTCAGAATTTAAAGTGACAAAAAATCCTCAAAGTTACTGTAAGTCTGTAGATAGAGAATGACGGAAAACCGTCGACACTAGAAGGTCCATCAAAGCTACTGTAATGTGAGTTGTGTGTGTGAGTGTTGGGGGGGTTATTGTATATTGCAGGAGGAGCAGCACGGATCATCTTTATCCGGCTGTGCCGCGTAGTCCATCTGCCGTACAATCTCGGCAAAGAGTTCGTCCACCATGGTCTTGCTCTTGGCGGAGGTCTCGATGAACGGACAGCCCCACTCCTCCGCCAGCGCCTGGCCCTCCCTCACAGACACCTCCCGCTCGCTCTCCAGATCCACCTTATTCCCCACCAGGATCACAGGGACCTTCTCATACCTGCAAAACACATCGACAGTCTCCATCAGAACCCTCAAACCGTATCAATGCCAAACAAGTGGACACATCCCCTGTGAAAAAGTATACTTCAGTGTACCCGTGAACTCTGGTTCTTAAATAGAATTGGCATTTGTTAAGGGATCAAATTAAATATTTTAAGCTTACATGGATTTTAGCTGTTTTAGCTTATTTTAAAACATGTTTTGTATTACTTTAAACTGGCATTTTTTTCACTCATTGACGCATACGCGCGAGAGATCACTTCAGAGCGCGTTTTCAGACCTCACACACCGGATGCTCAAGGCAGTTGGACATAGTGGTGTATTAGAGGTAAAAAATGATATAAATACTGTTCGGTTTCTCGCACAAACCGATCGTTTCGTGTCTTAGGACATCAATGTGTCGTCACGAGCCGCAGGGTTTAATTTGGATTTGTCTGTGCATGTTTTTTTTTTACTCTTATAGATGGTGTTACCGTTTCAATGCATTATACGACTGACAGACCGCAACGGTTGGAGTTAAAAATCATCATTTGTGTTCTACTGAAGAAACAAAGTCACTCACATCTTGGATGCCCTGGGGATAAGCAGATAAACATCACATTTTCATTTTTGGGTGAACCTTTAAATCATTTTAAGTAGGGATGGGCATTTTTCATACAAATTGTATTCGAATATGTGGGCTCATAAAAAAAGAACGAATATTCAATTATTCCTTTATTTAAATGATGTTTAATGAGAAAGATGTTACTTTTTTAATTATTAAACAGATAGTTCACCCAAAAATGATCCCATGATTAACAAATGTAACTCGTACTCTTGCTGGGGTGGATACTCTTTATTCAGCTAAATAAAATGCACATAAAACATGATGGAAACATATTTAGAGAAGAAACTTCAAGTAAATTTATTAAGAATAAAACGTGTATTAATCTTCGGACTCATCGCATCTGAAATGATGCTATGATAATTTTGAAATTCCAAAGCCAGAGTCGAGTCGGTCGAATTCAAACGTAGACTGTGCTGAAAAGCCGTTTTTTGAAATACATTTTTGAAATAGATCCGCAATGCAAAGTCAAAATTATGGAGGAGCGCATAGTAGGCCTACTGTAGTGCTGTTGTTGTCATTCCTAGATTATTTATTTTAATTTTTTTAATCATTTTTGTCTGCATGTTAGTGATGATATCTTATTCATATTAAAGTCCGTGAAGCCGAGGGGGGCCCGGGGCTGACTTGCTACGCCACTGATCCTGCGTCATACGTCGCATCACGGGTTACTCTTGTGGCGCGAGTCGACTTGCGCAGTATGAATTACAGTTATGAAGGACAATCTGTATATTATTATATTAATATATAGAACTTTTGCTTAATTATTTCAACTGTATCAGAATCTATCATTGTGATTAGTCTTTTTTTTTTTCTCAGGGCAGACAAAAAATAACTCCAGCGAGTCACGTCTGAACTCTCACATTACATTGTTCAGCTTTCCCCTCAAGGCAAAAGAATGTCTTTACCCACAACCACCAACCATGCAGTGGCCCAGGGAGGCTGAGGAGGGTGGGGTTACTGAAGCCACACCCCTTACAAACACTCCCTGTTATTAGCAAACCACACATGACGTCACAGTTTAAAAGTACTTCCAGAATGACAGTCTATACTGGTCTTTGATTCTCACCAGTTGTGGGTCAGGACCAAAAAAAAACAGGGGGTCACATGTCTGTACGGATGGGCTAAACCTGATTTCCTGAAGAAAATGTGAGTGTTGCTTGACTGTGAAAAACTGGCTTGGGTGTTGTGGGTTGTATCCAGGGTGTTGCTATGTGGTTATGTACTGGCTCAAGCTCCAAATCTCCACAATATTCTGGTCTGTAAATATCGTACTGGTTTTATCATCCAGCAAGCGAATTCAACTAATAGCACACTTCTCATCAACAACAAGCGGCATTATCTGAAGTATCACTGATGTTTGTTATGTTAGATAGTGCGGGATGAGTTACATGCCAAGTTTACTTGGTCTGTTTAAGGATAACAACATTTACACTTGCTTTTTAGAATCATTTGTTTAGTCATTCATTTCACTAAACCCTCAGAGACAAAACTCTCTCACTCGTCCTTCAACAAGAACAAACAGCACTGCGGTGACAGACGTCTCTTACTCCCACTACCTCTCCCTCATTATGCATCGCTTTTACTGTGTGAAATATTTATGCCATTCAATTATTCAATATTTTCGGGGAGGCATCTGCGTGAGAGTGCGGATCTATATTATTTGCGTGGGAATGTGTGCTAGAGATGATGTTGTTTGCAGATCTGTATAAATATATTTCTGGTCCAGATGACTGGGTTCAGGGTGACTGTGAGGTTAGTGGGAGTGTGGAGTTACACAAGCGTTTCCCACCAGTTATTAGGAATTTCCGCCCTGGAATTTTTTTTTGCCATTTTGGATTTTTTGAAAAACATATCAATTTTTACAAGTGTGTAAACGATTGTATATTATGCAAGGTTTCGCACATGCACACGATATTCATATATGTTAGATCTCCTCATTTGGAATAATTTTGCCTCAAGAACTACAGCTGTCAATCAATTTGTTTGTTTATTATTTGAGTATATTTTTATTTTTTTTAAATCTACTTTTGCAAGCTCGTCCAAGGTTTTTTGACCCGTTCGGAACCAAACCAGTGCAGTACAATTCTCTGGACTCTCAAAAGTTGAACTTTACTCTTTGGATAGCTATAACGGGGTAATTTAGAAAATGGGCGTGGCAAAATATGCTCAAAAGCCTATAAATCCTAAACGAAAACTCGGAACTTCATGAAAATAGGTGAGCACATGTGACATATGATTCTAAACAAGCATGCAAACTTTTATGGAGATTGGATTCCTATGGTAAATTGCCTGTATTGGCTGTAAATGGTCTTTTTCATCTATGATCGAGATGGTTACAAGCTTGCTACATAAAATATAATACCTTTTTACGCATGTGCTTAAAGGGCCTTAAAGTGCTTGAACCCCGATAATTGTTGCTCGCAGCTATATTTTTATTGTCTTTTCTTTACTGACTGTCCCTTATAAGTAATGTTCTTATTGTTAATGGATTGCTTCTGGATATTTTTTTTTCCATAATTGGGAACCAACCCTAAAGAATACTAATAAAATCCATAAAGAATCTACTAAGACTGTACAAGGAAATGTCCTATTTTTCAGTGGGATCTTAATTGATCCTTAAGCCCAAAGTATGTACGCGAGGGTCAGCGATTTCGTCATCAGGAGAGTTTGTGTACTGTACGCACACCACCAGATTTTTGTAACTGTATTTTTATACAGGTCGCACATGCGCATTTACTTGTTTTTGCAGTAATTAGTTTATCCACAAGGTGGCAACCGTGCCCTGGAGGCTTCGATTCACAATGTAGTCAAAGAAAACCTGCATAAACAGAACAGACCGGAACACATGCAAGCTACAGCGACAATGGAGGCCTACATAGATGAGAGATTGTGGGAAGAAGTTAGAAAGTATCCTCATTTGAACAACTGTAGCATGAAATTGTAATTGTAAATTGATGTTTACATGGGTTGTAACCCATGGCGAGAGATTGTTCAAAACTGAGCATGTGTCGAATGCCTGTGTATGCATACGAGTCAAATGAAGTATACTTTCCAAGGCTGTGTGTTCGACTGTGCACATACACTAGTGTACGCAAAAAAAAAAAAAACTAAGTATACCCAGGGCTTTAGGGAATTCCTATGTGATTCAATTAGAATCAGTTTCAAATTATGGCAAAATTCCATTAGCAATCCTTTAGGATTTCTGACTAGGGCTCACATGTGTGTGTGTGCTAATGTTTGTGACTGTGTGCAGTTTGCTCTTATGTCTGTATGTGTTTATGTACCCCTGCTGCAACTCAATACACCACAAACTTATTGTTTCTCACATTTTATAGCCTCTCACTGGCACTGAATGCATCAAACAAGCACTGGTTTATATCAGTGCTTCACATATTCTGCATCACATTTACTCAAGACATTCTGAATAACAATTATTTTGTTTTTCAGAACTAGTTACAACTGATGCAATATATCCCAACCATTTGTAAATGTCCTTGTTTGATTCATCAGTAACATATCATCACTGACTTTCCTCCTACAGACCAAAAACAATCTCCAATGACAAAAGAATAAGACAGATAAAATACATTTTATCGTTTATCTATGTAAAATGCATAAGCAAAATAGTTATTAGATTGCATTTCAGAAATAAAAAAAACATTTTGCATTGTTTAATACACCCACCTCAGTAAAGCAAATTTCCTATTTTCTGAAAAATATAAACAAACAAAAATAGCATGTTTGGATTTTTTTCAAATGCTTTTCTGACTCATCTGAAGCCTTACAGCTCTCTAGATTCTCCACTTAAATCCCCCTGTGGACAAAATCAAGTTTTTAATGCTGTTTATATGTCTATGTAGTGTTTTTAATAAGTTTAAGACAAATCATGTGTAAATTCATAAGTCAACACCATTGCTGAATATGCAGTGAACCATAGACATGCTGCGTCCCAATTCGCATACTTCTACTACGCCCTAAAAGTATGTACTCTTTTTGTGAACAAAAAGTACTTACTTTTGAGTGTGTAGCAAAATAGTAGACAAGCTTTGGGACATACTATAACGTCATACAATTGCGTCTTTGCTCTCTGTCGCATCCTGTCACCGTAAACTGGCCTGTCAATCATCTTACATACTCCACATTTCATTTAGTTAATTTCCTACCGTATCGGAGAGAAATGCAGCAGCACGTTGATCTGCAGTCGCGGGTCTTTCATGTGGAGAACTCTCCTCATATTAATGCATAATGATGCATTTAAAAGTTAATGGCCAATCGGATCTTTATAAAAGTCCACATTGGTATTGCAGATGAAATATAACACGGATAACATTAAATACATATTTCTATTAGGTTGAACTGATTATTAGTCGCTCAAACCTCTTACCGTCGGTCGCGCATATCCGCCATGTTTTGTAGTTTTTTAACACATTTTACTCGTGTTTGTAGTTCTGAACTGAATCCTTGTCCAAAGCGCAATGGGTTGTGGGCAATATTAGCCTTTATAGGGTGCACGGACTCACACTTCGAAAATCTACCGGAAATAGTAGACCATCCGGCGACTTTTGGCATACTCTTTTTCAACATACTATGCTTTGGGACACACTTATTTTAATCTCGCATACTATTTAAGATGGCTAGTATGGACATTGTACAGTCTCAAACCCGCGGTCTGAAATCACTAGTGTCACATCAACCAATCACATCAACGTGCAGGCGGGCTTTAGCATATCATTATCAGCGAACTAGCAGGAGAGTCTCAAGAGAAGCCAGATTATCCCGGTATATTTTTGTGTTGATATGAAAAAGCAGGTAGATTAACAATATGGCGGGAGTATGATGAACTATATGCCTTTCTCCACTGAGTTGTTCAAAGTGTTTCTAAGGAAAGTGATTGTTGGTAAGCAGCTGTCTGACTCTGACATGGCGAATGTGAACATGGTTTGTGTAACATTAGCAACACATTATTCGCGGTTTAATAACATAGTCAAGCAAAAGACATATTAATTACCGTTATGTGTCCGACGTTGTAAAGAGCGATAGCATTGTGCAGCGATTACCTCAGTAAGTTGACCGAGTGGATCTCTGAGCTCATGCGAGTGAGTGGAGGCGGGGCTAATTAACATATTCATTCATCCGCGTATAAGGCAAGCGTGTAGAGTTTCATTCAAGCTATTTTACAAAGGAAAAAAGCTTTAAATATGTAATTTTGGTGATCAAAAAGGAATTTTAAGGGATCAAATTATTGACTACAGGATAGGGGCAGGGTTTGAAATTAACACCCGCCAACCCGCCAAATGCGGGTAAAAATCAGCTGTGGCGGATAACGCTGTCAAATCACTAGCCAATTTGGCGGGTTTATTATTATTATTATGTTTACTTACTTTGTTGGGGAAGTTCGTGTAAGCCAAATCTTAACAAATACTCAACTCGTGAGTCATCATGATATATTAAATATCATATCTGGCTTACTTGAACATACACGTCACTAGGCAACAAATAATGGCGCGCTTGTTTATTTGCATTGAAGCAATAGCGAAGATTAAAAAGAACCATAATAATTTGGTTAACAGAAAAGACATTATCATTTTAAATATCGTACAACTTCAGCAGACCCTGGCTTATCCTGAAACCGCAGGTTTGTTTTTTTCCGTGTGGTGTTTGGTGTTCTTTGTGGGGGAGAGCAGAGGCGAAAGTACAATTTTGTCAGAAAAGCTTAATTTTAAAAGGTAATGTTTTTGAAAGAGATATATTTTTGCTGTGGTCAATAACTAAAGTGTGGTCCATCAATACCAGGTGGTATTTTGTACAAATGTATAACGACTTAAGCATAATTTCACTTTGAACATAAATCGCACATTGTAACTTACGAACCCTTCGGTTGGGACGAAAGTAGGTGGGTCAAAAGTAACAATACAAGTAGGGCTGGGCGATATACCGTAGTTCACTGACAAGTGACGCAATATCGCGTTCATTATCGCAGATGAATCGCCTTCGATAATGAACGTGATATTGCGTGGCTTGTCAGTGATCTACGGTTCTGTCTATTAAATGCCGCTGCATTTGAAAGCAGGTGATGGCGATTTAGCGGTAATCAGGGAACCGGCTTTACTGACGAAATGCGCGTGACAATCGCATGCGATATATCGCCCAGCCCTAAATACAAGCTCGATTTTTTTGTGTTACTCTTGTTTTTATTAAATATACCTGATTATGACATTGTTACTACGTAACTGCAAACATATTTTTTCCTTTATCTTTGAAGAAAGATTTTTTTACTGTATTGATCAGTGCACCTAAAAAAAAAAATTGGTGATGAGGATGAAAGAGTAAGAGAGGAGATGGCTGGATGACAGGATTTTGTTTGAATAAGAAATGAATGTATGAAAACCAGATTTTATTTTCTATATATATTATATATTGCCCAGTGAGTGAAAAAGTTAGTCTCAAACCCTGGACAGGGGGGCTTTAAGTGTTATTAGGGGAGGGGTTTTCTCATTCTAGAAGTCATCTGATTGGACAAATAAAGATCACGCCCCTGAGTGCGAGATGAATCATCAGTATTTGAACCCGTTTTCCAAGAACTGAAAGACTGTAAACATGTATCTGCTAAAAGATAATATTGTCATTTCTCAAAGCTCACTTTCTATAACATCACAAACTGTGATTTGTCTGCTTATGATTTTAATCTTTGCTAAACACACGAGACCAGCCTATACTTTGTTCCTCTGTGAAGTGCATCGCATCACTTGAACATGAATCTTTCATGCAGACAAGAAACACTTAAATGCGGCACATCGAGCAACAGGCCTGTGAAGGCCCAGCAACACTCGAGAAGAGATCTCACAACACACACCAACAAGATATTTGAATGTCATTTTCACCGTATGCTCTTTGGGAAAGAAATGCCATGTCATTTGCATGAATTAGCCTCTCACCTCTTGACTCGGATGATCTGGTCTCTCATGGGTTTGATGTCCTGAAAGCTCTGCTGGTTGACCAGACTGTAGACCAGAATGAAGCCCTGCCCGTTTTTGATGTACAGGTCCCGCATGGACGCGAACTGCTCCGTGCCCGCCGTGTCCAGGATCTCCAGCACCGACGGCGACGAGTCCACCTCGATCTCCTTACGGTAGAAATCCTCGATGGTCGGGTCGTACTTCTCAATAAACGTCCCGGTGACGAACTGTACGGTGAGGGCGGATTTACCGACCCCGCCGCTCCCGAGGACCACCACTTTATACTCACGCATCTCTGAACAGCTAGAACAATCAAAATAAACTCACACGGCGCTGGTGTTCATGTTTAGGGCGTTTAAACGAGCGGACACGAGCGCGCCTCGCACAAAGACAAGCTTCCCGCAGCAGCGCTTCATGATCACGGAGCACCGGCGGCCCTCACGCGCATATAATTCACAACGGGGGACGGCTGAACACAGGCTATCACCAATAACTTGTGCTTTTCATCTGCTCAGCTCACCATCCTATAGAAGTAAACGAAGACTGCATGGAGAAACCCGGCAGACTGCCTCCGGTAACGGCGGATTGAAACACGGTCCGTTAAAATCAGATCATTTGAAGCGCATATTCGTGTTTCCCATCTGTGTCTGCTCTCTCCGGTCTTCATTAATACTGTAGCACACCGCCATGCTCACGGGTGGGGATCCTCTACTCCGCCGCTCCACTCTTTTAAAGCCCGAATCCTTTCGGCGAACCGAAAAGTGCGCTCGAACGAACCGGTTAGAGAACGACTCACTGATTCTTTTACATTATGATGTAATTAGGTCATCACCTGGTCCTTGAATTTTATGTTTCACACTGTAAAATCTAGTAAATAATAACGCATACGGTTTGAATTATTATAATTACTCATAAATTGTGAGAGTAGACTAACAAATTTATCAAGATCAATGACCTTATCGTTCTTACAGGTTTCTTTGTTTACCTCTTTGTACTTTTCCACCCTTCACTTCTAAATGCAGTGCGGTTTCTTCTTTGCAATAGCCTATAATCATAATAATAATAATAATGTAAAATATAGCTATTTAGGGATAGCCACTGCGTAATATAGTTTACACATCTCCTCAATTTTTTATTATTTATTTTGACAATATACATTGGAAAAGGCCATGGCTGCTCCCTGAAACATATGCTACTGCATTTATAACAAAATAAGAGAAATTCATTTTAAGATACTGCATATATATCCAACGAGCTCCCGAACTGCTTCTTTTGCTCAGTGCAAAAGTATCAATGCAATATTCATTCATTTTTGGGAGAATTTGAGTTGTTATCTAGGCCTATCTCTTTTTATAAAATGTAATTTAAAGTTTTCTCTGAAAATATATATATGCTATTTATCTTTCTGACAGTAATGCTGTTGAATTTAATGTAACTTTCTTTATTTTGCATTTCCATTTTATTCATAATTACTCAACAAATCGACTAGATTTGATGTATTTCTGGCTGAAAATTCCCATACTGTAAAATCCCTTAAACTCAAATAATAATAAGAATAACAAATTTCTTAAAGGGTTAGTTCACCCAAAAATGAAATCTGTCATTAATTACTCCCCCTCATGAACGGCGGCTCATTATTGGCCGGCTCCTGCGTCAGCATCACACATGTGTCGTGATCAGCGTCGGCCAATACTGAGCCGGCGTTCGGGCGTAAACACGGAAGCGCTGAACTGTGTTCACTATGTACGAGTCTGACAGGGAAGAGGAAAAATTGTTGAAGAAAGTGATTATTTTTGTTTTGTTTTTGCATACAAAAAGTATTCTCGTCGCTTCATAACATTAAGGTTGAACCACTGCAGTCACGTTAACTATTTTAACAATGTTTTTACTACCTCTCTGGACCTTGAATGTGGTAATTTCGTTGCTTTCTATGGGAGATTAAAAAAAAAAACTCTCGGATTTCATCAAAAATATCTTAATTTGTGTCCCGAAGATGAACGAAGGTCTTACGGGTGTGGAACGAGATGAGGGTGAATAATTAATGACAGAATTTTCATTTTTGGATGAACTAACACTTTAAATCCCGGGACACACTAAGCTGGCAACACGGACCATTTTAAGTGTAGGCCCGTTGACTCTAGTCGAACACCGTTGTTTTTTTATTTTTGTTTTAGTTTTTTTGGGCTGATTCAACCTGTCAACTCTTGGCTGTTTAGTGAACAAGTCGAAGCGCGAGAATAATGGCAAAACGGTGAGCAAACAAGTCAAGGTTCTAATTTTACGTCATGTACGTAGTGTTCCTGGGAGACCTGGAAACAAATGCCATGACCAGGGTTGCCAGGTTTTCAAAACAAAACCCACCCAATTGCTCCTCAAAACTAGCCCACGGTTACGAGGCTCCCCTGGTAAAATTCTCATTCCAGGGGCTAAATATCACGTTATTTTGAGTCGATTCAACCCGCGGCAACAGTGTAAAAGAAGCTCAATTCCACGGGAGAACCACAGACTTGGCAACACTGGCCATGATGCCAAACCCCCTCATGGAAGAAGAATGCCGCCGTGTTTGCAATTGTGACAACGAGCGCTTTCCAGGATAAACTAAACGCTGGATTTTCAAAAGTATGTGAAGTTCGCGGCTCCACTGTTGCAGTACACTTGCACAACGTTCTTGAATGTACGGAGCCCCCGACATGACATGCAGGAAAAAAATAGTAGGCTAAAACGTGCTTACGATTTACTAATTCGTTCCCTCAATTCACTAAAACATGCGCACAATTTACTATTTCGTTCCCTCTATTTATAAATCATGCGCAATAATAAACTGTGCGCACGTTTTAATAAATCGAGGGAACAAATTAGTAAAACGTGTGCATGATTTAATTTTTTTTCTTGCATGTCATATGCGGCGCTCCGTATGAATAATTTATTCGATGCACGTCGGTCTGTTATTGTTGGGACATCGACTTTTCACGCCCCTAAACCTGACGCGGAACAAAACAAACTGTGATTGTTTGCGTTACATGTCAGTCAAACGTCCTCTTGGGTGGTTCTTGGCCAATGAAAGCGGCGATATAGTCCAGACCTTCTGCCGTCAGTCTGAAGTGTGTGTCTCCACCCTAAAAGCTGTGATCTTGAGGGGTTTCATTTTTTACCTTAATGTAGCCTAGCTAATTTTTTTTACCTTCCCTTTTCTTTTATGTTATTTGTATTTTAAATGCAGTGCTGTTTTTTTCTTTTCAATAAAGAATAAATGCGGGGAAAACGCTCCTAACACACACACACACACACACAGGGTAGCAGCATTCCAATAATACACATATAAGCACATTTCCACATTAGTCTTATTAATTATTAATAATAATTTCATGTAGGTCTTCGGTTTACTACAGTCATAGTTTTAATGTAAATTAAACATTGTTGGCTGAAACGTTAAGTGAGTTGGAGAGTATAGGCTGACACGATAAACACTAAAATTGATTCAGTCCAATTTGTGAAGGAATCGTTCAGACCGATTGTGAACCGAATTAAAAGATTCATTTAAAGGATCCGACTCAATAGGACGATTCGCTCACGAACTAGACATTTTTACGCCTCTTCCAGCTCGGCTTCCGTACAGACGGCGAAGACAGACGCTCTCGTCGGTTAACGGATCCGCGAGCTGCCCAATAGCCGCACGGCTGCCTGAAACCGCGCCCACAACACCGCACAGACCAAAGCTGAGTTTCCGCTTGAGTCAAAACCAGCCGGTTGTCCCTGACGGAAGAAAATACTGGGCAAAGTGGCGGCTGCGTGCGCACTCTATCAAGAGTTGGGTGAGAATGCGTGGATGCTGTTGCTATGGAAACTCGCAGTTCACAATGTACATGTAGGAGGTTGGACAGGTTTCACTGACATTCAGTGCGGTAAATGATTATATGTAATCTGGATCAGATTCCAAAATATAAGTACTTGTAATTAGATTATTACATTTTAAAATGGCCATAATCAGATTACAGTTACTTTTAATTAATTACGTGATTGCATATTATTGTATTATTATAGTTTTTTTGGTAATTTTCCTGTGAGTTGTTACTCTGCTTCAAATAATGGACACAAATGCGCTTGTGATATTGTGATAAAATGAGAAATATAAAACAAATCCAAATAAACTATTGTTTTATTAAGTGTTTTATTTCTCTTTGTATTTTTTAGTCAGTATGATACAAAATAATCCCATTCAAGTCTATGTGATAAATGAGTTCGGACAAAAGTAATATCTAAAAGTAATTAAAAGATAAAAGTAATCTAAAAGACAAAAGTAATCTAAAAGTAATCTAAAAGACAAGTAATCTAAAAGATAAAAGTAATCTAAAAGATAAAAGTAATCTAAAAGACAAGTAATCTAAAAGTAATCTAAAAGATAAAAGTAATCTAAAAGACAAGTAATCTAAAAGATAAAAGTAATCTAAAAGACAAGTAATCTAAAAGTAGTCAGAATGCATTACCTAAAATGTGTAATCAAATAGATTACGTTAATACTTTGTAGTACTACTACTAATTATTAGGCTATTTATTAATTAACAGGTAATCAAGTGTAAGAAATTATGTTCAATTGTTTTAATAATGCACTAATGTGTTTTTGTACACATTATATAGTAAGATATGTGTATTTTAAATTAATATAATTCATATATACTTATCACTGACAGTTTGGGGAGACCCGATTTCGAGGGAGGACACGATTTGTCATGACATCGGTTCACTAACTGAATCGAACTTTAGTTCCGGGTTGATGATGCAAGACGCACAATTCATGTCCGACTCAAAAAGAACCGAATGAGCCGGTTCAACCATTAACACCATTAACTTAAGTGGATGAAAGGCAATAATCAGCAATATGCATTTACACAAATAACTTTTTATTTGAATGTTTCATATAACACTGAGTTGTTAGAAAATAAATGCGTAGAGACATCATTGTTCGATTATGTAAGGAACCGATGAATCAGTTTTTGAACCGGTTCATTGAACTGAACTGTCTGAAAGAACCGGTTCGTGGAAATGAATCGGACTTTACAGCACTAATGCAAAACACAAATCAAACATAAACACCTGAAGAGATTTTACATCACAGTTAATCACAGTGTTTCATGATCTGTAAGTTTCAAAGATGAAGATAATTTTAAGGAGAATAATCCCCACGCTTAACAGCATGTGCTAAACACAAACAATAACTGACCACTGAACAGCAACAAGAGGAACATAAATACACAGTGATAATGAACTGAATGGCAAACAGGTGTGTGATAATTAATGTATTGTCATGGCAACTAAACAGGAACAGGGAACAAAGGAAACCAGAAACAAAGATAAGCGACCTAAAAGTCCTTGAAAAAGAAACCGTAACACAGTGACAGCTATAATATTCAACATGTTAAAGGGGACCTATAATGCCCCTTTCTCAAGATGTAATATACGTCTCTGGTGTCTCCAGAATGTGTGTGAAGTTTCAGCTCAAAATACCCCACAGATCATTTATTATAGCTTGTCAAATTTGCCCCTATTTGGGTGTGAGCAAAAACACGCCATTTTTGTGTGTGTCCCTTTAAATGTAAATGAGCTGCTGCTCCCGGCCCCCTTTCCAGAAGAGGGCGGAGCTTTAACAGCTCGTGCTTTGGTTGCTCAACAACAACAAAGCTGGAGAATCTCACGCAGCCAAAATGAGGATTGTCAGTAACGGTGTTCAGCCTTACATTGTTCAAACCGGAGTCGACACTGATGGAGAGACTCAGGAAGAAGTTACAACTTTTAGAATGAAACTGGACGTTTCTGAATGGTTAGTGGATAAATTTATGTAGTTGCTGTGGAGTTGATTCAACTCATCCACTAGCATGTGCCGTCATGTTAATCTTTTGTGCAAATCCAGCGTTGAATTGACCCTCGTTTGTGAAGCAGTCCGGCGTAAAATGACGGCATGACAACAACACTCTACTACAACAACTCTTCCTCTTCTCTAAAGCAGCCAAACATGGCCCCGCCCCCTTTGTTGTGTGTTCTCGGGGGCGGGGTTTATGTAAATTTTAGGGTGAGTGATGTCACTAACCCAGGAAGAAGCTCGTTGTAGTCCCTACCAGCTGTTTGTTGTAGTCCTTAAACAGAAAACTTCTCCCTTTGCATTGAACTTTGAGTGCTGTAACTTTGCAGATGTTGTTTATGATCAAAAGCAGCATTACACACTAACCAAAGTTAAAAAGTGAAATCATAATCAACCACCCCTTTAATGTATTAAGACTTGTGTACCATAAAACATACAAATTAGATTTCCATTTTCACTTTCCACTTTAAACAATGTTTGTTGAATTTATGTGAAACAGGCTTCTAGACAATCAGCAAAGTAATTTGTTGATGGTTGTGAAATACTTTTTAATAAAACTTTTTAATAAAAAAGAAAATGTTAAATAAATAGAAAAATGTTTTTGAAACCTTGCATCCTGATTATTTAAAGCAGCATTAGTACAGGATGAAGTGATCCCGTTGGGCTTTTATTCATCTCACCATAGGTTGATTCTCTAAGAGAAATCCGAGTTATTCCCAGTTCACTTTAAGGACAAAACATGGACTTGAAAAACCAGAGTGGAGAAAGAATAGAATAAAATTCTACACACCCACTGGATTATATAGTATACTGTAACCAGATACAAAAACACCGTAAAGAACAGTCTAGAGTCACTGATGTAATTAGATCCTCAGGCACATTTAAAGGGTTGATTTCTCAGGTGTGCCTCTCTTCTGCTCCAGGCTGATATGGTTCCTGCTGCAGTATGGCAGACAGTAGGTGGCGCTGTTGGTGTAAGATGTGAGAGAGCAGCTTCTAGATCAAACATCTGAAACACTGCAGTGATCCTGCATCACATTCATCAGAGAGGCTGCAGTCTGATTTACAATCAATCAACAGACATTTTCCCCCCCAAAAAACCCGCAATTAATACATAGTAGGAAGGATTAATTAATTAGGCCTAATAAATAACAGCAGTTTTCCATTTCAAGATTTTTTTAAATAAAATGAGCTCCACACTGAAAATATTGTTTCCCCTTCATTTAAACCTGGAAATATGCAGTTTTAAGATTTTGAAGGAAAAAAAATGTAAGGAAAAAGAATATTTAAACATTTCTACATTAATAATCAAATATAAGTAAATGATGTTGATCTTCCGCTGAAGCTCCAGATGTTCTTCAGATCATCTCAAATCAGGATCATGTTTTACACTTCTGGTGTTCATGTATCGCTCAAAAATGACTGAGTGCTGCTGAGTGCTGAGAATTTCTCCAAATAATGTTACATTTTCACTTAAATTGGATACTGTAAAATACACCGCTGTTCTAAAGTTTGGGGTCAGATTTTTTCTAAAAGAAATGAATACTTTTATTCAGCATGGGCACATTAAATTCATCAAAAGTGACAGTAAAGACATTTATAATGTTACAGATTTCTGTTTCAAATAAATGCTGTTCAAACTTTCTATTTAAGTAATTTCCACAAAAATATTAAAAACTGTACTGCTGTTAAAGTTACTGCTGAATGTACTGACAAGCATTCATGGTTAAATAAAATATATAATATAAATATAAATTACATATATAAATAACTCACATAATCAAGTACTTTACATGTGCTTTAGTATGTTAGTCACATCAAAATAAGTGTACTTCTTTAAAGCACAATAGATTAATATGAAATAAAACATGATTTAAAATGTACTCTAAAGTGAAACATTTAGTTTGGCATAGGCCTATTACAAAGTGCACATTAAGTGTGTTAAGAAGCAGTCATGTCAAGTGTCTCTCTTCAAGTGCACTTAAGTGGCCTTATATTTCATTTATATTATATTTTCTGTAGGTACAGATTTCAATGTTTTAAGATTTAAAGTACATACACTTGCACATGCTGTACAATAAAGCACTCTTATTTTTCACAAGCGAGTTAAAATGTCTGGAAACAGAAAGTTTAAGAGGGATTTATTTTAGAATAATGACCTTTGTAGTAACTTTTTGTTTATTTGCTTATGTCATCTATGCACATCCCAAATAATTAGTGCTGTCTGTGTTTTGCAGATGTTTAAATGTAAATGCTCCCAGACAATGTCTGACAGCGAGTGGGAACATTTTCAGCCAGGGACTGTATGTAGTTTGTGAATATGGCGTTGGGTTTTAAAGTGGTGCAACTGTTAAGTGAATCTGTCTCTGATGGACTGCAGCCATTAAAGCTCAAGTGAAGGGTGGATGGTGAAGTACCTTGTTGACGGATGGTGTGGCTTCAGTAATTTGGCACTGGATTGATTCTGCAAACAGCATCAGGCCAAGAGTTTAACCTACAGCAAGCCGGTGCTTCAAGTGAAGGAATAAACAAAATAGAAGCAAAAAAACAAATAATTTGAGCAGTGAACAATAAGCAAGGTGACAAAATATTTAACTGAGCTTCTACATCCAATAAAAGTGTAATAAGAAACAACATATTATAATGTAATTATAATAATTTATCCGTCATAACTTCTGGAGAAAAATAGCGCAGACACTGGACAAAGATGAAGCTCTCTAGAGCGACTGTGTTCGCACATGCTGTCAAATGGAGTATACCGTGAAAGGCTACGGGTTCGACATACGCTAGCGTGAGCCAAAAAACGAAGTATACTTTATGCGTAATTCGCCAAATCATACAATACTTATAAATTACCATGAGATTGTGTTGAAAGAACCAAAACCCACAAAGACATTGATCAAGTAAATATATATAAACAATAGGGGAAAAAATTACAAACTACTTCCATGTTTTTCCCACAAAATTAAGTTTTACTATCTTTGGAAAGTTAGTGCTACACACAAGAGTGTTTCAAGAACAAAAACCTCACAAATGTCTTGAATTATCTGAACAATGTCTTTTAACCGCTGTATAAGTGGAATAACTGCTGCATTAACCTACCACCCAAATTGTACATTATAATAATTCAACGTCTCATTGTCAGTTATTTCTTTCTTATTACAGTATTTGTTCCTGTGAATAGACTGCATTAACTTGAGAGAGTCAAAGCATGCGATGACTTGGCCGTTGTCGACATGGCTCAAACTTACGCTCAGTGTCAGTGTGTGAGCGGGTGCCTCTCTGAGACTGCCGACACATTTAACATCACACACAGCAGCCAGTATCACTGACCCACAATGCCTCAGAAACAACAGCCTTTTACTTATGCTGGTGTTCTCATGATCACCAGCTGGAGTGCCTTTGATAGCCACCAACCCAGACTATTGTCATTCTGTCATGAACTGCTGGAAGACGCAAGGGTTAAAGGATTAGTTCACCTCTGAATGAAAATTTCCTGATAATTTACTCATCCCCAGGTCATCCAAGATGTTTGTTTTTCTTTCTTCAGATGAAAATAATTATGGTTTGTGAGGAAAACATTCCAGGATTTTTCTCCATATAGTGGACTTCACTGAGGGTTCAACAGGTTGAAGGTCAAAATTACAGTTTCAGTGCAGCTTCAAAGAGCTCTACATGATCCCAGACGAGGAATAAGAGTCTTATCTAGAGAAACCATCGGCCATTTTCTAAAAAAAAACAAATTATATACTTTTTAACCACAAATGCTCGTCTTGCACTGCTCTGCGATGCGCCACGCATTACGTAATCACATTGGAAAGGTCACGCATGACGTAGGCAGAAGTACCGATCCAGTGTTTACAAAGTGAACGTGAAAGACTAAGTCAAACGACCTTTACAAAAAAAAGATAAAACAATGATGTCGGATGATTTTGAAGTTGGAGAAGAAAATGAGATGGAGTTTTTCATCCTACCACGGTACTTCCACCAAAATGATTACATAATGTGTGGCATGACCTATTGTTTCTCTAGATAAGACTCTTATTGCTCGTCTGGGATCATGTAGAGCTCTTTGAAGCTGCACTGAAACTGACATTTGGACCTTCAACCCGTTGAACCCCAGTGAAGTCCACTATATGGGAAAAATCCTGGAATGTTTTCCTGAAAAACCTTAATTTCTTTTCAGCCGAAGAAAGAAAGACATAAACATCTTGGATGACATGGGGGTGAGGAAATGATCAGGAAATTTGAATTCTAAAGTCAACTAATCCTTTAAGCATCCAAATGCAGTATTTTATTGAAAGGCTAAACCACAATCGTTGTCTCAAATAGTGATGGGTGATTTCGAAACACTGCTTCATGAAGCTCAGAAGCTTTATAAATCTCTTGTTTCGAATCAGTGATTCGAAACAAAATCAGTCAAACTCAGTCAAACTGCCAAAGTCATGTGATTTCAGTAAACGAGGCTTCCTCACGTCATCACTGTTTCGAAACAGTTTTCAATTTCAATGGTTCACCAGTAGAGGGCGATGATAAAGTGAACCCATGAATCATGCAGATTCACTGAGAACTATTGAACAAGTGAGGGCTTTACCTGATCTCTGATCAGTTTTATACATTTGTAGATGTTTTAATTAGACATTAGAATAATTAAAATGAATGATGGTAGTTATTAATCTCTTATTTGCCTGTTTAGCTTGAGCCATTGAACAGAGAAACAAGCCCTGAAAATTGATAAAAGAACACATTATACAGACACTCTATATTTAATCTTATTAGAGGATTAGTTAATTGCATTTGATACATTTTACTTTCAATAAAACTTCAAAAGAACAATAGATTTGTAAAAGGTGTTTTTATGCATGTTTGGCCTGAGTTTTGTTGCATTTACACTGTTCTGACCACTAAGGGTCACCGTAGAGACGGGTGTCAGATTGTTTCAAAGCCTCGACACATTAGCTTCAACTGCTTCAGTGTTTCAAGAAGCCTCGATCTGCCCATCACTAGTCTCAAACAGGCAAAATGTCATAAACACAAGGTAAACAGTCCAAACCATAACAGAGCACAGACAAACAAACAGGGAAATCCATGTAAGACAGGCAAACATGGTCAAAACCAAATGGAACAGAAAACCAAATGGAACAGAAAACCAAATGGAACAGAAAACCAAATGGAACAGAAAACCAAATGGAACAGAAACCCAAATGGAACAGAAAACCAAATGGAACAGAAACCCAAATGGAGCAGAAACCCAAATGGAACAGAAACCCAAATGGAACAGAAACCAAAATGGAACAGAAGCCCAAATGGAACAGAAAACCAAATGGAACAGAAAATCAAATGGAACAGAGACCCAAATGGAACAGAGACCCAAATGGAACAGAAAATCAAATGGAACAGAAAATCAAATGGAACAGAGACCCAAATGGAACAGAAACCAAAATGGAACAGAAAATCAAATGGAACAGAAACCCAAATGGAACAGAAAATCAAATGGAACAGAGACCAAAATGGAACAGAAACCAAAATGGAACAGAAAATCAAATGGAACAGAAACCCAAATGGGACAGAGACCCAAATGGAACATAACCCAAATGGAACAGAAAACCAAATGGAACAGAAAACCAAATGGAACAGAAAACCAAATGGAACAGAAAACCAAAGAAACGCCATAAGACACTTACAAGACTTCGCAATGAATGACTGAGATAACCAGGCTTATATAGGGTGAGCTAAACAGGCTAATGAGACGCAGCTGTCAGCAATCAGGGATGATGAGACAGAGCAATGAATATGGGAAATGTAGTCCTTGAGGGAATGACAATAGTCTGGGTTGGAGCACCCTCTGGTGGCCATCAAAGGCACTCCAGCTGGTGATCGTGACAGGTGTATTAGTCACTGATGGTAAATGCACAAGTGATTGTTGAGCTGATGTCACTCTAGAATCAGTATAATAGATGATACTGTCAACCCAACATATTCAACAGTGCTGATGCTGCAGGGACTAGAGTATGGATGAAAGATGTGTGTGTTGAAGGAATGGGGAAATAAGCGTGTGCACTGGAAACACAAGAGCTCCTGAGCGTTACAACAATTACTCCGGAGAGAATCTGTAGGGGAAACACAGAAGACACATCTAATCAGCTTATCGCTCGCAAAATATGAGCCTGCTGTCAGCCGAGGGCCATTTCCTGTTTGGATCCTGTTTATACAAACCAGAAACAATTCAATATTCACTTAGTAGAGACTTTGATGCAAAGTGACTTGCAAATGAAGAGAAGCACAAGCAATTTATCATACAGGAGCCAACAATGTTAGCAGTACTGTAATATTGAATTACATGTAAACTAACTGAACATGAATAACACACATATATACAGTACATGCTTGACACACACATTTCATGTTTCAGTAAGCTGTTGTCCTGAATGAACAGACCAGCATGCCTGCACACAAGTGTATTTGGTGTTTTATTTCTTAAGCTTTTAAATGGGTGACCAGCACTAAACCAGCCTGGATGTCGCAGCATAACAGAAACCATTGCACCTACAGTTTTATCTTGTCAGCTGATCTTACTCTGTATTGTGTTGTGTATTTGTTTACTGACTTTTATGGATTGTACGGTTCATGCATGATGCTGGTCAGTGTATCATATGTGTGTGAATGGTGCATTTGAGAGCATTTATATTTTCATATTGTGGTATATATTGTCAACATTTTCTTAATTCCATTAAAAACAATATCCTTCTCTCACAATGCAAATAAAGTAATGTCATGTTTTTATCGATGTTACTCTGAACTGACCACGATGCACTCATCAAAGGAGCCGCTACAGCATTTATTTGTGAACTGAATATGTAATGCTGAAATAATCATTCAGGAGAGTTTGTAAACTCACTATATTTCGATATTCTGTTCAGAATGATAACCCAAAGCTAAATTATGTGTCTAAAATGACTAAAATCATCATTTATCTTACACAAAATGAAGAGATAAAGTGCGAAAGAATGATACAGAAAATCAAATCTGATCACCTGCTTATCAGTCATGAATTCACTCTGCCAGATGGCTATGAGTANCGAAAGACTTTTATGTTTCAGTGGCACAAAAGAAGAAATAAATAACAAAAAGAAAAAACATCGGCATCGGCCATCGGCCAAGATGTTATGTTAAACATCGGTATCGGTATCGGCCCAGAATTTCCCAATCGGTGCATCCCTAATTATATTATATTATATTAAATTCCAGGACAAGAATAAGTGGCACTAGACTTTTAACAATATTTATTTTACGTTTATGTTAAAGGCCATAATACTGTCAAGACACTAAGAAATACTGAGGCATTAAAGTGTTAGTTCACCCAAAAAATGAAAATTCTGTCATTTATCACTCACCCTCATGTCTATCCACACCTGTAAGACCTTTGTTCATCTTCAGAACACAAATGAAGATATTTTTGATCAAATCCGATGGCTCAGTGAGGCCTGCATTCACAGTAATGTCACTGAACTTCTCAAGATCCAGAAAGCTACTAAAAACATATTTAAAACAGCTCATGTGACACAGTGGTTCAACCTTAATGTTATAAAGCGACAAGAATATTTTTTGTGTGCCAAAAAAAACTAAATAACGACTTTATTCAACAATATCTAGCGATTTCAAAACACTGCTTCAAAGTTTTATAAATCTTTTGTTTCGAATCAGTGATTCGGATTGCGTGTCAAACTGCTGAAATCACGTGACTTTGGTGCTCCGAATCACTGATTCAATTCGTAAAGTTTTAAAAGTTTTAAGAAAGAAAGAAAGAGAGAAAGAAAACATAAAACTATTTACTTTGAAATTCTTAAAATTTCCCCTCTTGGCAAACAAAAAGCGCTGTAAACCATTTTTTTTATTGTTGTTTTTATAAGTTCATAAACATTGTGCAGTAATACCTGCTGCCTCTTACAGCCACTAGAGAGAGACAGCTGTTCACTTCATGTCATGGACTTATTTGTTTATTTGGATCCCTGTTAGCCACTACCTAGATAGTGGCTACTCTTCCTGGGGTCCGAGCAAGTAAACGTGACGGATGGACTGTGCTCTTAAAGGACAAAATCACATATATATGTATATGTTTATTGGGTTTAAGTTTTCAAATTGTATATAACAAAGAGTGATGCACTGTGTGATAGTCATTTATGTGTTAAGAAGTGTGTGTGTGTGTGCTCGTTTTTGTGACATATCAGGACACAAATGTGTATAATGACATGGGTATGACATAGGTATTACAAGAAGAGGTGACTTATGAGGACATTACCCATGTCCCCACTTTTCAAAAGGCTTATAAATCATACAGAATGAGTTTTTGTGAGAAAGTAAAAGTGTGCACAGTTTCCTGTGATGGTTATAGGTTTAGGTGTAGGGGGAGAGAAAATACAGTTTGTACAGTATAAAAACCATTACGCCTATGGAATGTCCCCACAATTCACAAAAACAAAAATGTGTGTGTGTGTGTGTGTGTTCTTGTGAAATATCAGGACACAAATGTGTATAATGACATGGGTATGACATAGGTATTACAAGAAGAGGGTGATTTATGAGGACATTCCCCATGTCCCCACTTTTCAAAAGGCTTATAAATCATACAGAATGAGTTTTTGTGAGAAAGTAAAAGTGTGCACAGTTTCCTGTGATGGTTAGGTTTAGGGGTAGGGGTAGTGTAGGGGGATAAAAAATACAGTTTGTACAGTATAAAAACCATTACGCCTATGGAATGTCCCCACATTTCACAAAAACAAACATGTGTGTGTGTGTGTGTGTTTGAGTGTGTGTGTGTGTATCCATGCATGCACAGGCCCGAAGCCTTTGTCTTTGCAAGCAGTAAGCACACATGTAAATATGTGAACATGAACATGGTGAAAATGCTAAATGTTTTTCTTATTTTCTATCTCCCCTATTAATTTTCAATGGATGGTCATTTTTGACCAGTATAAGCTCAGATCAATTATTGCTCACACTACTTCGGGGAAGTAGTTATACCCTGTGTGAGCAAAGTCAGTAAGTTTTAGTCCAATGCGATAATGTTGACCCGAACACAACATGAGGGTTAAGTTGAAAGAACACATTATTACTGATTCTAATGTTGAGTTTTAAGTTGTGATAACTAATCGCAGCAATAGTATTTCTTCAAAACACGTGTTGTACACTTACAGTGGCCTCAAAAAGTATTCAGACATTTAAGTGTTTAAAGTGTACTGCAGAGTGTACACTACTGAGATGCTTTTATCATCAACTAAAAGTTTCAATTTAGTATATTTACTATATAATCACTTTAAATGTAATATAAAAAACACACTTCAGTTAAAATGATAATCAATTACTTTACACATCATTAAGTATGTTAGTCAACACATCAAAATAAGTGAACTTCTTTAAAGGTGCCATAGAACCCTTTTTCACAGGATGTAATATAAGTCTAAGGTGTCCCCTGAATGTGTCTGTGAAGTTTCAGCTCAAAATACCCCATAGGTTTTTGATTATTCCATTTTTAACTGCCTATTTTGGGGCATCATTAAATATGCGCCGATTCAGCGCGCGTCCCCTTTAAATGCTTGCGCTCCCCGCCCCCAAGCTCGCGACTCCATAATACATTGCATAAACAAAGTTCACACAGCTAATATAACCCTCAAAATGGATCTTTACAAAGTGTTCGTCATGCAGCATGTCTAATCGCGTAAGTACGGTATTTATTTGGATGTTTACATTTGATTCTGAATGAGTTTGATAGCGGCTAACGTGGCTAAAGCTAACATTACACACTGTTGGAGAGATTTATAAAGAATGAAGTTGTGTTTATGAATTATACAGACTGCAAGCGTTTAAAAATGAAAATAACGACGGCTCTTGTCTCCGTGAATACAGTAAGAAACGATGGTAACTTTAACCACATTTAACAGTACATTAGCAACATGCTAACGAAACATTTAGAAAGACAATTTACAAATATCACAAAAAATATCATGATATCATGGATCAAGTCAGTTATTATTGCTCCATCTGCCATTTTTCGCTATTGTCCTTGCTTGCTTACCTGCATAAAGTCTGTTGATTCAGCTGTGCACAGATCCAGACGTTCGGCATGTCTAATGCCTTGAACATGAGCTGGTATATGCAAATATTGGGGTCGTACATATTAATGATCCCAACTGTTGCATCACAGTCGGTGTTATGTTGAGATTCGCCTGTTCTTCAGAGGTCTTTTGCACAAATCAAATTTACATAAGAAGGAGGAAACAATGGTGTTTGAGACTCACTGTATGTCATTTCCATGTACTGAACTCTTGTTATTCAACTATGCCAAGGTAAATTCAATTTTAAATTCTAGGGCACCTTTAAAGCACGACAAAACATTATTAAAACATGATTTAAAATGTACTATAAATTAAAATGTTCCATTTGACATCCATACAAAGTGCACTTCTTTAGAAGTGTATAGAGTGTTAAGACACTATCTCTCTTTAAGTCCATGTAAGAGATCTTTTATTGAATTAATATTATATTATCTGCAGGTACAGCGTTTAAAAATGTACTTCTAAGATTTGAAGTACACTACAAGTGCACATTCATACAATTCATACATACATACAATTAAGCACACTTATTTTTCACAAGGGATTTCAGTAAATATCATCATTATATTTCAAATAAAGGACAAAAAGAGGACAAAAATATAACAACACTGTGTTGTCAAATGTTATTTGGGTTATTGTTTGTAGATAGGGGGATAGTTTAATTGAATATGAAAATTCTGTCATAATTTACTCACCCTCATGTCGTTCCAAACGCTCTTTCTTCCGTGGAACACAAAAGAAGATATTTTGAAAAATGTATCAGTGTTTTTGTACATAAAGTGAAGTCAAAGTGATACCACAGACTTTCATTTATGAAACATTCTTCCAATGTTCTTATTTTATGTTCTGCAGGAGAAAGAAAGACATACAGGTTTGGAATGACATGGAGGCGGGAACATTTCCCTAATGTGATATATAAAGCTGCTAGGATGCCTGTGTGTGAACTTGAAGAGAAATGATTTTTATGCATCCACTACAAGTCACCAAAACACCATTTGATTAAACGTTGGCTCAAAACGTAAGATAATTAACATTTCAGCACAGATTCCACCAGTTTTGATATTTTGTTTTCTTATATAATGACCTTCAGAATGTCCAAATGCTTTTTTATTCACACAAAGCTGACAAACCCAAATAGCATGATGTTGTCACATCTGAGAATTAATTTTATGGTGCGGTAATTTCCACAGACAAGATGAGCTCTCACTGTAAACACTGTTGATGCCATGGTCGTAACTGTCATACCTTCATCGTAACTAACAAAGTATCTATACATAGCCAAACAGACATCAAAGGACGAATTGAAATGTTGCCAGTGAACGCTGGGGCATAATTCAAACCGAAGGAAATTACAGCCAGTGTCCACAGTGAAGAAACATTGTCAATGCATCTCTCTCACACACAGTGATTCACTGCATGGCTGAAAGCTTTGTGTGGTTTACTTGGGTCTGCAACTGCTCAACTTTGCTTGCAGCAGCATAACTCCTGTACACAAACTCAGCATGTTTCATACACACTTACATTTGATCAGTCACCACACATAAATCACACAATTCTGACCACATTAGGAGGTTAAAATGCTTATTCAGGGAACTTAAAAAAAAAAAAAAAAAAAAGTAAGCTTACTTTTATTGATCAATTAATTTGTGTTTCTTCTGGTTAACACTTGAATTTGTTAATTCACGCTCATTCAATACAAGTTAAGCTCAATCGGCAGCATAATTGATTACAAAAATGTCATTTTTACAGTTTTTTAGAGGTTTTAGCGTTTATAGTGTTACATTTTCATGGCAATGTAGCCCGTCCGCCACCCTACAAAACAACGAGATGGACAAAGTTGTGCTGTTGTCAGTAACAGAGTCGCTCTTGTAATAATTTATTACAGTAATTAAACCACATTGTCTTCTTTCTCTTTACATGTGACTCAACGATCAATAAACGTGTTGCGCACAACCTTTGTAGTCGTATTTTATTTGGATAAATTATACTTAATCCTGTAAGCTGAGATCTCAATGCATTACAGTCTCTTTCTTTTATATGATTATTATGAGCACTGTACCATTCTCATAAACATAACATTTGAGCTAGCCATCTGAAAGACAATACAGTTGAATTCAGTAACTGAGTACAGGGAATATGTTTAGCCGATTCAAAGATCATTCATTTAGAATATAATATTCAAATATCTTTAGTATTTAAAATAATGTTCAAAGATGTGGAGGCCATTTGAGTACAGTGAACTCATGTCATGTTCAAGAAACCAGTTTGAGTTTCTCTTTTTCAGACCATTCTCTGTAAACCCTATATGGTTGTGTGTGAAAATTCCCAGTAGATCAGCAGTTTCTCAGATCAACAACCATGCCACGTTCACAGTCACTTAAATCACCTTTCTTCCTCATTCTGATGCTCAGTTTGAACTTCAGCAGATCATCTTGATCATGTCTACATGTCTAAATGCATTGAGCTGCTGCCATGTGATTGGCTGATTAGATATTTGCATTAATGAGCAGTTGAACAGGTGTATCTAATAAGGTATATATATATATATACAGTACTGTGCAAAAGCCTTAGGCCACCACCAGCTTTGTTGTTTTAGCAAAGTTTTAATGACCATCCATATTTATTTTTTTGGTCTTTATTATGATACAAACAGAAAATACAGGAAAGTTATACACAAAATGCACAACAAAATGGCTTCTTTAAGCAAAACTCAGCATTTAGTGTGAGCTCCTGGACTTCTTACAGTTTCTCAAAGAAGAAACTCTGAGAAACCTCTCATCAGATTTTGAAAGTTTTCTTGGCCTTCCAGTCCTTTTCTGTTCCATTTAGGTTTAAGAGAGCCAGATTCATTGCTCAAGAGGTCACTAAATACTTGCCATTTTAGCCAATAGAAACTGAGAAGTAATTATATATGGTCATTATACAGTACCATTGCTAAAACAACATCTAGTGGTGGCCTAAGACTTTTGCACACACTGCAAAAAATGCTGCTCTTACTTAGAATTTTTGTCTTGTTTCCAGTCCAAATATCTAAAAATTCTTAGATCAAGAAGTATTTTCTAGACAAGTAAAAATTATTTTTTTGTTTTCAGGAAAAACATGTCAATTTAAGAGAGTTTTTCCCTAAAACAAGCAAAATAATCTGCCAATGGGGTAAGAAAAATAATCTTATTTCAAACTGAAAACAAGATTATATATCTTATTTTTGGTTTGAAATAAGATTATTTTGCTTACCCCACTGGCAGATTATTTTGCTTGTTTTAAGGAAAAACTCTCTTAATTTTTTCCTGAAAACAAGAAAATAATTTTTACTTGTCAAGAAAATGCTTCTTGATTTAAGAACTTTAAGATATTTTGACTAGAAACAAGACAAAAACTCTAAGTAAGAACAGCATTTTTTGCAGTGCAGCACTGTACACACACACTCACACACACACAGGTTTGTTTTGCTATCTTAGTGGGGACTCTCCATAGACATAATGGTTTTTATACTGTACAAACTGTATATTCTGTCCCCCTACACTACCCCTATCCCTAAACCTACCCATCACACAAAACATTCTGCATTTTTACATTTTTAATAAAACATTGTTTAGTATGTTTTTAAAGCTATTTTAAAAATGAGGACTCATGAAATGTATATCATAATACCAGTGTAATACCCATGTCATTATACAAATGTGTGTCCTCATAAATCACAAAAACAAGCACACACACACACACACGCACACGTTTAAACTATATTGAGTATTACAGGCTTTCTTTTTCAGAGATGAACTTTTTCCTCAGATCAATGAGGCTCAGATCAATGAGACCTACGATCAATCAGTTTCTAAAATAAATACAAAACCTGCTAATTGAAAGAAAACAAGTTGATAAAATGTTTGAATCCAATATTTGGTGATAATATAGCATAAGTATTACAAGCAATTTTTAAAAGGCCGGTCATTTTTGACAAGGAACACAAGGTTTTCAACATAGCACTAGGGTTAAAAAAAAGTAAGTGTTCATGCTTAAAATTTGAAGTTTAGTTAACTTTAGTTTAATTTAGTTGGATATTTAAGTTATCTCAACAAATTTTAAGTTGTTATGACTAATTGCAGCAACGTTTTTTCAAAGGGGGCAATGGGGTGTTGAACCCACATCACTTGTTTGATTGCACTTAACCCTAACCCTAACCCTGACTACACACCTGTATAGATGGCAAAATGACCATAGGAAGCAGCAGGACCCAATCTCTTTTGTTTTCATTGTGAAGACAAGTTCACACAGACACGCTTTTGTCTGGTGAGAATAATCTTGTTATCAAGTCAATAAAAAAGCACCTCATTGATCAAAGAGAGACAGCACACGTCAGTTTGCAGAAGGGCAAGCAGACATTAATCTACAGACTTCCGCATACTGCAGGCCTGTGTGTGCGTGTGGGAGCTGGGAAGCGTATACGAGACTGAAAAAGGTTTGACATCAGGTACATTTCTGTCCACCAAAACTAACCCAAACGCTTGTTACTTGTTTGAGAACATCCTGTTGTCCTACATTTTAGAGTCAAAGCAGTACTTCTTGAGAGCTTACACAAAATCTTTATATCATAATATGCTCCAAATGTGTCTGTTTTTCCAAATATGGCAAGTGGAACATCAGCTCAGCAATACAGCACACAGCTGTCAGTGTGATCCACTGCTTGCCGTTTCTGAATATTGAAAAGCAGGGCTTTTTATTAAAGGCTGTAAAGAGCAATAAGAGTTTATCTAAATCTGTTTAAATGGGTGGTATAAGTATCTCATCACCTCTAGAACACAAGAGAGAGAAGGAGAGAATGTTTAATCATTAATTAAATGGTTGTTTAAGCACTCACCATATAAGTTATTGCATACAGTTATTGAACAGCACTTGGTGTGGACACTAAGTGTTTTCAATGAAACTCAGCACATCCTGTAGCACAGGAAATGAAATGCTGATGTGATTTAAAACAAAAGAACTGGAACAAAAACTCATGTTATACTGATATTCAGACCAAAAGCACAATAATGTGATATTACTTTTAGATAACAGCCTGATAAAAAAATAAGTTAATACTGGTAAAAAGGTTTCAATTTATTAACACTCAAAAGCTATTCTTTGAATTAATGTAATTAAATCATGGAAAGGATTTCCGCGTGATTAAATGGTTTTCTTTCAGCATTAAGCACTTTTGTTAGGCTAACTTAAATTGCATAGATTGGATCAACTTAAGTAAATGAGTTAGTCCAAAACATTGCAAATTAGTTGGGCTGACACTATTAAATTAAGCTGTGCCCAACCATAGTAAATAAGTTGAATCAACCTTAATAAATTAAGTTGACCCAACGTAAGTACATTGGAATTGGAATAACAGAATTGCATAATGCTGAAATAAAGCAACTTAATCATGTGGAAATCCTTTCCATGATTTTTTTATGTTCGTTCAAAGAGTTATTTTTTTGAGTGTGAGTAACGTCCCATTTAAAAGACGTCTAATAGCCATCCAAACACAGCCCTGACGTCTAGGCTAAAACAAGGCAAAATTTGGGCTGTCAATAAAAATGTAACTAGCATATTTACAAACACCTTGTAATCACTGCTGACTTTGCTTATATGATGGAATATCATACATCTTGCAAGTTTTTTGGGCAAAAATGTCACACTTCTTTTGGCTAGAAGTGGGTTACTCATAGCCGGACTATATTGGGTCTATAGTTAACCGAGACGATGAAATGACGTCTATTGCTTGCTGGGTTACATCTTAGAAACAATATTGCCAAGTTGTCTGTTTTTGCAAAGTCTCAAAGGAGAATGAACCATGCAACACCGTGTCAATGTTTTGTTCCTGCATGAATTTTAAAACAAACTGGTTGAGTGAATGATTCAATGATTCACTCATGAAGACAGTTACTTGTTGCCATCTACTGGTGTACCAATGTAACCTTTAAGCCCTTTAGGCAATCACGCTCGGGCTCGGTTCAAGGCAACCTCCCGACGGTCCCAGGGTACGGTTGTGAATAATCTAATTTCTGCAAAAAATTTAAAAATAAATACTGTACATGCATATTCTTCTGATGACGAAGGCTTGCTGAAAAATTCCCTCCACTAAAGCACAGAGTCAGTCTGACTGGAATGAACAGAAGCTGAGTGATACAAACAGTGAACAGTTCCAGCACCATTAGACTGTATATCAGCACACTTGGAATGCTGTTATTCAGCCAATTAAATATTTGAACTCAAACTAAATATATCATTCTGTAGTCGCAGGAAATGAGATGGCCATGGACAGGCCACATCCTCACACCTCATGTTGTCCTGTATCCACATGTAGTGTTCAATATTTAGACTTAAGGCTGAGATTGTTAGAGATGTTAATGCTTACTATCACAATTATTGCTCATCCTTAAATGGATACACTGTTTAAAAAAAGAAGGATTTTTCGATTTTTGTAAATAAAACAAAGATTATTGGAGTGTGTTACACGAAAATAATATTTCAGTATTTCTGCTTAAAAGGTTGATATTGAATCAATGTGTTACAGTTTGTTTCTTTATAATTACTTGCGAAATGTAAAGCGAAAAATGAAAATTGCATTCCATACATGTATGCATTTGTCTAATGGAACACAAAAGCAAAATGTTTCAGTTTTTATCCATGCAAAGAAGGTGAGGTACAATGTTATTCTGGAAAACATAAAAAAATATCCCATATAATTCCATTTATGGAGAGATCCTAGCAACCACCTAACAACAACCAATATCAAAATGTGAACACCTTAGCAACCATAGCAAACAAATAGTAATGTGTGAAATTAATTCAGAGCACCTTATAGACGATAACAAATTTTCTTCAGAAAATGTACATTTTACATTGTCTTCAGAAAAATTAACAATCTAGTTATTAATTACAATTATGCAATTACCCATGGGAAATTGCAATATTTATTTCTTTGTTAAAGTGCACTTACAAGACGTTTACACTTCTGATTATATGATAACATTTTCTTTGTGCGCAATAACTGAGTTCAGCAGATAGTCAGGAGTGAATCAGAGGTTGTGCTGAGAGACGCGCGCACCTGAGCGCAGTTAATAGTCAGATAGATGTTTGGAGGAGATGTCAGCGAAGACCATCAGTGGTTCATGCGCTGAGGCTGACCGGACGCGTCGCGCGCACATTCATGTCTGTTCACTGCGCTCGAGCGTCAAGGAATGCGCGAGAGGAGATGAAACTTTCCTTCAGAGGGACCGAGCGCCTGAAGATTTTTCCATCCGAAGACGGAAATTATTGTCGAGTTCTACCGTCAGAAGATTTGTAAATGAAGATTACTGCCGTTTTACACCTGGTTGCTGTCGCTGCTTTACTTCACGTCTATTCTCACGTGAGTTCAGAGCAGTAGCCTATGTTGAACATGATATAACCCACAGGTGATCCTGCAGATGTTTTATACGATATAAAGTTTATTTAATGTTCTTTTATAGTAAACAGAGGGGCATGTTGTCACGTTATATGGGGTTTGTTACTTGTTTAAAGCGCAAAACAGACCATGAAACAACAAAAATTACTTCAATATCAAACTATTGTTCTCACGAAATGATATTTGATTAATAAATGGTATGAAATTACAACATACAAAACGTGTGACAGCTTGGCCCGAATTTACAAAACCGATAAAATCTTTTTAATATCTTCAGAGTTTTTTAAAATCTACCTCAATAATGTGGTTGTCTTGACACTTCTAAATGTATGCTAGTGTGAATGTTTTTGCTATTACTAAAATATGACGCATTTTGGTAACACTTAATTTCGATGGTCCACTTTAGACATTTTATTAACAATAAGTAACTTTGCAACTACATGTAAACTTCTAATAACCCTAACCTGACAGTCTATTAATACTCTACTAATACTGAGCAAGTTAGTTCACATGTAGTTAAAAGTTACTTATTGTTAGAATAATGTCTAAAGTGGACCAACAATATATATCTTTATTTGAAACCTTGCTTTCTGAGTTGTTTGGTTAATAACACTTTCTCATTTGTCAACAGTTAATGCATTAATTAACAATGAACAATATATTTTTACAGCATTTTATGAACCTTTGTTAATGTAAGTTAATAAAAATGTTCATGTTAATTTTTAGTTCACAGTGCATTAACAGTCATTTAAAAATCTATAAATGATTAGATTAACATTAGCTAAGATTGATAAAAGTATTGTTCTTTATTAGTTCCTGTTAACTAATGTAGTTAAGTAATGTTTGAAACTAATATATAAGTGTGTGTGTGAAGGTGTGTGCCATTCCGCCAGAATGTGATCTAGACTTCGTCCTACTCAGAGAGGAGGAAAACTGCTACAATATCATCTATCAAGAGAACCTTACAGAGACCGGGTCCACACACACAGGCGAGCCATTACATTCGCTCTCGCTCTCATACACACACATCTAATGAGAAGATTGAGTTCATATAGAGGGCAGCTATTTTCGATATGCCCAGAGTGTTTTCCACAAGCCTGCTCCGTACACATCAAGACACCCAATGCCCTTTATACTTGTCGTTTATGTGGACAAACAAAATGATAAGTGTTTATGTGTGTTCCTAAGAGGTGTAATGTGATATCTGGGGGGAAGTTTAGAGAACGGCCTCCATAATCCATATTCCATAAATCACACCCTTATCAGATTATAGATATATATTACGTCCTCCAGCGCAGTGAGTACACACACAATTGCTGGTCTAATGCTGGTACAACTATTGCCTACTCAGGATACATTTTCAGTTGAGTGAGGGTCTGTGTGCATTTTTAAGTGACGGTATCATAAAGTCTAATACTCTGTTTACATGTACAGTGATTTGGAGCGACTAGTAATCGGAAGTATATGAGAATCATTGGGAGTTTGTGATTTATGGTGACATGAGCAACAGCGACCAATGGTTTTGCAATGTGGGTGTGTCCAGCAACACGTCAAAAACTTTGTGCAAATGAGAAGCAATGGTGACTACCAATAGGAGTGAAGAATATGGAGCTCACATGATCCATCTCTGATACTGTAGTTGAGTGTAGGCAAGATGTGACTGTTGCTGATGCTGCAACTGTCTGCAAATGAGCAATGACAATCTGCAAACAGCAAATGAGCAATCTGCCACCTGATATAGTTGTATATAGTTGGAAAGTCTATTGGCAACTGACTCACTGACTTCAAGAAAATTAAACATTGTTTATATAAATTTTAACACATGCATTGACAATCATTTAAGTTTATAAAAGCTCATATGAACAGCATTATTGTTGTTATTATTACACTGTGAATTGTAACAGTTGTAACAGTAATTCTCACAGTGTCTGAGATGGTTTGATAAAGGATTCAGTCTCTCTAAACCCTGCCTTTCCGAGAAACTGCTTTGCTCTTATTGGTCAGATGGCCCAATCTGTTGTGATTGGTCGACCGCTTACAGCTCATTTTGGAAATCAAACGCTCATTAGCATATTTGAATTTTAGCTCTGGGTCTTCCTCAGCACTAGATACACAGTGATACGAACAGTAATGATGGCGCCGGTTTTACTGTATCAATTCCAGCCTCATCCTGACTTCAACCCTGGTTCCCTGAGTAGGGAATGAGACACTATGTCTGATTGTTGGTGCTTTGGGAACCCTTCCGCTCTGAAGCACAAATAAAATCACGCTGATTCTATTGGCTGCTGATAATCATGACGTTAAATTACGCGTCAGATGACTGTAAAATGGTGCCTGCATTGAACATAATCTGCTTCTGATTGGCTGAAGGACAAACAATTGTTCTGTTCGGAACAAAAATAGCTTTGACTCCACCTGGAGCAAACTTTAAGCAGGAGGAGGCAACTGACAGGGCCTGCAAACCCCCTTCTCTCTTTAGTGAAGTGACATGTGGCCAAGTATGGTGACCCATACTCGGAATTTGTGCTCTGCATTTAACCCATCGAAGTGCACACACACAGCAGTGAACACACACACCATGAACACACACCCGGAGCAGTGGGCAGTCATTGCTGCGGCGCCCGGGGAGCAGTTGGGGGTACGGTGCCTTGCTCAAGGGTCTCACCTCAGTCGTGGTATTGAGGGTGGGGAGAGCGCTGGACATTCACTCCCCTCACCGACAATCCCTGCCGGACCTGAGACTCGAACCCATGACCTTTGGGTTACAAGTCCGACTCTCTATCCATTAGGCCACGACTGCCCCCAAATTACTTTAGAGAAGTAATTGCTTTGAGAAAAGCCACCTTAAGAGTCAGAACTTTCTCAGAGGCTGACTCAAGAGGTTCAAAAGTTGCCCTAGTCAGACCTTCCAGGACAATAGCAAGGTCCCAAGAAGGAACTCTAGACCAGCAAAAAGGCCTAAGACATCTTGCTTCCCTTAGGAAACGAGATACCAAAAGGGTGCCTCCCTAGGGATGCACCACCAATTGGTATGTGGCTAGCAGAAATGGCTGCCACATACATCTTAACTGTGAATGGGGTCAACCCAGCAGAAAAGCAGTCCTTCAAGAACTCCAACACTAAAACCAAGAGGGCAGTTAATTGGGTCTAGATGATGTTCTTTGCACCACATGGAAAAAAATCTCCACTTAAAAACAAGCAATTTCCTTGTGAATGGAGCCCTAGCACTTAAGATGTTCTCAACAGCCTCAGTTGAAAGATCCATACATTAAAAGAGGGTGCGAACACTGACCGCTTTGGTGATTTATGTAAGAGACTACCGATATATTGTCTGACCAGACAAGGACATTGTGACCCCTAAGATGGTGACCCCCTCAGGCACCTCAATGTCGAACCACCATCTCCTTGGACTGGGCTAAAATTAACCAGTCGTCGATGTAATCGAGTACATAAATGCCCTAGTATCGCAAAGGAGCCGGAGATGCATCCATGGACTTCGTGAAGGTGCATGCTGATAAGACTAGGCCGAAAGGAAGATATTGGTAAGCTTTGCCCTCAAAAGCTAACCTGAAGAACTTCCTGTGCTGGGGAAGGATGGATATATGGAAGTATGTGTCTTTTAAATCCATTGTGACAAACCAGGCCTCTGATCTGATTTGAGACACGATGACCTTTATTGTTAGTATGCTTCAGATGACGTAAATCCAAGATTGGCCTTAACCCCCCATCCTTCTTGGGAACCAAAAACGTGCCAGCTGTAATAGCCTGATTCCCTTTCGGGAAGAGGAACCGTTTCTATGGCCTTTTTGAAATGAGGGGGACAAGATTGAACTTTGAAAAACTGAAGATTGAAAACTGGATCCTGTAAACCCGTTTCACAGTTTGCAGAAGTTGCCACACAGCCATATGGTCTGAAAGGGGTATCAACCTTTTGAGACCGATGTCTGGGGTAAGAGGAGTAATACATTGTGCTTCAGAGACCGGTCACGTGGAAACATTCCCATAGTGTCAACAATCAGACACAGCGCTGAGTTCCCTCGATAGGGAAAAGTGTCTTCTCAACATGTCGACAACACAAAACAAACTCTTCCAGTCTCAGCAACAACTACAATGTAGATGTTGTTCACAGGCAGTCAGTGTATACCATAAGCTGGTAATAGGTAAATTGTAATAAAGTGACTTTACCCAGAAAACCCATGGAAACCAATTGCCTGGAAGAAAAGTACTTTATCATTTTTGAGTTGAAAAGCTTAAAGTGCCCCAATTATGCTATTTTAAAGGGTTTTAATTTTGTTTTCGAGGTCTCCTACAATCTTTTGTGATTGGTCTACTCTGCTCTGATTAGTCAGATCGCCCAGTCTGTTGTGATTGATCTACTCAGCTCAGGGGTGCGTTTCCCAAAAGCATCGTTAGCCAACTAACATCGCTACTAACATCGTTACTTACATAGTTCAACGATTTGGTGTTTCCCGAAACCATAGTTCAAACGAACATTCGCAAACTGCATCGCAAACTTGTGTGGTTGGAGCGACAGCTCTCGAGCTTTGATTAGAAGCATAGTTTCTTGTTTTTATGACATGTGGACGTAATAAATCGTTATCGTGAGCAAAATAAGCAAGCTGACATTAAGTACAGTATATAGCTATTATTTCGAATATATACAAGTGTCATTTATATATTTTAGTTTGTCAAGAGATTTAAAGCACTGTTTTTGAAGAGTGTGCATGTGCGTACGTGCTCTGGTACTTAAGAACAAGCATTTGATTTAATCTGGAAATAAATCAAAATAACTGAGGAAAATGAGAATTAGTCCTCTAACTAATTTATAACAGAAAATCTAGCATGAATTAGATCTCAAAAGGATTCATTTAAAGAAGTTATTACTCCACCAACTGCGTGACGTCATTCACCAACGTGGTTGAACGACAGGTTTGCGACAATATGGTTTCGGGAAACAGTCGTGACTAGATAGTTGATTTGTTCAACGATGCATCGTACAATGGTAGTTCAGCAGCGAGTTACATCGTTGTTCGGGAAACGCACCCCTGATTAGTCAGATGGCCCAGTCTGTTGTGATTGGTCTACCACTTACAGCGCATATGGAAACTAAACGCTCATTACCATAACTGAACTTCAGCTACAGAGGCTTCCTCAGTCTCCAGCGATTGTACATTTTTTAAAGACAGTAACAATGGCGTCGATTTAACCATATCATTCCGAGCGCGAGTCTGATGATGAAACATTGGAAGAGCTAGTTAATCAACCCAAACCTCCATCGCAAGGACGACTTGAGCAGGATGTTTCTCAGTGATACGCTACTCAGTTTGACGTACAATATGAGATGTTACAACTTTAATTCCTCACCATCAGCATTAACAAGTGTGTGTCCATCAACAAACCGATGTGTGTATTTCTAATTTATTACGGTCCACATGTGGGAACTGCATCATTCACTGTATCAATAACAGCACTAACATGAATGACTGATGTAACATTAAAGTTTGTAAAACAAATCTTGCTCCATCTTTTTTCATTACGCAGAGTAATAAGAACAACAGACAATCTGCATTAATGAACACAATTTTAGGTCGTAGTGTTTCAGCAAGGCAGTAATAACATGAGTTAGCCGGTTAGACCTACACAATATATAACACAAAACTGTATTTATTGCGCACTTTCGGCTTTACAACTTTGCAGATCATTTACATTCACAGACAGCTACATTACACATTGCATGAAAGATAATTTTCGAAAAAGCATAATAGGGGCACTTTAATGCAAATTTATGTTTGTAGAGGTAACAAGAAAATGTGAGTATTGGTAACTCAATTTGAAATTAGTTCAGCCATCTTGAATATTTAAAGGGTTAGTTCACCAAAAAATGAAAATAATGTCATTTATTACTCACTTTCATGTTGTTCCACACCCGTAAGACCTTCGTTAATCTTCGGAACACAAATTAAGATATTTTTGTTGAAATCCGATGGCTAGTGAGGCCTGCACTCCATTAATGTACTAAAAACATATTTAAATCAGTTCATGTGAGTACAGTGGTTCAATATTAATATTAGAAAGTGACGAGAATATTTTTGGTGCGCCAAAAAAACAAAATAACGACTTATATAGTGATGGCCTATTTTAAAACATTGCTTCGTGAAGCTTCGGAGCGTAAATGAATCAGCGTATCGAATCAGCTGTTCGGAGCGCCAAAGTCACATGATTTCAGCAGTTTGGCGGTTTGACACGCGATCCGAATCATGATTCGACACAAAACATTCATTATGCTCCGAAGCTTCCTGAAGCAGTGTTTTGAAATCGGCCATCACTATATAAGTCGTTATTTTGTTTTTTTGGCGCACCAAAACTATTCTCGTCACTTTATAATATTAATATTGAACCACTGTACTCACATGAAGTGATTTAAATATGTTTTTAGTACATTAATGGATCTTGAGAGAGGAAATGTCATTGCTCCCTATGCAGGCCTCACTAGCCATCGGATTTCAACTAAAATATCTTAATTTGTGTTCCGAAGACTAACGAAGGTCTTACGGGTGTGGAACAACATGAAAGTGAGTAATAAATTACATTATTTTCATCTTTGCATGAACTAACCCTTTAAGTACATTTCACTGAATAAATCAAGAAGACTCTGAGTGTTCTGTACTAATTATTCTATTACTTATACTCAGGGCTGGAAATGGCTGAGATTCACTGGGGGGACTCAATATGGGAAGGATTTTTTTTTTCTTTCAATGACTTTTCAGATGTATTTAAATATAAAATGTTATACTATTATATAATATGCTAACATTAAACATGCCTATTTCATGTTTCCTCCAAACAATATTTTCTTAATTATCAAGCAAGCACATGAAAGGTCAATGAACAACATTTATGAATTGTGTGTGGCACAAACATGTTAATTCAACAGAATCTTTGCTTAGAGAAAATAACCTGTTTGATTCTGGCCAAATTAAAGATACATTGTCTAGGAATTTGCATATGTGACGCAGACTGAATTGAACAATTTGAAAATAAAACTGAATGTTTTGGATGGCTACCACTCAGTTTAGTATACTTTGAAAATCAACAATTAAACACATTTAAAGGGGAATCCAGTTTTAATGCAAAAGGAAGCTGATGTGCATTTTTAAAAGCAAAATAATTTGGATAATAATGTAAATATAATAATATTCACTCATCCCTTTTATTAAACAATGGTTAAAAGGGTTGAAATGTGATGTTTATCATTTTATAAAACTTTTTGTTTTGAGGATGTTACCATAGACATGGAGTTTTTTGTTTTTTTTTTTTTTTAACATTGCTACCCGAACAGTTTTATTCTAATATTCACTGAAATAATTTCAACTGCTGATTTTTACTCAATAAGCTGCAAGATTCTGGAAATTGATAATCACATTTTTTTAAATAGTGTTCACAATTCTCCCATGATTCTGAATAGACAACTAAAAAAAAATTTAATTGACTGATTCTGACATCATGTTAATTGCTGCAGTCTATTTACAAAAAACATTCATTTTGAATTAATTATTATTTTATAAAAATCGGTTTGAATAAATGATTCAGTGACTTAAAGATGTCACTTGTTTCATAGATGAATCAACGTTTTTGAACAATTCTTTGTAATGAATGAATCAATGACAAATACATTTTTAACAATCATTTGTCACCACCTACTGGTGTAACGATGTAATTGACGCAATCTTTATTTGAAGTATCAAGTTACTTTCAAAGGCTGATTTACTCTATTTTGTTCACTTCCATTTGGGATGGGGGACTGGTTGTCTTCCTTGGTTGCGAGGAGTTTGGGTTTGCTCCCTTGTGAGGTTTATTTATTTGTTTGTTGCTTTATTTTTGCAAAATGCTCCACACATGCAACGTTGGTTGATAACACAACTGCAATAAAGTAACAGCCTATAGTTAACAATTACTTGTTTACAAAGTGCCATGGGAAGTCAAACTATCTACTTAAAATGTTCTTATACCGAACTTGTTGATTCTTGGAATACAGCCAGGTTTTTCTAAAGTTTAGTCAATAATTCAAGAAGATCCATGATTCTAGTACTTGGCCTCATGAAAACGTAGTTCTTGTAATTGTTTAACCATAGCATTTGTTACAATAGGGATATAATTACAGCTACACCATTGATGGCTCCTCATTGCATGCTTAGGGCAACGTTAACTTTTTTCTCTCTTTTTTAAATCTATTGCCTTAATAGATTATATATTATAAATTCTTGAACAAGTTAGTTAAAATTTACCACAATAAATACAACAGAACGTGATAAATGCAAGGAAAGGTGGTCATGAGAAGTTTAAAAAGCTTGCAAGATCATCATCATGTTTTCCCCTCTTTTCATCAGTCTTTTTACTGGCTGTTAGATCATGATGACTTTCTCCATAACGTTCTACTACATTCTGAATAGAATTCAAATTAAACCCATTTGAATTCTATTGAGAACGTTCTATTTTATCATAGGAACGGCTCGCGCAAATCTTATCACACTTTTGGAGCGCGCTGGTGAACGCGCCTGCGCTGATTCGCGCGCGGTGCACCACTCATGCTTATAAAAGCTCCGAACACGCGATTTATAAAATTAATTAACAACCTGAATCTATGTTTCGGTGTGGTGGTTAGATCGAGTACCGGCAACATGCACAACACCGGTATGCAAGACAAAGCGTGGGTAGGGCCGGCTATGCTACAGATTAAAGTGCCGGTGCGTACCGGTCCACTTCGAGCACTGAGTAAGATCGCGTGGGTTTTGGAATTCAGATTGCGAGCTTTTTATGATTAATCATGCAAGTTTAGTGCGCTATGTTTTTGCGCTGAATCGGTTTTGTTTTCGTAGGCTATTGAGTGAATAAATACAGAAATCCCTTCATTTCTATAAAAAAATCGAACCAATTTGAACTGGAACGCCGTCCCCCCTCGAAATTCACTCCGGGGACGCCGTCCCCCCCGCGTTACCCCCCATTTCCACCCCTGCTTATACTACTACTCAACTACTTACCCGTGAACTAACCCTGGTATGTCACATAACATGATTTCTGGAATAATCGTCCATCAGTAGGAACGACCAATACTTGGCCGCTCTCAGACCTCCAACAATAAAACTGTCAGTGTGAAAAGGGCTTAAGGTTTCTCACTCTGTTAACAGAAATTCTTTCTCAAAATATTGTCCATCCTTTACATACACAGGAAGCAGTCAATACAGGCCTGTCAACACAGGCACATCACAATAACAGTAAAACGCTGTACAGATCTCTTTTGCTCCTCACAAACTCTTCTCTTCTGCGTATTTCACTGGAGAAAGTACCAAGAGAAACATTTACAACCCTGCACAACTTTTCCTGCCTTTCATCAGACAGGGAGAGAGAGACAGCAAAAAAGGGCTAAAGGAGAGACTGTGCCATTCAGAGAAAGAGAGAGAGAGAGAAGTAAGAAGTGCAAGAACGCAAAAAGATTGCATTTGATTGTAATCCTCTAATCTTACCTGATTAGCAGGGGTCAGGGGTGAATGAACAATCTGAAAGGCTACTACATAAACAAAGGGTCTTGCTTATGAATATTAATTTGGTGATGTAATTTAACAGTACTAACGAATCAGGTACACCATATGGCTAAAAGTATGGGCATTGGTCACCCCTAATTTCACCTCTAAATTTTTGGCAAGATTTCCACTGTCCACAAAAATATTCAAAGCCCCCAGGCTAATATGTTTCCTCTGGCACATCTGATTTAATGACAACTTCTATTTTAATATATCAAAACTCCTAGATTTGCTCCTAATTATGTTCCCTCTGAACAGGTTGCAGTGCTTTATGGGATGATCTGAACTGTTGGCCTCATGCTGAAGTGGGAGAGACCGTGTCACGCCCATGCCCCAGTTTCCTTCGGGTCAAAGGTCAGGTGCATTCTAGGTTTTCACAGACAGGCCTTCATGAATTTTATATCTTTAACCCTATAAAGCCTGATTCAGTGGCCCAAACTGAGCAAAACTATGCAGTTTGGTGCAGACGCTGATATTCATATGGCCAAAAAAGAATATGGATAATCAAGTAAACCTAAGTTGCTTCAGTCCATAAGTGTTTATCTTGAAATAATATTAAAAATATAAAAGTTATTAATAGTAATTCGTTAACACCTTGGTATGGGGACAATTCTCACTTTTAACTAGTTGCTTATTAGCTTGCATATTACTTGGATATTGGCTGTTTATTGAGTACATATTAATGCCTTATTCTGCACTACCATGTTCCTAAATCCTACCCCATACCTAAACTCAAACACTACAACAACTACCTTACTAACTATTAATAAGCAGTCAATTAAAGTCATAGTAATCGTGAATATGTGTTCCCCATACCAAAGTGTTACGAGTTATTCTTATGTTCACTTAATTAAAATCAGTGCAGATTTCACAGCAGAAAGACACATGAACCACAAGCTGAAGATCGACGTTTTTACAATTATACTAAATTACTTTTATTTGCTAAAACAAAATTGAACTATCAATCAGATGACAGAAGGCATGAAGTAGATTGTGTGCGACTGATTTTCATCATGTTAGAAATTCGTCTATCAAATATGATACAGTATGCTTTATAGGGTTAATAAAACAGCACAATGACTGATTGTGGAAGACATTTGTGATTATGGGCTTATATATTTCATTTCTGGGGGTCCTCAGGGATAAGCTGTTGTACAGGGTTGTAATTGTGTTGCTTGTTGTTTGTTCCTTGTCTGCAGGAGCTGTGATGAAAAACTGCACTGAGAATGGCTGGTCTGAAATGTTCCCGCCGTACGAGCTCGCCTGCGGCCATGGGCTCAATGACAGCTTTCATAATCCCAATGACTCGGTAATATCAAAATCGTTTTGTTTCTGTTCTCATAAAAGTTAACAAACTTTAGAATTTTTTTCACTTTAGAACAGATTAAAAATGAAAGAAAGACAGTAAATGCATGTAAAACAGTACAAACAATAACATCCCATTTTCATTTAAATGAACCAGTAACACAGAAGAACCTTCACTTTCATTAAATAGATAAAAATAAAAATGTAAATGTTACATAATGCAAATCAAATCTATCTCTTCTTGTAGGTGCTGGTCTCACACGAGTATTTCTTTTATGTGAAGATCATGTATTCTGTGGGATACGCCATCTCTCTTGTCTCACTCAGCATTGCTCTCACAGTGTTGTGTGTGTTCAGGTAACACTGTGTATGTGTGTGTTCACATGTGTTTTATGAGCAAATCAAGTGTACTAATAATACTGATCAAAAAACTCTCTATGCAGTTGCTAAGGTGTTCAGGGGTGCATTTCCCAAAAGCATTGTTTGCCAACTATTTTCTGCAAGTTCTTAACGGTAAAAGCACGATTACAATGTAATACGTTACCACCTAATCATAAATAACATAATAGGTATTTTCATATGTTAATAACATTCAGAAATGAATAATATGAAATGAATAAGGATCAATAAATAATTACTGATATAAAATACTGGTACGGGTTTGTGTTGAATAGCCCATAACAAAGTAATTAATACACTAAGGGCCAGATTTACAAATCAGGGCAAATTAGTGTATGAGCGCAATTATAAAAAAACGCCGTTGGGAGTGAAAAGTTGTGTGTGTGATCTACTGATGCGCAAAATAGTACAGACGCAGCCAGGTCATTTCCATAATGACCAACACAATCGATCAAGAGCAGCGCAAATTAGCGTCTGGTTTAAGATATGCTTTTTTTGTGTGGTAAATATTGGCGCAAATACCAATAAATTGACTAGAGCAAACCTTAGTAAATCACCTTGCGTGAAATACTCTCCTCTCACAAATTTTGCGTCTGAAAAGGAAACTCCTACAAATGCATATGCAATAAGGTCAGCCTCAAAAATAACTGTATCCATGTTTTTTCAGCGCTAATTTTTCACTGCGTGTCTTTAGTAAATCCCAACTCCAAGAGGGTTTGTGCTGACACAAGCTGTTAGTAAATCTGGCCCATAATGTTCTCTCTTTTAAAATGTAAGGAAGTGTAAATGTCAACATTATCAAATATGTCTAAAGGACTGAAGTCTCTCAGGTAAAACTCGAGCTCAATTTGCTATTTTATTGCAACTATTACTCCTGCTCGGTTGCTTTCGTAAATATTTAGTTTATACGTAGAGTTACGTTTCAACTCATTTTAATGGTGCAACGCAAAAATATTTAGTAGTGCATAGGTTAAAACTAGGCTAAGTTGTAACTTACACACAGCAACCGGCGCCTGGTCTTTAAATATGGCTTGAGTCTCTCCTTCAACATACATACATACAAGTCAACATACATGTCTATATGATTATTTTGCATGTTTTATTGCTGCAAAACAAAAATCGTAAGTACAATCTCTTATAAAAATAACAAGCTGCATGGTTTGAGGTATCATACATGTGTTATGCAATGAAGTGGAGTTCCTCTTATGCACTAATAAGGATATTCACCCTAACAAACACCACTAATAAAGATAAAAAAACAACAAATAGCAATATATTGCATACCATATATGAAATTACAGTTAATGTTAAACACGTACAAACCATTTCATTAATTTTTAAAAGCATAAAATCAACTCTGTTTTTTGTTTGTTTCATATTTGATACATCAGGGTTTTATGGCTCATTGGTATGATATAATGAGAGTATGAAGCTCAGAGTCGAGGAGGAATAAACACATCAATTTTATTCAGAGGCTTAAAAAATATGCAATTTGGTGAAGTTGCTGATATTTGTATGGCCAATTTTACACTTACACAAACTTTCACATATACAAATCCTCATACCAACACAGCATAGGAAGTTACAGTTCATGTTAAACACACACAAATCATTCTATTAATTTTTAAAAGCTACACACAATCGACTCTCATTTAGTGTGCAGCTCCTCAAATGCAGAGAAACTCTCCTCCAGTGCTTGTTCTGTTAGCGATAGCAATCGTAAATCACATAAAAAGAAGTTAAAATCATTCTGAGCTTGAACATGGAAGATGGAAAGTGTCCCGAAGTGTAGCGAATTTGTCTGAGACTAAACCGTCACTCTGCTAAACTCTGTGAGCCAGAGAATTTTGCCATTCGTGTTCCAAGATTCATGCTGCGGTTACTTTATACAGGCTGGCGTTGTGATGATAAAGATGTTTAACGTTTTGACGTTATGACGTTTACATTTGGGTAAGTTTAGTGAAACGTCTAGTTTAGAAAAATTCCACATGCCAGACGGAATTAAACACATTTTTATTTACATGATGCATTGAATTTTTTAATGGTTTTATAGGCCTCATCTTCTCTTTAAATCTCTCTCCATCCCAACCCCCTTCAGGAAGCTGCACTGCACTCGTAACTTCATCCACATGCAGCTTTTTTTGTCCTTCATCCTGAGAGCCATCTTCATCTTCATCAGAGATGCCGCGCTGCATTACTCACAGGAGTACTACCACTGCAACTCTCATCCGGTACACACACACATAAACAACCATACAACAAACACATGTATATCAATGCATTAGACTGTACATATACATGGTAAATAAATGCACAGATAAGCTCTCTAAGCTGTTGTGTTTCCGGGGTTTCCCTCAGCCTGGCTGCAAAGTGGCACTGTTCCTGTCTAATTACTGCATCCTGGCAAATTACAGCTGGCTGCTGGTGGAAGGTCATTATCTCCACAGCCTCATTAACCTCTCACTGCGTTCACAGAAGAGACGCCTGCACTGGTACATCCTGCTCGGCTGGGGTAGGTTCCTTTCTCCAGAAAGAATTGACACTTATCTGTCAGTGGATCATGTTGCTAGTTAATGTGATTCTCAAAACCTGTGGTTATTCTGCTAGGATTCCTGTGTGAACTTGAGGAGAACTGACTGAGTTCTGAAAAAAGCTCTAGTAACATTTGTGCACACTTACCATGATATTTTGTTACGTAATTCAGTGACATTTGGACATTTTCAAGTGTGGCTTAAGTACTTTTGGGGACGACTATAAATCATGTTTGTTTGCTGAAGAATGAGCTCCCCAAATGATGAATGAAGAGGGTCTTTGGTTGAATGTTCTTGTGTTTAGGGAAGGCTGTTTAAAGGGATTGTTCACCCAAAAACTAAAATCCTGTCATCATTTACTCACCCAAATGACATTCCGAACCTTACGACTTTCATTTTTCTCCGGAACACAAAAGAAGATATTCTGAGAAATATTATTAACCAAACAGTTTTGGTTCCCATTGACTTCCATTGTATGGACCTAAAAAAAAGTTTTTGGGTGAGTATATGATTGTAACAGTCCAGGTGGTTGCAATGAAACACACAACGATAGAGAATACAATCACACAGTCTTTAATCACGAATCTAATATGTTGGAGAAACACAGGAGAAACAAAACAGCCACATCCCACATAAGCGAGACTGTAAAAATAACCAAGGGAACCAAGGGCTTAAATACACAGAGTGAGCTAATTAACTGGAACAGAAACAGGTGTGTAACTAATCAGAATCCGTGGAAACAAACAAGCAAAGGGAAAACAGGCAAACAGGAAAAGATCAGAACTATACTAGAACACAATGAAACTAAAGGCTGGTTCACACTGTGCGATTTTGGCCATGATTTGGTTGTCTGAGACAAATTTTGCAAATCCTAAAAGTTTCCTATAATCCTAGCCTAAAATCTGTAGTCTTTGATCGCTAGTTTGACATGTTCACAGACAGCCGGTTAATGAGCGTTGCAATCAAATTTGACCTCTGACAAAATTCTGGCAGTGTCAGAAGATTTGGCGCACAATCCTCCAGTGTGACTTCTCCTACGATGAACGTCAAATTACGAAGAGTTATGTTTCTCAAGACAAGCCGTGATCAAAATTAACGATAGAGATGTCTTTGTCAGCCACCATTTCAGTCCCTCGTGTAATGCAGCTCACAGTCATCGAATGTGTGTGGGTTGATGTAAAACTCCGGACAAGTTTTCATGCACGCGTCCGTTTTTAACGCGTCTTGACTGTCGTACAGTCTGACATAAATGACAGCTGAGATCCCACAGTGTTACGTGAGGATCATGTTCGTACAGTCTGACAAGCAACCATCGTAAAGGACTATTATAAATCGCACAGTGTGCAACCAGCTTAAGCAGACTGAAAAATAACACTGACATTTACCGGGAAGGTGTGTCCTTGCACCGTAATAACAGTCCAACTGAGAAGAGGGGGGTGGGAGCTCTGGAGGTGGATGAGGTGTTGTCGAAAGGCAGGAAATGGGGAGATGATGGCGAGAGTAACCAGGGTTGTGATGATGGTGAGAGGAGTCAGGGAGGAGACGGGAGTAGGAAGAACCAGGTTGGGACCCAGAGCACAGCCAGGACGAAAGGCCCACAGCAGAGTCGAGGGGAACCCAGGGGAACGACAGAGAGAGACGGAGCCTATAGAGGTGGAGACCCAGGCAGAGCTGAAGAGACGATGAGACCAAGCAACACCAATGGATCTGGAGGCCAAGGCACAGCAACAGCAACGAGCGTCCAAGGTGGAGCCAGGGTGCCAGAGCACTGAGACGAGGTGGAGCTGGAGAGAAGGCAGAGCCTGAAGGAGCTGAAGAGGTGGAGGGATGAAGCACAGCTGAAGGCCCAGAACTCACAGAGGCGGACCCGTAGGGATGAGGGAGCCCTGTGGATCACTAAGGACGACGGCCACAGGTGGAGCCAAAGGAGGGAGGAGTCAAGGTGGAGCCGACTGGTCAACGAGCCAAGGTGGAGTGACGGGCTTGGCAGCTGGAGGCAGAGCCAGAGGTTCCCCTTGCCAAGGTGGAGCTGGAGACCGAAAGAACCAAGGCAGATCCACGCAGCAGAGTGGAGTCTGAAGGGAGCAAGCAGAGGTGGGAGAGCAAGACTAGGTGGACCATTGGAGATGCAGGAGATTTGGAGCTGGATGGGAACAGCAGAGATGGGAGACTCAAGCCCTGGGTATACTTCGAGTCGAACGCACAGCCTTGCAAAGTATACCTCACTTGACTTGCACGCGTACACAGGCGTTTGACGCATGCCCAGTTTTGAGCAATCCCTCGCCATGAGTTACAATCCATGTAAATATATTTGTATTCTTTCATGCTAGAGTTGTACAAACGAGGGTACTTTCTAAACTCTTCGCACTACGTAGGCCTCCAATGTCACTGTAGCTTGTGTGTGTTCCGGTATGTTCTATTTATGCAGGTTTTCTTTGACTACCTTGTGGATAAAATAATTACTGCAAAAAAATAATAATAATACGCACGTGCGACCTGCTCATAAAAAGTGAAGTATACTTTATAATCCATGGCTTCTGTGTTGATTAATTAAAAATAAATGAATTATAAGCAATACAAAATAATTTATACAAAAAGTTAATATCCTTCTAAACTTCTTGTCAACTACTAAAATTATAATTTCACTTTGATTTTTAGCTGATAGGTCAATATACAATTTCTCAGGTCATGCAAACTCATGCAGCAGAAGATGAATGCAGTGAATTAAGTCTTATAAGACTTAAGGTCGTAAGGGAATGAGTTGAAGAACTACGATTTGGGGATGTTGTGTTTGTGTGAGAGCGGTGTGTGTGTGAAATGTAAGAACATCCATTCAGATCCGCTCTGATGGATAGATCCGTTTAGATCCACTCTGACGGACAACAAAAACAACAAAAAACTCCCTAAGACTCCCTAGCTCTTCCATCCAGATAGCAAAATTCTGTTTTTACTGTTATTTCTATTCCTTATGTTCTATTATTATTCTTCTTCTTTATGTAAAGCACTTTGAATTACCATTGTGTATGAAATGTGCTATACAAATAAAATTGCCTTGCCTTGCCTTGCCTTGAATGATCTGCACATGTGTCTCCTGTATTTGCATAGGCATGAATGAAAGTGAAAGGAATGAAAAGTCTAGTGCGATTGCCCCTGTTTTAGGTCTCATCCTGGCAATATTAGATATACAATTAAAGCTTAAACAATTCAATTTTGTTCCCACAGGGATCCCAATGCTCATTATTATCAGCTGGAGTTTGGCTAAATACCTGCACCAGGATGAAGGGTACGTTCACACACGTTCAGAAATCAGTTTCAGAGTTAAACTCTTTTAACCTCAGTCTGATCTCTCAAGGGACTTTCTTTGTTTATACCAACCTCCTCTGGACAACAACAAAAGATAATTTATTATATTTGTATTATATAAGAACGGCTATTTTAAACCAGCATGGTTGTGCATGAGAACACACAGTATGTTGTCTGTGTGTTTGTGTGTGTGTATAGGGTATTCCCTACGTTATGGGGACCAAATGTCCCCACAAGAATAGTAATACCAGTACATTTTGACCTTATGGGGACATTTTTTGGCCCCAATGAAGAAAACAGCTTCACACTAAGTGATATTTTTTTGAAAATGTAAAAATACAGAAAGTTTTCTGTGATGAGTAGGTTTAGGTGTAGGGTTAGGGGAGAGAATATACAGTTTGTACAGTATAAAAAGCATTATGTCTGTGGAAAGTCCCCATAAAACATGGAAACCTAACGTGTGTGTGTGTGTGTGTTGTCAGATGCTGGGAGACGAGAGATCATGGCTGGATATGGTGGATACTGCGTGTTCCAGTCATCATTTTCATCACAGTAAGCAAACATTTCAGTTAAAGTTTCTGGGCTATTCTCTCAGATTTAAACAGTGTTTTAACTTTCAAATGGCTCTGCTTACAATATCTTTTTCTGCATATATTTTTTTAAAGAATGAGTCATAATACTGTCCTGCCATATTTATAATATTTTTGAAGTATCCAACACATTATGTAACATTGAATAGTCCTTTCAATTATCTCAAGGGAAATTGTTTTTCAGGTAAACATGCTGTTTTTTCTGAGTATCATTCGGACATTAGTGGCAAAGCTGAAAGCCCCTGACATGCATGGAAATGAAATTAATCATCACAGGTGAGAGAAAATAACATGTTCAGCATTTAAAGGTGCATCGCCAGTGGTACCAAACACAATGGCAAAAATAATGACTGTAATTACTGTGACAGAAAAGTAATAGGGAAAATTTTGTTTGGGACTGTTAGGGTCACAGAAATCACACACTCCAGTTAAAAAAACAGCTTTATATGATTGAAATATAAATGAGTGTATGAAAAAGACTCATTATCTTTATCTTTATTTATGGTGTAGGAAGCTGGCAAAATCGACATTTCTCTTAGTGTCCCTGTTTGGGCTGCAGTATGTGCTCTTTGCCTTTTTCCCGGATCGAGTGAGCGCGCTAACCTTCAAAATCTGGAATGTCGTTGAGCTAGCATTAGCATCCACACAGGTGATGATGTACAACTCAACCTCTCTCTTTCATACATATACATGCACACAGTCAAGCCCAATGTATTTATATAATGCTTTTCATAATACACATTGTTTCGGAGCAGAAAATCATGATGCTAATCTTTATAATATCTTCATGCCTCATGGATTCTCCACTACATGGATTTCTATAAAGTCAGAATTGTGAGATATAATGTCAGAATTGTGAGATATAAAGTCAGAATTGTGAGATATAAAGTCAGAATTGTGAGATATAAAGTCAGAATTACGAGATATAAAGTCAGAATTGCGAGTTATAAAGTCAGAATAGTCAGAATTGCGAGATATAAAGTCAGAATTGCGAGATATAAAGTCAGAATTGCGAGATATAGAGTCAGAATTGTGAGATATAAAGTCAGAATTGTGAGATATAAAGTCAGAATTGGGAGATATAATGTCAGAATTGGGAGATATAAAGTCAGAATTGGGAGATATAAAGTCAGAATTGTGAGTTATAAAGTCAGAATTGTGAGATATAAAGTCAGAATTGCGAGATATAAAGTCAGAATTGCGAGATATAAAGTCAGAATTGCGAGATAAAGTCAGAATTGCGAGATATAAAGTCAGAATTGCGAGATATAAAGTCAGAATTGCGAGATATAAAGTCAGAATTGTGAGATATAAACTCAGAATTATGAGATATAAAGTCAGAATTTTGAGATATAAAGTCAGAATTGTGAGTTATAAAGTCAGAATTATGAGATATAAAGTCAGAATTATGAGATATAAAGTCAGAATTGCGAGATATAAAGTCAGTATTGTGAAATATAAAGTCAGAATTGTGAGATATAAAGTCAGAATTATTAGATATAAAGTCAGAATTATGAGATATAAAGTTAGAGATGCGAGTTATAAAGTCAGAATTGTAAAAAGTTGTATGTACAGTATAGCCTACTGTATGTACGCAAGCAAAGTAGGTTACACTATATATACAACTTTTTATATGCTTCAGGAACGGGGAAAAATAAATAAATAATGAATCCCAATCCCTGAACAGGACATTTATTGGAGGTTGTTGTCATTTATCTCTCTCTGGCTTTATGAAATTATCCACCGTTGTCTTTTGTTCTGCGTCATGTTGTGTTTGCTATTACAGGGCTTTATTGTGGCACTGCTGTACTGCTTTTTGAATGGAGAGGTGAGTGAATTAAAAAAATTTAAGTTTGAATCAAATTATCTACGATTATGTTTTCCAGGGATGGACAGAGTTTAATACATCACACATTTTAGACACATTTGTCATTATCAGATCCCGCTCTAAGTATAGGAAACAAGACGGTTCTGTTTTATGTTTCACTGGTGAGTCTTGACAACTATCGACCTTTAACTTTTGGCAGGTACAATATGAAGTCCAAAGGCGGTGGAGACGGTGGCGCATGAAGCAGCGTTTCCACGGTGATCCCAGGGTGCATCACGGTTCCCTGAGTAACAGTGGCCTGCCGCTGACACAGGTCTCACTGCTGACACGTCCCAGCACACAGGTCACCTGACCACAGCCATCTAACGCCGACCTACAGCACAGGCACAAAACTCATGCCACAGCCCCACTCTCAGAAAAAAGGTCCAGAACTCTAGGGTTCCTGGCTCAATTTTAAAGAACCCTTTATGCCAAAAAGGTTCTAAGGAGAAATGTCCTAAAAGATTACATAATACTTTCATGTTTAATAGGTTATTTCAATTTTTTCTAGAGATAAAGTATGTTTACAAGCTACTTGATTCATTTTAATCAATTTTATTAACCCTTATGTGGCCTTGGAGAGTTTTTTATTTAATTATTTTGGGTATGTTCATGCAAACAGCGCAAATTTAGCCAAACGTGTGTATTTTTATTGGAACTTTAATATTTTACCCTCATTTCCTTTCATAAGTCTCTTTTACACTAGATACACAAAATAGTTACTCTGAGGACCTTAGAGGACAAAAATATTCCCATTAAATCCATTAAAATGGCAAAAAGAATAAAATCATGCAGTCTTTGTAAACATGCTTTCATTCTTTCATTTCCACCGGATGGCGCCATTTCTCAGGTTTGGCCTGTGCTTCATGTTTTCTGCTTCTGCTGTATTGTAGAGCCAATCGAATGTGTGTGTGTGTGTGTGTTTTTTTTTTATCTGACACTGCACAAAAAATAATATTG
>RJVU01010503.1:1446525-1514557 GCA_003731715.1 Anabarilius grahami | reverse complement strand
AGTGCACAAAATTAATATATTAATGTTGTTGCTAAAACTGTAATAACCCCCTCCAAAAAAATACGTAAAATAATTGTTTTTGTTGTTGTTTTATTTTATAAAAACAACTGTGGCATTATGTAAACAAATAGGCATTTAAATGGGTTAAAATCCTGAAAATTAATGAATTTTTGATAGTTATGATCAGGACTGTGGAAAAAAACATTAATATATAATATTTTTATGACAGATTTTTGGATAGTAGAATTAAAACCAAATTAATTAATTAAAACTAAATCCATAAAATGATCCCATGATGGGAACCCATTAAATGTGTTCTATATATGAAGCTCCTGACGGAACCTTTAAGGTTCCATATAGAAGAGTGGCAATGGCTGAACCAATCAGAAATGCACAGTCCATTTAAAACTGTCAGTTGACTAAAACTCACTGATAGAAAAGCTAAAACTGTCTGACAATTTATGGAAATGACTGTATTTATCTTGTATATGCCTGTCCTTTATGGTGTTGTAGTTATTATGAAAAAAATGCCTGTGTGCTAGTAAATTATTATACAGCATATGAGAAAAACGACAATATTAGGTAGAGACAGCACAATATGTGATATACTATTTAAAGGGGTCATGATATGAGGAATCACATTTTCTTTAAACTATTGACACATAGATCAGGCATGACATTATGACACTGACAGGTGAAGTGAATAACACTGATTCTCTCTTCACCACGGCACGGGATATATTAGGCAGCAAGTGAACATTTTGTCCCTAAAGTTGATGTGTTAGAAGCAGGAAAAATGGGCAAGGACCAAATTGTGATGCTAGATGACTGGGTCAGAGCATCNTTTGATAGTTATGATCAGGACTGTGGAAAAAAACATTAATATATAATATTTTTATGACAGATTTTTGGATAGTAGAATTAAAACCAAATTAATTAATTAAAACTAAATCCATAAAATGATCCCATGATGGGAACCCATTAAATGTGTTCTATATATGAAGCTCCTGACGGAACCTTTAAGGTTCCATATAGAAGAGTGGCAATGGCTGAACCAATCAGAAATGCACAGTCCATTTAAAACTGTCAGTTGACTAAAACTCACTGATAGAAAAGCTAAAACTGTCTGACAATTTATGGAAATGACTGTATTTATCTTGTATATGCCTGTCCTTTATGGTGTTGTAGTTATTATGAAAAAAAATGCCTGTGTGCTAGTAAATTATTATACAGTATATGAGAAAAACGACAATATTAGGTAGAGACAGCACAATATGTTTTACTATGTAAAGGGGTCATGACATGAGGAATCACATTTTCTTTGAACTATTGACATACACAGATCAGGCATGACATTATGACACTGACAGGTGAAGTGAATAACACTGATGATCTCTTCACCACGGCAGCAAGTGAACATTTTGTCCCTAAAGTTGATGTGTTAGAAGCAGGAAAAATGGGCAAGCGTAAGGATTTGAGCGAGTTTGACAAGGACCAAATTGTGATGACTGGGTCAGAGCATCTCCAAAACTGCAGCTCTTGTGGGGTGTTCCCGGTCTGCAGTGGTCAGTATCTATCAAAAGTGCTCCAAGGAAGGGGAGCACTTACCTGGGGAACACATTGCACCTGGATGCACTATGGGAAGAAGACAAGCCAGCGAAGGAAGTGTGATGCTTTGGGCAATGTTCTGCTGGGAAACCTTGGGTCCTGCGTCCATGTGGATGTTACTTTGACACGCACCACCTACCTAAGCATTGTTGCAGACCATGTACACCCTTTCATGGAAACGGTATTCCCTGGTGTCTGTGGCCTCTTTCAGCAGGATAATGCTCCTGCCACAAAGGACTTAAAGGATCTGCTGCTAACATCTTGGTGTCAGATACCGCAGCACACCTTCAGGGGTCTAGAGGAGTCCATGCCTCGACGGGTCAGGGCTGTTTTGGCAGCAAAAGGGGGACCAACACAATATTAGGAAGGTGGTCATAATGTTATGCCTGATCGGTGTATAAGAGCTTGACTTATGTAAAAATACAGTACGTTTTAGACTGTAAAAATTCCTCACTGCAAAAGAGCGTTCGCCTCTTTCCACATTGTGATGTCACACTTTAATAGTCACTTGTATCTGACCAGCTCCACAACAACACATCCACACCCATTTTATCAATTCCACGAGTAACGAGGTGACGGGGTGCTTCTCATTTCGTAGTTTGTGTTTCCTCATTTCCTCACAGTTGAAGAAATGAGAAGCACCCATGGGAACGAGATGCAATGATGTTAATCACAACAGTGACTGTTTACTGAAGTCTAAAAGGAGACAGAGCAGCTTTCTGACACGAGGCTGCATGGGAAAAGCATCATGTTTTATGAATATATAACTATTTTGTGTGCAAAAAACTGTATTAACTTTAAGTGAACCTTAAGAAACATTTAAAAAATCCTTTAAGGTTTTTTTTCTTCATCCCACTGTTTGGCTGTGCAAATATTGAGATAATAATGATGCCTTGAACGCCTAATATCCATGTGTTGTTCTGAGAGTTATGAAATACATACAAATGTAATGACTAGAACGTTCTTTTTATTAAATGAAAAGCAGAGAGATCTCCTCATGAATGAGATGTTTACTGTAAATAAGAAGGAATTAATAATACTGTCAAAAATATTTCATTAAATATACTATAAAGACTACCTGTAAAGAGTCATTATTTATTCACAGATGAAAGTTGGGGTCAGCTGTCAACTGCTGGTCATTATTAATAATATTAATTACAGTAAATGGAAATAATAATCAATGACAAAAAATAATGATATACTGAAACAATCTGCTGTGAAAGAACTATTTAAGATTAAAATAAATAAAACAACCAAACAGACTAGTAAAAACATTCAGGCCTGTGGAAAAAAAGTAACATTTTAGTTCAGGGTCCAATTCTCACTATGAACTAGTTGCTTATTTGCTGCATATTACTAGAATATTGGCTGTTTATTAGTACTTATAAAGCACATATTAATGACTTATTCTGCATGATCATATTCTACATCCCTTAATCCTCCCAATAGCTAAACTTAACAACTACCTTACTAACTATTAATAAGCAGGAATTGGGTCATTGACAAATAAGGTTTTTAAAAGTATAATAAACAATGGAGATATAATTAATTTTGAAGTTTTATTAAAGGTGCCATAGAATGGAAAATTTAATTTACCTTGGCATAGTTGAATAACAAGAGCTCAGTACATGGAAATGACATACAGTGAGTCTCAAACACCATTGTTTCCTCCTTCTTGTGTAAATCTCATTTGTTTAAAAGACCTCAGAAGAACAGACGAATCTCAACATAACACCGACTGTTACGTAACAGTCGGGATCATTAATATGTACGCCCCCAATATTTGCATATGCCAGCCCATGTTCAAGGCATTACACAAGGGCAGCCAGTATTAGCGTCTGGAGCAGCACAGCTGAATCATCAGACTAGGTAAGCAAGCAAGGACAATAGCGAAAAATGGCAGATGGAGCGATAATAACTGACATGATCCATGATAACATGATATTTTTAGTGATATTTGTAAATTGTCTTTCTAAATGTTTCGTTAGCATGTTGCTAATGTACTGTTAAATGTGGTTAAAGTTACCATCGTTTATTACTGTATTCACGGAGACAAGACTGTCGTTATTTTCATTATTAAACACTTGCAGTCTGTATAATTCATAAACACATCTTCATTCTTTATAAATCTCTCTGACAGTGTAGCATTAGCCCGTTAGCCACGGAGCACCATCAAACTCATTCAGAATCAAATGTAAACATCCAAATAAATACTTTACTCACATGATCCGATGCATGCATGACGAACATTTTGTAAAGATCCATTTGAGGGTTATATTAGCTGTGTGAACTTTGTTTATGCACTGTACTATAGTCGAGAGCTCGGGGGGCAGGGAGCACGAGATTTAAAGGGGCCGCAGCCTGAATCGGTGCATAGTTAATGATGCCTCAAAATAGGCAGTTAAAAAAATGTATTAAAAAAATTCTATGGGGTATTTTGAGCTGAAACTTAACAGACACGTTCAGGGGACACCTTAGACTTATATTACATCTTGTGAAAGAACGTTCTAGGGCACCTTTAATCGTTAACAATGAGATTATGTGGTTTTATCAATTATCACTGCTTTTGTCATTTTTTACAAGATGGACAAAATTTGTCACCAAAAAAACTTTTGGTTATACCGAATGACGATATTTTCAAACAATGCTAACAGGCTGATATCTAGCTAGCTAATGAAAGAACAATCAAACATTTTTTATTAAGTACAAGTTTTTAAAATATTGCTACATTTTCCATGTTTTATAGCGGTTGTACCGAATGACCTGATGTTTTGGGACATGCGTACTATGAGCAAGTGAAAACATGAATTTTGCAAATAGTTAAAAGAGAGTTAGTTACTTTGCTTCATGACCATGTGTTCCTTTGCAGGAATGATGTCACATCCTGTCACATGATATTTGCCGCATGACTTGATCCAAAATGGTCCCTTTATGTTGGTTACTCCGAATGACATCAATGAAATTCATTTTCCGGACATTCTTTCTCATAACAAAGCACGACTTCTACACATCATTTAAATACCATTTTGCACTATGTTGATATATGATGTTATAAAATCATGCCAGAATAAAAAAATATATACATTTATTACATTTTAAGATATTTTAATCACAAATGAAATGGCTGTATTGGCCTTTGGACGGTTAAACCGAATGACCTTTTGACAGAATCTTTAATCTAAAACCTTTATATATAGCAAAATATAATTAAAACCTTTTGGATTCAATAAAAGAGATCTCGTTGTACTACCTTACATACTTTGGATGTCATATGTTTGTTATTGTTTTTTTGTTATTAAGGCCTTTGGACAAAAAAATGACCCGTCACGTCATTGACCCAATTAGGAGTTTGAAGCAAAAGTCATAGCTAATAGTTAGTTAATATTGAGAATTGGACCCTAATCTAAAGTGTGACCACAAAAAAAACTGTAGAAAAACAGCAAAGGTAATTTTCTGCCAGGACATTTTCCGTTAAGTTTCCCTTTAACCCTAAAACTCAACAGAATGCAATGCGTCATTAAAAATACATGAAAAACACCTGTAAAATATTAATACGGAAAATTCCTTCATATCGCCATGCTACATTGGACCCTATTTTTATGGTTAATTTAAAAAAGTGCACCTAATTATTGACAAACCATCAAAATCACTCAGTTTTGATCCAAAAGAATGCAGATACAGAGCAGAGGTGCTCAAGATGAACCATCAGCAGCTTGTTTATTTCTACAGTTTGTCAGGATGTCCTCTAAAGGGCAGCAGAGGTTCAATATGCTGGATGTGCCGTGCTGCCATTCCATTGAGGAAGAACAGGAAGGTGGCCGTGAACTGGCACCAGAAGGTGAGTGTGAACCCAAGCAGTGTTGCAAATGTCCCTAAGAAGAGTACAAACGTTGCGACCCCTCCCGCAGCCATTAGACCTGCCAGCAGCACCAGCCGCGCCCCGAGAGTCCAGCGCCGACTGGAGTCCCTCCCTTCGCTCGCCTGCGACATCACAAGCAACTCCAGTCCGAATATGGCACTGACCACAGCCAGCGTGATCACAGAGCGACACACCGCCAGGCCCATGCCCAGACCATCCACCCCTGCCTCCTCCAAATGTCTGGTGCAGTTAGAGGAGGCTTTGAAGCTCTGCGACCCCAACTCAGAGCTCTGCTGCTGCTCCACTGAGCAGAAATACCACAGACCGAACATGTGTCTGCCGGCCAGCAGCCAGTGACCGTCACACACCGCAACAGACGAGAGGACGACCGACAGAGATGTACACAGGATAATGAGACTGCGGCAAAATACGTCTAGAAAAAGAGGAGTGGACTTCCCATGTGGAACAGCCCCAACCTAGGGAGAAACAGAGTTATCAGAAGAAATCTGGTCCACATCTGTATCAACATGACATCCTGCTAAGATTCACCCTTCACTCTCAGAAAAAAAGTACAAAAGGCAAACATGTTCACAGATAGACCCCAAGTGGTGCTCAAACACCTGCCCTTTGGCCTCTGACTAGATAAGTGCTCTTTTTGCAAGAAGTTTGAATTTTTAAAAGTTTTTTTATTTATTTATTTTATTTTTTTAACTCTGCCAGACTGCGCAAGACCCTCCCACTCTCCGACATCCCTTGTAACGGCATCCACATCTGATGATGACAAAATTTTGGGGTGAACTATCCCTTAAATTTTATACAAAAGTTCAATAAACAATAAGTTGATTGTATGAGTTGAACATTTTTAGACATAACATTGTCAATTTTGACTGTTTTTGCTCTATTTTGCCTACGGAAACAGTTCCAAACATAAGCAGAAACATTGCATCTCCCTGCAACACTCAGCGTTTGTTTTTGTTCTTCAGTGATTCACTGTTTTTGAACAAATCGGGTGAGTCAATGATTCAACAACTCATTCATAAAGTCAGTGCACACTTAGGGCCAGATTTACTAACACTAACACTCTTTAGGTGTTAAAAAACTACTGTCAGGATTTACTAAAGACATGCAGTGAAAAATTAGCGCCGAAGAGGCGTGGACATGGTTATTTTGCAGCTGAACTTATTGGATATGCATTTGTAGGAGTTTCCCTTTCAGATGCAAAATTTATGGGAGGAGAGTATTTAAATTAATCACGCAACGTGATTTACTAATGTTTACGCTAGTCAATTTACTGGTATTTGTGCCATTATTTACTGCCCAAAAAACATATCTTAAACCAGACGCTAATTTGCACTGCTCTTGATCGATTGTGTTGGTCATTATGGAAATGATTCGGCTGCGTCTGTGTTCTTTAATTTGCATGTCGTCAGTAGAGAACTTTCCACTCCCATCAACGCTTTTATGGAATTGTGCTCTCATGCTAATTTGGCGTTTTGTAAATCTGGCCCTTAGTCTCGCGTAGCCAGAGCTTCAGACTGACGGCAGAAAGTCTGGACTCCATTGCAGCTTTCATTGGCCAAGGTCCGCCCAGAGGCCATCTGACTGACATATAAAGCAACCAATCACAGTTCGTTTTGTTCCGCGTCATGTTTAGGGGCGTGAAAATGTAAAGTCGATGTCTCTAATAAATTATTATTAATTCAAGAACATTATGCAAGTTTACTGCAACAATGGAGCTGCAAACTTCAAATACTTTTGAAAATCCATTATTTGCTTGATCCTTATAAGTGCTCATTGTCACAGTTGTAAACACGACAGCATTATTCTTCCACGAGGGGGTTTCCCAGACAGCAACATAGTGTGGCCCAGATCCGGCCCACATCTGGTACATGTGGTTTACACCCGGACCAGATGTGGGCCAGATCTGGCCCGACACTATGTTGCTGTCAGGGTTGGCATCACAACGGCTTTGTTTCCAGGTGGACTGTTAAAGAACACGACACACATCTCCCGGAAATCCTGTAGAATTCAACCAACCAGATGACGACTTTGAAACTCCTGAAGTTTCTCCAATTTTGTGTGCCATATGCATCAGATGTTCAGCCAAGGCTAAAACTAATGGACACTTGTTTCTTTCATGATTTAATCAGCTGGTTTGAATGAATGATACTGTGATTCACTTCACCGCCATTTTTAGTTTCACATAATAGTATAATTTAATAACATTTCATATTTCTTTATTCAAACTGTTATATTTAGAACATTAATCTCATAACATTGTTAGGCAATGGTAATTGCAGTGTAAATGGATTTTGATAAATGGTAAGATTGATTTTTTTGGTACAGCCCTATAGTGTAATTAATTAAAAGATGATGAATGATATATAACTTTACTTTTTATAAATGATTATAAGAGGGTGCCCTTTTTTCACTTGAACACCTGCCCCCCAAAATGTCTGGACATGGCCGCACGTCCTGATATTGCTGAGTTAGATGCGTTCCTGGGTCTACATATTTTGTTGATCCTGGAACAACATTCTAGTCTTAAAATGTAGTCTTAACCCTATTCCTACCCCTAAACCTAACCCTACCCATAAGTTATCCCAAAAATCAGAGGGAAATGGTAGATGAATAACACTGATGTAGAAGCACCAATTCATGATTTTAAGCCTAAACTTGACATAATCTGTAAACTTGTCCCTCAAATCTGATTGGTTGATTTGTATGTTGTTCCAGGATCAACAAAAATGTTGACCCAGGAACNTTCTTTTATGATTTAATCAGCTGGTTTGAATGAATGATACTGTGATTCACTTTACCGCCGTTTTTAGTTTCACATAATAGTATAATTTAATAACATTTCATATTTCTTTATTCAAACTGTTATATTTAGAACATTAATCTCATAACATTGTTAGGCAATGGTAATTGCAGTGTAAATGGATTTTGATAAATGGTAAGATTGATTTTTTTGGTACAGCCCTATAGTGTTAAATAGTGTAATTAATTAAAAGATGATGAATGATATATAACTTTACTTTTTATAAATGATTATAAGAGGGTGCCCTTTTTTCACTTGAACACCCGCCCCCCAAAATGTCTGGACATGGCCCATGACAAAAGCTGTCCCTAGGGTGGCATTTCAAAATGTACTATAAATAAGTACTATTTAGGTACTAATATGCACCCTTTAGAGGGTAAATATGGTAAAAAGATGTACCTTTTGAAAGTGTGACAGCTTTAGTACTTTCAGACTGAAAGCTGTTAAATCTGTTTACCTCCTAAATATGTAATTTAGTATATTAAAAAAAGGAGTAATATGCAATTTTTGTTTGTAAAATGTCTCCCCGCCCACGACCATAAACAATCTTGTTGTGTTTTGTAATACCTTCTTACCTTACGAGCTTGCGCTAAATATTAAGGTTTATCTTCCTCCTTAATCCAAAGCAAATGTAAAAAAAGTCATTCTAAGCGTAAAATAAACATTTAAAAGGCATTACCCTGATTTTTATTGCCGTCATATTGATTTCAAAGTGCGTTACAGCCACAGACCAGGAGAAGCGAGACGAAGAAGCCAAGTCAACTCCAGTCGAAAGTACAGTATCATTTGAGTGTAACATTAACTGAAGTGCTTCAGTCTTCACACCCGCCCGTCTCGTCCTTGACACGCAGATCACGGGCGCTCGTGTTAGTTTTCCGGTCACGGACGGTATTCGGTAACTAGGAATCAGACATTATGCGAGAGGCAGCATCTGTAGAGTGGAAGTTTCTTCAACTTCACCCGTTTTTGCCCTACAGGATCACTTATATGTTTTCTCCATTTTAGCTAGCTATATGAAGGCAACAAAACTATCTTGGAAACGTTTTAACACTAACACTCATATTTTTCCATTTTCATTTTGAATGACTGAAACCCAAACTTTAGTGTGTGGAAAGTGTGTTTTAAGAATTCTGAGAGCTGATCAACCAATTGAAAGTTAGTTTGGACAAACTGAGAGACCAGCTAAGACAAGCCAACCAGGCTAGGTTTGTTTTTTAGCAGGTTTATCACTAATATCTTTTCCACTATAGTAAAATGGCTCATTTTTACTAAACAAAAAGTGTAATCTATAGTAGAATAACTAGTTAAAGGTGCTACAGAGGATGTTTTGTTTTATACATTTTTGCATTATTACTTGAAACTGTCTTTACTAACTGATAAAAGACTATTTATTAGGTGCACTGAAAGGAATAATATTAATATACATCATCTGTGCACGAGGTAGGGCCTTAAAAACATCAGCCAATCGTTTACGCGATCATCGCGATTGGCCCTCTGGCTTGTCAATCACTGCCATGACGTTCCTTGTGAGAGACGCGCGGCTGCGCGCTCCAGTAACTTTCCACACTCCACAGGCGCCGCATGCAATGTTTTTGTCAGGAGACAGGAGTAACAACTGCAGATTATGAGTTACCTGTGGTGAGTCCGACATAATGAATCCTCTAACACGACAGCGAATGCCGGTGGTAAACACTCGTGTTCCTATACTCCTGCACGAGTTTTGGGAGGCGTTCCCTCGAAATGAGCTGTGAAGGAGGGGGGTTGTTCTTACGCATGTGCTTATTTCAAAAACTCACTAACAGTCTTTGTTTTCTCAGTCGACGAAAAGATCCTCTGTAGCACCTTTAATCTCAGAATACTGTATTGCTAATGCATTGTTTCTCTTCACAGATTAAACTTTCGATTATCATTATTGAGCGGCCAAAGTCCCTTTTGGGTGACTGTGACCCAAATCATCATGCAATTTATGCTCTCTAGCAAAAAGACTTTGATCCCTTTCCAGACTGAGACTGAGGTGAAGACATTAGCTAGGATAGAAAAACGCTGAAAGGGCCACATAGTTGAAACCAACACTAAATTTCCTGTGTTCGCGCTCATTTTGATAGTTCAATTAAACCCTTTTCTTGATGTTTTTACATCATCCACCACATGAACCTACTGGAGAGAAATATTTTAAAGCTCTATGAGTTTGTGTCCAGTCAGGTGACGTGACCTTTCATAGCTCATAAGCCCTCAAACGACTGATAAGACTTTGATCATATCAAGTATTGGCTAGACTGATTGATGTATGTCTGATGTAATGGGAATGATGATCTTATCACTTCACTCTAGTTGCAGTCAGGTACGTCTCCGGAAAACTTGTCTATAAGATGCAGCATGCACTATTACGTCTTGAAACAACTATTTAACTATGAAATAAATACAACACGCATACAGTAAATACATTTGATCGGGTCATTTTTAATCAGAAAATCCTTCACAGGGGTCTTGCTTAAAAAATTCTAACATGATTTTCCTTATCAAAATACACACAGGGTTTTTGAAAAAGTGATTTTATGGCATTGCATTCATTTGTGCTTTTCACTACGTGGTTGCTGGTGGACGGTTTCTCTTGGCCTGCGAGGAATGTGCCTATTCTCTCTCACAGAACGGAGCCTGCGTGCTACAGCGTAACCGTAACACCCTCGTGAGGGACACACTGGAGATCTTAAGGCGCTTTATATGAACAGTGCTGGTAAAGGCAGGCTGGATGTGATTGGTCCGTCTGTTAGATGCCGTACTTCCCTTTCAGCTCCTCGACCTTAGCGATGTATGCTTTCACGGCATCTTCCTTACTCAAACCTGAAATGTGCAGGAGAAGAAAAACAGATGGACACACACACACAGAGTGAGCTGCTTTTGCAGATCATTTACAGTTTTATATGTAAACACAAACTTAAAATGATTTCTCGCTGCCCTCTTGTGGCAGGGAGGAGAGACTGACCTTTCTTTGCCTCCCAGGCATCCCATTTGGCCTTGCCAGTGAAGTCTAACATGCCCGGTCGAGCTGGAAAGAAACACACACACTTTTTAAAGAACTGCAATTTAGTTTTTCATGGATAAGCTTAGGCCAGATTTATGGTTTCGAGGAAAAGCTCACCAGTGTTAACATCTCCTACGGTGGCCTGTTTGTACAGACTGTAAATCTCCAGCATCTCAGCGTCCGTTGGTTTCGCTTTCAGCTGTTTGACCTCCTCTGCTGCTTTCTGAAACTCAGCCTGTGGAAAAACCAACAACGTGAACAGACTGAACGCTCTACGACTACATGTTGTCATGTATGGACAATCAGTCAGTAATATTGAATTTTGAGACATCATTGAAAGTTATGATAACTTGCAGTTCAGTGAGTGAGTTAACTTTTGCGAATAAAGCAGCGTTTCCTTCCCATGTGTTCAAGAGAACAAAATCATCACTTCCTGGGAAATTGTTGCAAAATAATAAAAATGGAAGTTGCTGCAATCGGGGAAAAACCTGTGGCTCCGTTTTCTTCCATCTTAAATGACTTTCTTCTCAGAGAGGAAACACAATAAACACTCACTCTAAAAAATAACTGTAAAAAACTACATTTTACACAGTAAAATGCAGTTTTTCATTAATACAGTAATATACCGTAATATAACAATGCGTTCTAGGTAATATTATTTGTCATTTTCAAGAAAGTTACCTATAAGATATGTCCTCAAAAACAAATATTACCCAGAATGCATTGTTTTTACAGTATATTACAATGCATTCTGTATATTACAATGCATTCTGGGTAATATTATTTGTCGTTTTCAAGAAAGTAGCCTATAGGCCTCTTTTCTTAAAATGACAAATATTACCCAGAATGCATTGTTTTATGGTCTATTACTGTTTCAATGGAAAACGGTATTTTACCGCTTAGCAGCAGATCAGCATATTAGAATGATTTCTGAAGGATCATGTGACACTGAAGACTGGAGTAATGATGCTGAAAATTCAGCTTTGCCATCACAGGAATAAATTACTTTGTGAAATATATTCAAATAGAAAACAGTTATTTTAAATTGTAATAATATTTCACAATATTACTGTTTTTACTGTATTTTTAATTAAATAAATGTAGCCTTGGTGAGCAGACGAAACTTCTTTTAAAAACATTAAAAATCTTAGTGGTTCCAAACTTTTGGACTGTACTGTACGTCTTTTTATTGATAAAAAAAGACAAGTTTTTATGCACATTTTTAGAATTTATGTGCATCTTAGCATTTCCATCCAGAGTTTTTTTTTTTTGCGATACACCAAAATTTGCATTAAAAATATTGGTGGATATAAACAGCCAGTGAAGAGTCTTTCATCTCACCAAATTCACAACTCTGGTATAATATCATGACTTATTTTGCTGCGGAGCAGTAGAATCTACAGCGACGGTGTAGATTTGATTGTGATATTTATGTAACTGCAAGAATATTAGTCACTTTCAGTGAAATTTCCCCCAAGCTGCATTCATTTTGGACTCTGCTCTACACCGCATACAGAAAGCAGATAAGCTTTCCAAAAACCCCTCTACCTTCAAAATGCATTCAGCTCTCATTCTTATTTCTTACAAAAAAGGGCTGAAAAGATTTTGTTCATGGCCATTTTGCATTCTCAGTCTTGCTTCACAGTGCTGTTGGGAGACATGACGTGATTACGTAACCACGGCACAAGAGCAAGCACACAATAAAAAAGGCTTTTAGCAGATCTCTAATCACGGGGTCAAACTCCATCCCTCTTACACATACTTTACTATGCCTGTGATTCTTTGCTCTGATTACGTGACACGCACATCAAGGCTCCTCATCATCGACCAACTGCTGTTGGCTCATCTTCCTGCTGCAGTAAACCACACTAACCAGCAGCTAAACCTCAGTGCTACTATAGAAACGCTTTATCAGATTTCAGTGTGCATTAGAACAAGCTTGATAAACACCATTTCACACATCTTTAACTGACAAGTATTTTTGGAGAAGAATCGTTAACGTATTTTACGTGTTAATTTTCATGTGTAACGGCCAAAACAAAAGTCTAATACTAAAATAACTATTCTTCCAACTTAACTATCAACGATCTGCAAGACGCCGTTTTAAAAACTCTAAGATCAGGAAATTAAACTACATTTTAGTTGATTCGAAAACTTCCCAAAAAGTTGCAGCAGTTTCCATGATCTTCAAAGTTAAATTGGGTCAGTGATGAGTAAGGTTTTTAAAAGTGTAAAAAAAACATAATGGAGATATAATTAATTTTGAAGTTTTGTTAAGTGTTAACAATGAGATTATTTGTTTTTTAACACTGCTTTTTACAAGATGGAGAAAATTTGTCACCAAAAAAGTCATTCGGTTTAACCAAAATAAAATAAATAAATAAATAAAAACGAATGACGATATTTTCAAACAATGTTAACAGGCTGATATCTAGCTAGCTAAGAAAAGGACAATCAAACATTTTATATTTAGTACAAGTTTTTAAAATATTACAGCATTTTCCATGTTTTTTAGCGGTTGCACCGAATGACCTGATGTTTCGGGACATGCGTATGAGCGAGTGAAAACATGAATTTTTCAAATAGTTAAAAGAGAGTTAGTTACTTTTCTTCATGACCATGTGGTCCTTTGCAGGTGTCTGAATGATGTCACATCCTGTCACATGATATTGACCAAAATGGTCTCTTTATATTGGTTACTCCGAATGACATCAATGAAATTAAAAAAATTTCTGGACATTCTTTCTCATAACAAAGCAACGACTTCCACGCATAATTTTAATATCATTTTGCACTATGTTGATATATGATGTTATTAATCCATGCCAGAATAAAAAAATATATACAGTTATTACATTTTAAGATATTTTAATCACAAATGAAATGGCTGTATTGGCCTTTGGACGGTTAAACCGAATGACCTTTTGACACTTCAAAATCATGTCATATATTTGTTTTTATTGTTATTAAGGCCTTTGGACAAAATAAGAGCTGTCGCATCATTGATCTGATTGTTAAAGTGTTAGTTCACCCAAAAATGAAAATTCTGTCATTTATTACTCACCCTCATGCCGTTCCACACCCGTAAGACCTTCGTTAATCTTCAGAACACAAATTAAGATATTTTTTATGAAATCCGATGGCTCCGTGAAGCCTCCATAGGGAGCAATGACATTTCCTCTCTCAAGATCCATAAAGGTACTAAAAACATATTTAAATCAGTTCAGTTCAAATACAGTGGTTCAATATTAATATTATAAAGCGATGAGAATATTTTTGGTGCGCCAAAAAAACAAAATAACGACTTATAAAGTGATGGCCGATTTCAAAACACTGCTTCAGGAAGCTTCGGAGCATAATGAATCAGCGTGTTGAATCAGCGGTTCGGAGCGCCAAAGTCACATGATTTCAGCCATTGGCAGTTTGACACGCGATCCGAATCATGATTCGATACGCTGATTAATTTATGCGCCGAATCTTCCTGAAGCAGTGTTTTGAAATCGGATATCACTAAATAAGTCGTTAATTTGTTTTTTTGGCGCACCAAAAATATTCTCGTCGCTTTATAATATTAATATTGAACCACTGTACTCACACGAACTGATTTAGATGTGTTTTTAGTACATTAATGGATCTTGAGAGAGGAAATGTCATTGCTCCCTATGGAGGCCTCACGGAGCCATCGGATTTCAACTAAAATCTCTTAATTTGTGTTCTGAAGATTAACGAAGGTCTTACGGGTGTGGAACGGCATGAGGGTGACTAATAAATGACAGCATTTTCATTTTTGGGTGAACTAACCCTTTAAAGGTTTCATTCAGCCCCAAATTAATCTCCTGGCATCATCGATCATGTCATTCCAAACTTATAAGATGCTATTCCAAGCAAATAAACAAAAACAACGCAATGGTAATAATGTCACCTTTCACTTTTCATTGCATCATTTTCCCATATATTGAAAATGAATGACTGAGGCTCTCTCTAACATCTCCTTTTGTGAGAGTCATTCGACACTACATGATTTTGGGAGTAAACATCTCTATAAGGTGTCGTAAAATCGCGATGCAGCGGTCCTAAACGCGTCTGACGCGTAAGAAACAGCGGAACACAAAGCGCTCGTTCAGCCGCGCTCTCCAGCGCAGTTACAGTGACGCCACGCCCGCAGACATGGCGCTGCACGCGTACAGTATATGCCGTCTCATTTACTACATTTACTCACCTCTCCTGACCGAAGTAAACCCGTGTTCATCTTTATAACATATGAAATGCTTACCAGTTCCCGTGGGCCCGTTCAAACAGCACCATGTCGCTCTCTTTACCAAATAATAATTATAAATACAGCACACTGCAAGACTCAAATACCCTCGCGTCAAACAAAAGCGTCGAGTTTGTTCATACTGACCTCAGACATGGTTGCAGATGCTTCAGTCAGTTAAAATGATGCTCTTCAGGACCGCTGTGAATGGCAGCAGCGCTCCGACGATTGCAGTACTGTCGGCTGTCACGCCCGCGGACACGCCCCCTTCACCCCATTGGCTGCTGGAGCATGTACCGAGCCACCGGTCCAATCAAATGCACGAAACTGTAGGTTGTTTTAACTGGGCCACAGGGTCAGGCCAGGGATGCCAGATTGAGAGTGTGCAGAAATAGAGATGGCCTTTATTCAGACACACACTGACACACTGTTACACTGACGTGTCTTCTGATAGTTATCAGTGGATTTACATTATGAACAAACAACTGATCCTTGCTTTGATAAGCTGCACCCAGACCTGTAATGACCTACTTTTACTGTATTTAAAATTAACCACAAATATTAACATTTTCAGTTAAAGGTGGTACAGAGGATGTTTTGTTTTATACATTTTTGCAATATTACTTAATAAAAACTGTCTTTACTAACTGATAAAAGACTATTTATTAGGTGCACTGAAAGGAATATTATTAATATGCATCATCTGTGCACGAGGTAGGGCCTTAAAAACATCAGCCAATCGTTTACGCGATCGTCGTGTAAACGATTGGTCCTCTGGCTTGTCAATCACTGCCATGACGTTCCTTGTGAGAGACGCGCGGCTGCGCGCTCCAGTAACTTTCCACACTCCACAGGCGCCGCATGCAATGTTTTTGTCAGGAGACAGGAGTAACAACTGCAGATTATGAGTTCCCTGCGGTGAGTCCGACATAATGAATCCACTAACACGACAGCGAATGCCGGTGGTAAACAAACACTCGTGTTCCAATACTCCTGCACGAGTTTTGGGAGGCGTTCCCTCGAACTGAGCTGTGAAGGAAGGGGGTTGTTCTTACGCATGCGCTTATTTTAAAAACTCACTAACAGTCTTTGGTTTCTCAGTCGACGAAAAGATCCTCTGTAGCACTTTTAAATGCATGTACATTTTTGGGGTACATGATGTTTTTTATTCCATTTTTGGAGTCATGAAGCTATTTGGTATTAAACAACAGTACATCAGTATACAACAGTACATGCAAATCACTTTACAACATTTAGTTTAAAGTTCAACCTTTTTAGCCCACCGGCAGTTGCTGCAGAGTATAGTTGTCATTTTCCGTTTATAAGTATTTTTTTTAGATGTTTTCCATGTTTTATGTCTCAATGACATGCAAGAAAACAACCAAATAAAGGATTTCAAGAACAAAAAAAAGGTATTCGCTTCCTTCCTGTGACATGAGACTGTCAACTTCCAACTTCCAGGAAGCATAGCGAAGGCAAACCCTCCCAAAGAAAAGTAATTTTCATGTTAATATGAAGTATTTTTTGTTGATATATATATATATCTACGTAATCATGAGGGTCTCTAGAATTATTCAAACAAAACAAGTCTTGCAAGAGATCTACAGTTTTTTGTACACTTAGTCAAAAGTCCAAGCGGCAACTATAGTTGAGTTAAATGACTTGTAAGTACATATATCATGGGGAAATGGGGTATACTGTGTTTAATGGGTTAATAAATCAAGGTTATTGGTCTTGTTTAGTGCCTTTTGCTTTCATAGTATTTTATATTGACATATATTGTTATTTATTTATTTATTTTTCAATTTATTTATTTTTTGTGTTTGTTATATGTGACCCTGGACTACAAAACCAGTCATAAGGGTACATTTTTTTTTTAACTGAGATTTATACATCATCTGAAAGCTGAATATATATAAGCTTTCCATTGATTTATGGTTTGGTAGGATAGGACATTTGGCCTAAACACAACTAGTTGAAAATATGGGACTATTTTGGGACTATTTGAATCTTAAGGTGCAAAAAAAAAAATCAAAATATTGAGAAAATTGCCTTAAAGTTGACCAAATGAAGTCCTTAACAATGCATATCCACTCACAAAAAGAATGCTTTATATATTTACGGTATATATCTTCATGGAACATGATCTTTACTTAATATCCTAATGATTTTTGCCATAAAAGAAAGAAAAAATAATAATAATTTTGACCCATACAATGTATTGTTGGCTATTGCTGCAAATATACCCGTGCGACTTCTGACTGGGTTTGTGGTCCAGGGTCACATATAGGAGTAATTTTTCTAATGAACAATATAATTTAACTTTTTTGATTCACAATGATCTGTTGGAGCAACTTAATGGATGCACTTTGTTCTGCACTATGTTAACCACTTTAAAACAAACAGATTTGTTGTTTGTTTTGTTTTCATATTCAAGAGATTATAAGCTAAATGCAGCTTTTTTGTGTTCGCATCGAATGTTCTTCCACTTTGATTGATCTGTTATTAAAGCAGTTATTTGGAGTTAGATGCATAAATGTTGTCAAATTTTACATTACAACATATTTGCCCACCGACGACTATAGTTGCCGCACATTCAAATACGTTTTTTAAGAAAAAAAACAAAAATCTGGGGAAAATAAATACAAGTTCACATAGGACACTAATAACACGACTATATGCATGAAACCATTCAGAAAAATTTGGGCACAAATGTGTTAATAAATAGTGTCTAAAATATAATAGATATTTTTTTTGCATTACATTTCTGACCAGGATAAATATAATTATAAATGAACACACCTAAGTGCTTAAAAAAGAGTGAAAATATGAGCTCATAAAACGAGCCACAGAATATTCATATATAACGGACTGCTGCACTTTGTGAAGACATTTATTTTTCCTTGCCGCTTAGTTTCCGCAGTGAAGGAGTCACGTGCTGAATTTTTTATCCACTGCTCCGCAGCTCCATTGCTCTTGCCTGATACTCATGCAGCGGCTAGTTTGGTCTAGAATTTCACTTCACAGAACATGCTGGAAATAAACGCTTTGAAGTCGTTGTTATTAAATATATTAGTACGCTAAATATCGAAGTGCTCACTGCTGTCTGTCATTGTTCTCTACGCTATATTCCTCTCTGGACTCTATGTTTCTGGGCTCGAGATGTGTGATCCGGCGGTTCTGACGGTTCGTCTGGTTCGGTCTTTTGAGCATAGCAACTTCAAACCGGTGGTTTTCAAAGACGTTCATTTAGATCAGACGGTGAAGGAGTTTATTACATTTGTTAAACAAGGTAGACAACGGGCTGACTGTAACAGAATTCCCATAATTCATGTTTATCAGTAAAAATTCAATCAGATGTATTATAATAATGAGTAACTGAAGCACTTCTGTCTTTGAAGACGTTTCAGCCAGAGCTGGATTGCCTCCACCCTTTAAGAAGTTTGAATATGGTAAGTCTACACTTACTACTTTTTTCCAAAAATATGAGTTATTGATTTTAACATCCTGTTGTTGTGTTGTTGCAGACACAATGAAAATCATACACCAAGCACATGGAGCAAAGGTAAATATGCTCAGCAACCTGTGGCATAAATTATAATATTGACAAGATTACAGTGGACAAGTTCTTCAGTGAATCTAAACCTGTTTTGAGTAATGGACCCCCGTCATATTTGGAACCGTCCTCAAGGACCCCAGAATAAAACTGGCTCATGGGTATCATTAATGTCTTTGTGACGAACAAATGCATGTAGATAAATAGATATTATTACTTGCATTTGGTCGTCACAAAGACATTAATGATTATTATAGTAAAATTTAATACTACGTTAGTTGACTTTTCCTATATTTAGTCATATTGTCAGTTATGTTATACATATTTAATCTTATTTTATGGGAACATGTCAAATGTCAAAATATACAAAAAAAAAATTCAGATATTTTATAAGGAGCCCCTAGCATTATGTCAAGGACCACTAGGGGTCCATGGACCCCTGGTTGAGAAACACTGCTCTGAAGTAGAGCTGCACGATTAGTCGTTAAAAGATCGCGATTTCGTTTCAAACACCCTCACCATCTCATTCCTGCTGCTGCTGATCCTTCACAAACAGTCTTTCAGTCACACAGTGTCGTTATTTCTGTGGTACAAATGTCCATGTTATCACAGAGGTAGACTACTGGGTTAAAATTGATCAGCATGTAATCAGCTAGAGATAAAAAAAAAGCAAGAAAGTCTGGCCACTTCCCCAAGCCACGCCTCCAGCACTTCTTTTATTTATATATATATATATATATATACAGTAAAGTCCAAAAGTTTGGAACCACTAAGATTTTTAATGTTTTTAAAAGAAGTTTCGTCTGCTCACCAAGGCTACATTTATTTAATTAAAAATACAGTAAAAACAGTAATATTGTGAAATATTATTACAATTTAAAATAACTGTGTTCTATTTGAATATATTTGACAAAGTAATTTATTCCTGTGATGCAAAGCTGAATTTTCAGCATCGTTACTCCAGTCTTCAGTGTCACATGATCCTTCAGAAATCATTCTAATATGCTGATTTGCTGCTCAATAAACATTTATGATTATTTTCAATGTTGAAAACAGTTGTGTACTTTTTTTTTCAGGATTCCTTGATGAATAGAAAGTTCAAAAGAACAGCATTTATCTGAAATACAAAGCTTCTGTAGCATTATACACTACCGTTCAAAAGTTTGGGGTCAGTAAGAATTTTTATTTTTATTTTTTTGAAAAGAAATTAAAGAAATGAATACTTTTATTCAGCAAGGATGCATTAAATCAATCAAAAGTGGCAGTAAAGACATTTATAATGTTACAAAAGATTAGATTTCAGATAAACACTGTTCTTTTGAACTTTCTATTCATCAAATAATCCTGAAAAAAAATATTGTACACAAATATTTTGTACAATTGTACACATTAAATGTTTCTTGAGCAGCAGATCAGCATATTAGAATGATTTCTGAAGGATCATGTGACACTGAAGACTGGAGTAATGATGCTGAAAATTCAGCTTTGCATCACAGGAATAAATTACTTTGTCAAATATATTTAAATAGTACACAGTTATTTTAAATTGTAATAATATTTCACAATATTACTGTTTTTACTGTATTTTTAATTAAATAAATGTAGCCTTGGTGAGCAGACGAAACTTCTTTTAAAAACATAAAAAATCTTAGTGGTTCCAAACTTTTGGACTGTACTGTATATTGTAATAACACATACTATTGTCCTGTAAAAAAGTAGCGTTTAATAATCATGATAATAAATAATATATGATACAATATAATAAAAGTAATAGAATTGTTATTATTAAAGTACCTGCCAAAAGTTTGGAAACAATTATTAATGATTTTGAAATAAATCTCTTCTGCTCACCATTGCTGCATTTATTTGATCAAAAATACAGTAAAAACAGAAATATTGTGAAATGTTTTTACAAATTTAAAAACTTTTTTTATGTAAAATATGTTAAAATATAATTTATTCCTGTGATCAAAGCTGTATTTTCAGCATCATTACTCCAGTCTTCAGTGTCACATGATCCTTCAGAAATCATTCTAATATGATGATTTGCTGCTCAAGAAACATTTATGATTATTATCAATGTTGAAAACAGTTGTGCTGCTTCATATTTTTGTGGAAACTGATATATTTTCTTTTTCAGGATTCTTTGAAAAATAGAAAGTTCAATGAAAAGCATTTATTTGCATTTATCAAATATATTAATTTTATTAAATAGAAATATTTTGTAACATTTTAAATGTCACTTTTCTTCTCATTAATGTATGATGAATTAAGGTATTTATTTCTCTTTTTTAAATCTTACAACAAATGTCTGAATTGTATCGTTTCGACAAAAATGTTAAGCAGCAAAACCTGCTTTTTAACGCCGCTTTCTCCTTTCCAAAGCGCTCAGGAGCTTGCGCTCCAGTTGCATCTAACTAAGCAACCATGAGCTGTGCTCTCCATGATGACGCGGTAGTTTCAGCGCGCTCGTGCAGCACTCTCTGGACCATTCCTTCCATGACGTATTAGAAAACATAACCTTTTTTGCAGTTTATTTAGTTAATTGTTTAAGGCCATTTTGCAATTTCAATCATCATGCAGTAACCAGCATAACCCTAACCCCCCCACACACACACACACAATTTTTTTATTATTGATTTGCATGATTCACGTGGGTAATGATTTTAGGTGGGAAAAAAACTGAATTCCGGATTAATCCAGAAGAATCACATCCCTGGTTTATAGTTGGGATATAAACACTGATGTCTATGGTAGCAATCAAAATAGAGCAAATCACCTTTTGAAAGTAACTTGACACGTTAAATAATGACAATAATGGCGACAAGTGACTGTTAAAAATTTTGTCATTGAATCATTCAAGAGATTCGCTCAAAAATGCAGATTTATCCAGTAAACAAAGGGAAGTATTTATGAACGAGTCATTGAATCATTCATTCAAACCATTTTTTAAAACATTTTAATCAGACTGCAGCAATTAACATTTTGTCAGAACCTCTAATTATTTACTTGTTAATTTATTTGTTTGTTCAGAATAGTGGGAGAATCGTGATCGCTGTTTGAAAAAAAAAACACCAATTTATCCAGAATTGTGCAACCCTACTGTGAAGTCAGAAAAACCAGTTTTTGAAATGGAACAGTTTATTTAACTTGTACACAAAATATCGGTAACACTTTACAATAAGGTTCATTAGTTAACATTAGTCAACTACATTAGTTAACATGAACTAATAATGAACTGAACTTATACAGCATTTATTCATCTTTTTTTAATGTTAATTTCAACATTTACTAATACATTATTTAAATCTTGTTTACATTAGTTGATGCACTGTGAACTAACATGAACAAACAATGAACAGCTGTATTTTCATGAACTAACGTTAACGAAGATGAGTAAATACAGTAACAAATGTATTGCTAATGGTTAGTTCATGTTAGTTAATACATTAACTAATGTTTAACTAATGAACCTTATTGTAAAGTGTTACCAAAATATCAACAAAAAAAGAAAAAAAGCTTGCACATGTAATTTTTGTTGAGTATCATATTTGATACTTTAGAGACCGTAGATGTGCTTGTAAAATATGNAGTTTATTTAACTTGTACACAAAATATCGGTAACACTTTACAATAAGGTTCATTAGTTAACATTAGTCTACTACATTAGTTAACATGAACTAATAATGAACTGAACTTATACAGCATTTATTCATCTTTTTTTAATGTTAATTTCAACATTTACTAATACATTATTTAAATCTTGTTTACATTAGTTGATGCACTGTGAACTAACATGAACAAACAATGAACAGCTGTATTTTCATGAACTAACGTTAACGAAGATGAGTAAATACAGTAACAAATGTATTGCTAATGGTTAGTTCATGTTAGTTAATACATTAACTAATGTTTAACTAATGAACCTTATTGTAAAGTGTTACCAAAATATCAACAAAAAAAGAAAAAAAGCTTGCACATGTAATTTTTGTTGAGTATCATATTTGATACTTTAGAGACCGTAGATGTGCTTGTAAAATATGATACAGTGGGTTCCCCATTTAATAAAATTGGAAATGTCTCCCTGATTTATTAGAAACAATGTAATTGTGATGAATAGCTGTATAAACAAAATGAGTAAATTAACCTAATATGATAAATATTGAACAAGATTTTTTTTTTTTTGATGATTTCAGACGAATGAGCTTGTAATGAGTTTAGAGGACGATGAGAAGTTGATTCTGCGTGATGGCTGCAGGTTACGGGCATGTGGTGTTGGTATGTAAAAGCAATATTTAGGGCTTGTTTTGGTGAACGGAAATAAACTAAATGGAATTGGCGATTAACATTAATATATGAAGGCCATATGCTGTATGATATATATATATATATATGTTAAAAACAAATGCAAAACTAAGTCTGTCCAATTCTGGTAATTGACTATTTGTGTACCTGCTGAAAATAAATATTTTAACAACTTTCATCTCTTCACAGCCAATGAGACAGAACTTGCCTTCTTCAAAATGGCAGACTATAAAAAGTTCAAGGCCAATCCACAGACAGAATGGTGATGGCGATCAGGATTCAACACCAGAGTCACTTCTTTTTGGCTGTGACACAGTGATCTCTAAATGGGATTGAAGCATCTATTTTAATTTAATCTATAGCTTTACTTTTATATTGTAGTCTTTCCATTCAAATGTTATCAGCACAGTTTCAGATATACAAGAACAATTTTGTGTGATGTTTTTATGTTGTCAAAGAATAATTATTTTCTTAAGTAAGAATACTCTTATTTTCAGAGCCAAAATGTTTGTGTTGAGTACCAATTATTTATTTATTTTTTGTTTTTTTTTCAGTTACAACAAATCATATACCAGATATTTTGTTTAATTTAAATGACACATTGAAAGTTGTTTGCTGTTTTTGTCAAATAAAGTTGAAGGTATGAATCGTGCTTTCACAACACCAAAAACATTATTGTTTGAAAGTTTAATTAAAAATGTATTTTTGTGCAATATCCACAATAACTACAACCAATCAGTCAGACTGAGGAACAGATGTGAAAATAAAAAATTTGTAACATTTAATGTTTATCAGAGCAAAATATGCATTCGTTTTATACCATTTTGAATATAAACAGACATCCAAACATTTTTTAACATTTAATTACAAAGTGTAATTTCACACAGGCTTTGTTTACACGCATGAATGCTGTGCTATTTTTTTGTCATTATTAGTACTCAGTATAACGTAGGCCTTCCTGTTACAGGTGGAGTTTGCAAATTGAGTTTACACAGTAACTGGCCCAGAGGAAGATCATCTGAAATATTGGGATATGGTAATAATATAAGGCACAGTTCAGTTCAAAGAAAGAGTTGGAAAAGTTGAGTCAGGAGTTATTGTAGGCTAGAATACCTCTGCATGATAACACTTTCAGGTAAGGCTGACTTAAACTAGTCAGAGAATTTGACCAGTCTCAAAATACTTTAACATTTTCCACTTTATATTTAGCCCTTGGATTTTTTTATATTTGCATATTTAAACTGTTGTCCACTGCACTGCCAACTGAATATCTGTTTAACACTTCCATCTTATAAAAGTCATCCTTTATTTCTTCCCAGACTTTCTATGGTATTCCATTAGCCACCACATGGTGGTGCTGTAAAACTGGACAGTTGCGTTTACTCTCCCATCCGCGGCGGATTCGTGTGAGTCTGGTGGAGATGCATGGTAGCAGCAGAAAGCAACGGCACACCAGAATGATGCAGGGCAGAACTACAGCCAATACGTAGCTGGGTGGCATATAGAATGGATATGCCTCAATGTGGAAGGCAAAATCCCAGCCGAAGAAGAGCGTGTGCATGATGGACAGAGTCAGAGCAATATAGCCCAAACCTGACTGAAAGAAGAAGAGAGAAAACTCATTTCAAATTTAGTAAATGTTAAAAAGTTGTGACTGCTTGTGGGTTGAATGTTCATTTGCATTACATCTATGATGTTATGTTTTATTTATAGTTGGTTGAGTGGTGCTGTCCCACTAATAATGTGCTGGGAAGCAACAAGATCACATCTCAATTCTCACAAAGATAAGTTATGAGTTCTTGAGTTTGTTCAAGGTAGCCTGGTAAGACAGGTCTCCAAGAGATTGCAAGTTCGTTCTTTGTATTCTTAAAATTGAGAAACAGACCTATTATCCAGTCAAGTTTCGAGACACATGAACTAGCTAATCAGAGTCTTCAGGATTACTTAAAAAAATTATAGGCTGGTGTGCTTGAGAGGGGTTGGATATAATCTCTACAGAGTCTATTTTTAGAATTTGTGTACACGTGCACAGAGAGTTTAGGCCAGGGTAGGGGTAGTTAGTCATGATGAAAGTCCTGGTAAACTACCTTCATGGAGACTTTGTTTCCATCCCTGCTCCAACACACCTTTAAAGTAATCCTGAGCACCTAGTTTAGCTATTTCGGGTGTGTTTGATTTAGGTTGGAGATAAATTCTGCAGGATGGTTGCCTACCCCCGCATAACCTTATATTGCTGAGTTCAACATGTTCCTGGGTCAACATTTTTGTTGATGCTGGAACAACATTCAAATCAACCAATCAGATTTGAGGGACAAGTTTACAGATTATGTCAAGTTTAGGCTTAAAATTATGAATTGGTGCTTTTACATCAGTGTTATTCATAATTTCCCTCTGATTTTTGGGATAACTTATGAGTAGGGTTAGGTTTAGGGGTAGGAATAGGGTTAAGACTAAATTTTCAGACTAGAATGTTGTTCCAGGATCAACAAAATATGTTGACCCAGGAGCGCATCTAACTCAGCAATATCAGGACGTGCGCCTACCCCCTGGTCCAGGGGTAGCCAGTCCTGCTCCTAGAAAGCTATCTTCCTGCCAAGATAAGCTCCAACTCTAATCAGGATTACTTAAAAAAGACAGGCAGGTGTGTTGGAACAGGGTTGAACTGACCTCTGCAGGAAGGTAGCAGGTATAGGTTTGGCCACCAGGGTTTAGGCAGAGTATGGGCTGGTTCACCAAAGCTCCAGCAAAAGTAGTCAAGTGTGGAAAATGTGTAATGAAAGTCTTTCCCAACCCTGTTTCTGAAAGCACACCAACATTACACATGATCAAACTCTTCCTAATCAAACACACCTGATTCAACTTGTTAGTAAAGTCTCCAAAACCTGAAATGGATGAGTCAGATAAGGGAGAGATCCAAAATGTGCACTGTTTGTGTGCCTCAAGGAACAGGAATGGGAAACACTTTTATGGTATGTATGGGCTTACCTGTACAAATGTAAACTCTCTCCAGTTGAGGGTGTTGCCCACTGAGGGAAGGGAAGTGATGGCCAGTAAACAGAGGACGCCCAGACCCAACACTCCGCAAGAAAGGTACAGCTCAGATCGCCAAACCCCCACCTCATCCCAAGGCTCCTCTACACCTGCTTTAACCTGATTCGTTCAGACAAAAACATAGCATACAGTATACTTTCCTTTTATTAGGCACTTCAAATGACATACTAAACATCTCAAGATCATTATTCTCAGGCTGTTTTTTTGTTTGTGCACCTGTCTGTAGGCAGTATTGACGAGCCTGTAGAGTGTAATTCTGCGTAGAGGCTGGCAAAGGCTGTAGACACCATGCAACGTTGCACACAGGAAGCTCAACAGACCCAGTTGTTTCCTCCGCTGCAACCAGCTGTCCAACCAGGATGGGAAACGTTGGTATTTGGTGCCCTTCCAGAGCTGCAACCATGCAGCAAACAAGCCTGGGAAGTATACAAGTGCCAGGGTCACCAAGGCTACCGCTGGCAGGCTCTCATTCACCAGACTGAGGGCGAGACGGTAGAAAGCATTGTGTCCTTGTGCAAGAAATGGCAGCAGAATTCCACGCACAAAACCATAGCCATAGAAGAAGAGAAAGAGGAGGAAGGTGACAACCAATGAGCCACTCCAAGATGGGAATATGCGCAATGGAGCTACTTCAATTTCTCGAGCAGCAGACAAGCCACCCATATCCACCGGGTGGAACCCCATCTGCCGAGCCAGCTCCACAACTTTCCTCTTCCCCTCTGTACTGTTACTGCAGATCAGGACCTACAGTAGTGAAAGGTAAAAGCTCATAGAGTTAAAATAACCCTGCGCTAGTTTTCAACAAATACAGATAGCACAACAACAGCCCTGACCTGTCTGCTTCCATCATGAGCTCCAGTCTGCAGCTCCCAGGTTGAAACCGTGTTAAATCCTTTGACCACCAGACTGTCTGGAAACAGCTCAGCTAGTCGCTCCGCATTAGAGGGACTATGGTTATTCGTCTCTGCTGCATTACTTACATCCACAAGCACCTTCCCTGCAAGAGCAGACTGTAGCCCCAGCAAGGAGCGGTAATGCTCAGGGAACAAGGCCATAAACACCAGACACCCTGCTTGTGATACTGCTCCCTCCTGGTTCCTCAACTCCACTGCATCAGGGAACAGTCCTGATGGGATGCGATTTACACACCGACTCCCAACCACCACTCGAACACCACAAGCTACCAACCGCACAGCCAGTGAGCGAGAAAAGTCTCCAGAACCGAGTATGGCCACCGTAGGGCTGGTCTTCAGAGCAGGGGCTTCAGCAGGGTCTTCAGAGTCTGGGAGCAAAGGAGTTGTCAAATCTTCTGCCATAATGAACCTGAGATGAAGAGTGTGAGTTTAGAGATAATTATGCATTTCAAATTGCTGTCCCATTACCTTTAAAGCAATAAATGCAAAACTTTCATGTTTCATGTCAGACAGCCTTCCGTATTCAACTTACGAAGAAAGTGTAATGCCTCTCGCAGTTCAAAATGCTTATTCTACGTCTTACACCTTCCGTATTCAACTTCCGTATTCAACTGACTTTTTGTTAGTTGAATACGGAAGGCGGTCGGGCAGAAGCTAGATATTTTGCTTAATAACATGCTAAATAAATACGGATATTTTTCTTACACAAATGCATCGCTTCGCTTCAGAGGGCCTTTAGGTTGAAGGTTGAAGGTCCAAATGTCAGTTTCAGTGCTGCTTCAAAGGGCTTTAAATGATACCAGACGAGGAATAAGGGTCTTATCTAGCGAAACAATCTGTCATTTTCTAAAAAAAATACATAAAAATGTATATGCTTTATAAACACAAATGATCACCTCGCAAGTGCTTCCGCCAGACCACCTTCCGTATTTTTCAAAAAGCTTACGCTGTATGTCCTACACCTTCCCTGTTCAACTAACGGAAAAATAATTTGTGTTTATAAAGCATATACAGTTGTATTTTTTCTGAAAATGACCGATTGTTTCACTAGATAAGACTCTTATTCCTCGTCTGGTATCGTTTAAAGCCCTTTGAAGCTGCACTGAAACTGTAATTTTGACCTTCAGCCGTTTGGAGGCCATTGAAGTCCACTATAAGGAGAATAATCCTGGAATGTTTTCATCAAAAACCTTAATTTATTTTCGACTGAAGAAAGAAGGACATGAACATCTTGGATGACATGGGGGTGAGTAAATTATCAGGAAATTTTAATTTGAAAGTGAACTAATCCTATAACCCCCTGGAGCCGTGTGAAGTACGTTTATGATGGATGGATGCACTTTTTTTTTCTTTTTCTTTTTTGAGTTTCAAACAGATGGTTTCCGTTCACTGCCATTATAAAGCTTTGGAGCATCAGGATATTTATTAATATAAATCTGATTGTATTCGTCTGAAAGAAGAAATTAATATACACCTAGGATGGCTTGAGGGTGATAAAAATCATGGGGTTATTTTCATTGAACTAATCCTTTAATAAGTTCGTTAATACTTGTGTGTAATTAACTTGTTTTAATTTGCAATAAAATATTTGTGCCAAATTTACCACATCCCCATATCAAAGTCATTTAACACTGAAGAAAATATTTTTTCCCCCCTTTCTACAGCATAACAGGAAGGCAAGTATATACTCTGTCTATTTTCTCAATTTTAAACTCAACTATGCAACCCTGTTTTTCTTTTTGGATGGCATGTTATTATTATTATTATCATTGTTGTTGGGCATGTTAGAAGTTTCTATTTTTCGTCCTTCAAATGAGTTGTCAGTAAGTTTCGTTTCCACTAAATGGGTGGGGGAAAAACATGCTTAGTTGCTCAAGGCAAATGCTAAAAGAATATTTTTTAACTTTTACATTCCTTTACATCATTATTTAGCGGTAATTTCAGAAAATCAATTGTATTATATGAATTAACGTGTACTCACCACTTTCAAATAACGTTTTCTGCTGACTCTTGGACTGTGCTGTTCCAGAACTAACCGGTGCGCTTCCGTTACTGTGCAATAGATATCATGAGACCGTGCAGAAAAAGACATTCCTTATCATACACTCACTATCTGTACAGAACATAGGAGAATGTTGCGTTGCGCCGCAGCATGTTTACTGTGGCTGAATACTAGGGTCGAGTTTACAGCTGATTGGTCCGAGCGATCAGTCTGAGGTGACGTCTCGACACCCCTTCCATTCCGGTGAGCTGCGTCTTGCTTTGCGCTCCTGTGTTAACGCCCCCAACGCGCAACGGACACCAGTAGAAATAACCTGTTATTGAACGGGATTATAAACAATGCATAATCCATGACGGGGAGAGACAGGCACTGGACTCTACTATAGGCCTCTCATGTGAAGTGTGGCACCTCGACCGTCCTGTGCTAATATTTTGTAGACCCGCAGAGCGCACTCAGCTGATCTGGATCCTCCATCTGTACGGCCGCGATAAGGACGCGGCGAGCATGAGCACAGGCTTGTTACGCGACGAGGGGGTTAGCTCCTCCGACTCCTCCTGGTGCCACTCTAACCGAAAGATGATGGTGTGTGTGTCCGCGCTGGCTGCACTGGCTCTCGGTATCGGGATACTGTGCGCTTTGGCGGCCGGTCCGCTCCATGCACAGTGCGCTGTTGAGTGGTTCGTAACCGCAACAGTCACGCAATAGGCCAAATTGTCCAGATTTACAAACACTTTATATCTGCACGTGTATTGCTGACTCCCTGTTTGTAGAAACATTTAAAATAGGCTAGGCCAATTATTTCAATTCTTATATTTCACATGTATATAAATATATTTAAGTATTTATTTATTTGTTATTTTAGGAAAATCGGTATTCCCTGCTTTGACGTCTCCTCACTCTTGGTCAACCAGATTAAAGAGTGGTCAACAGAAACATGTCCTGGGAAGAGCCAAAGATGCCTTTATTCTGTGAGTGTGTGCATGAATATAAAGAAAAAGAGTAAAGATGGTGGACAGGAAGCTGAAATGGTTCAGATGTAGGGGAGGGCAGGCAACCCAACACTTTTCAGTTTGTGTGAACCCCAAGTGGATTTGGCCATGTTTCATTACAGTGTGTACTTTTATTCTTTATTTACCCTGAAAGAATGGAAGTGAAATGTGACAACATGCCCATCCCAGACAGCAACATAGTGTGGGCCAGATCCGGCCCACCTCTGGTCTATGTGGATTACACGCGGACCAGATGTGGGCCAGATCTGGGCCTACACTATGTTGCTGGCTGGGATTGTAAAAAGACAAATGAAAGATTTTTGTCATTAAAACAAAATTATAATTTTTTTAAAATAATTAAAAATAATTTATAGTTTGACACATACACAGCTCTCACAGAACAGGAGACAACTAGATATTCCAGCTGAACATTGACTCTCACTCTTTATTGACCTGTTTTTCAGGGTTTCTCAATAAAATTCATAAGAATAATGTAATGTTGACATGTAGCGCCAATGCGCTTCGGGCGACCCGAGTTCGAGTCCCGGCTCGTGGTCCTTTCCCGATCCCGTCCCCCTCTCTCTCTCCCACTTCGCTTCCTGTCTAATCACTGTCCTATCGTAATAAAGCCAAAAAAACGCCATAAATAAATCTTACAAAAAAAAAAAGAAGAATAATGTGAGTTATATCACTAACGTCATAGAACGGCATAGTTCTAATAACTGGACACATTATAACACAGTGTTACAACATACTCGACCTGCGTAACTGGGATTTAATCCTGGCTAGTGTCTTCTGCTGGTTAGATGAGCATTAAAGAAATATCTATTGGATTTTTTTTTTGTCTTAAATAAACACCAAAAACTGAGATGAAAGTTTAATTTTGTAATGGTTAAATAAATGTTCAGCGTAAATGTTTTCTCTTTATAGTGTTGATATGGCAACTAGTAAATAAAATAGGTAAATATAGTCATATAAATATATCATCAAACAGGTAATATACAGTATCTAACTAACATTAAATTACCACATACCATTACCATATTCCTACACCAGGGTATTTACAAGGCACTTCAAAAAATACCATAGTATTAACATGATATAAATTCACGGCACAGCAAATTCACGTTACCAACTTGAACATGAGCAAAATCTGTGGGAATTTTTTCACCCTTACGCAAAACTCCTGCGAATTTTGCCCATTAAATTTCGCCAAGCAATGGTAAATGACCCCACCTGTATAACCTTGAACATCACCGCTCTGAAGGGCTTAAAACATCCTAAACATTCTGCACAACAATCAAAAGCACTGCTCTCATATTTACTCACCTAGAAACTCCACTTGGACTTCAGAGTATTCTTTTGTGTTTTGTTTACTTGCTGTTCTCCATGATTTTTAGGCATAATTGTATGCTTATTAAACTGTGGTGATTTTGTTTCATATCTTTAGCTGGTGTCTGTTAATGCAGAGGACATCGCTGCTACACACACCACTCCTGTGATGAGGTTTGTGGATGACATCAGCTTCAACCTCAGCAGTCCAGACCCAGACACCTGTGATGTTCAGGTGAGGGCGACTTCCAACAGTGGATATACTCCATTTCGATGCTATGTTTCCAGTTTTTTGTGAATGTCCTGACAATAATTAAATCCTACTGGAAACGTTCAATCTCTCCTCAGGGCAGGTCTGTCTCTCGTAGCTGGTATGCCATTTTAGACTCAGGAACAAACTACCTGAACATGTACAACCTCATGAGAGGTGAGTGAGAGAGACTGAGGTGTTGTGTTGGACGAAGATTGCCAAGCCTTAATAACATTACTGACATTAATTGATTTTAATAATGTTACATATTTATCCAGGTCATTAGTGTTGTTAGTGACTAAAGAGTTCACAGTACAAAATTGGATAGTTTGTAAAACGTTGGGAACAAGTGTGTGAAGCTTATGTTGTTCCAAACTGCTATGACTTTTTTATTTTCTGTGAAACATAAAAAGAGAAAATTTTGAGTAGCATACTCTACAAGTAACAGGAACAGGACTTGGCAAAACAGCATAAAAGTATCACAAAATCGCCACAAAATATATGACTCATGTGCTATGTAAGTGTTCTGAAGTCATGCATTTGATGTCGTTATTCACTGATAATCTGTTACTGTTTTGACTGGATCATTGAGTCAGTGAGTTAAACTCAAGGATCGAATCAGTTCAGCTTCATGAACGAATCGCTCAAACTGATTTTGTTAACTGGATAAATGAAAAGATCAGACTCATACATTCATGAATTGGACATCCCTAGCTCTCACATGAACCTTCATGAATGCATCAAGAAGCGCTATGGCAGATCAATGTCAAGATTTTCACTATTTTGGTCTGCTCTTCGTATGGCCATTGTGGAACCTTTAAGGGAGTGATCAGAATATCCCTCTAAATGTCTCCTTTTGTGTTACACAAATGAAGTCATACACACGGTAAAAATATAGTATGTTTTAAAAGAGTATAATTATATCTACTTCAAAATTTCACACTTAACTTAATGTGTTACATGGCAATTCTTTGTAATTTAAAGTGTTAGTTCACCCAAAAATGAAAATTATGTCATTTGTTACTCTCCCTTATGTCGTTCCACACCCGTAAGACCTTCGTTAATCTTCAGAACACAAATTAAGATATTTTAGTTGAAATCCGATGGCTCTGTGAGGCCTGAGCAATGACATTTCCTCTCTCAAGATCCATTAATGTACTAAAAACATATTTAAATCAGTTCATGTGAGTACAGTGGTTCAATATTAATATTATAAAGCGACGAGAATATTTTTGGTGCGCCAAAAAAAACAAATTAACGACTTATTTAGTGATGGCGATTTCAAAACACTGCTTCAGGAAGATTCGGCGCATAAACGAATCAATGTATCGAATCATGATTCAGATCGCGTGTCAAACTGCCAACGGCTGAAATCACGTGACTTTGGCGCTCCGAACCGCTGATTCGATACGCTGATTCATTATGCTCCAAAGCTTCCTGAAGCAGTGCTTTGAAATCGGCCATCACTATATAAGTCGTTATTTTGGGGTTTTTTGGCGCACCAAAAATATTCTCGTCGCTTTATAATATTAATATTGAACCACTGTACTCACATGAACTGATTTAAATATGTTTTTAGTACATTAATGGATTTTGAGAGAGGAAATGTCATTGCTCCCTATGCAGGCCTCACTGAGCCATCGGATTTCAACTAAAATATCTTAATTTGTGTTCCGAAGATTAACGAAGGTCTTACGGGTGTGGAACAACATGAGGGTGAGTAATAAATGACAGAATTTTCATTTTTTGGTGAACTAACCCTTTAAGTGTGAAATTTAATAGCAATTTCTTGTTTCTACACCACATTTTTGATTAACTATTTCTGATGAGTAAAATGTTAGAATATCTCTCTCTCACACTCCTCCTCCTCCTCCTCTCTCTCTCTCTCTCTCTCTCTGTGTGTTGCAGGCAGTGGTCTCTCATCTTCTCCTACCTTTACTGAATCTACCAGTGACAGACTGTGTACCCAGTTCAGCTCCACTCGACAGAAACTTCCCCCATAAACACCCTGCACACCTCTGGATCACCACATATTAATAGATCAAATGCAAAGAAAGAAAGAAAGAAAGATTGTAGTACTACACCAAATGTATTTTACTTACTACATGTAAAATGTCAACATGTTTGTTTACCAATGAATGACAAAGACTGAATTGACAATGACATCAGCATCAACTGATTTTCCTTCATTCAGAATATGAAACTGATTAAATTAAAATAATTTATTATACCCACAAGCTCTCTGTATAAGTCACTTTAGCACTACATAGTGAAAAAACAGCTAGTTTGACTTTCTGATGACTATTTACAATATGCATCTTAAAGCATAACTCGTTTATCCCCATCCAACTATACATGATGGATATTTCTCTCAAACAGGGTCCTATTGTTTTGGTTCATACTGTATGTAACAGAGTTATTAGTAACTTATTCATTGTGTGTGTGTGTGTTTGCAGATTTTATGTATAAAGATGAATGTATGAAAAGGTATATAAGGAACTACAAAAATCCAAATACAGACCCGTAACACCAGCACCATCCGTAGTTGCATCAAATGAATCTACAGTTTGCAAAGGTCAGAGAGTTAAAGCAATACATTGTTAATTTATCCACAGGTCCATTATATTGTCTTAAAGAACGCCTTTTGGATAATTTTGTTTTCTTAAATTCTGTCCTCAATGACATATGGATTCCAGACAGCTTTTACATCAATTATACTTCACTGCTAATGTTTTAAAAACATTTTAAATGTCTAACAAATATTTTTAAATACACTTGCTTACACGACTTGATTACCAATATTAATGTTTTTTATGGAGCAGTTGAAACATTTCTGATTTATACTATTATTTTAGTATTAATAGTATAAATTATAGCTTTAATTATTGTATTAATACAGTATATTATACTGTATTAATACTATTAAAATAGTGTAAGTTCATTTTCCTGTCATTATATCATTAGTCACAGGGACTAATGTTGTTTTCCGAGAATGATCCCAAATGGAAATGTAATGCAAATATGCATGCTACTTCATTTCAGCTTTTGCCTGTAAATTTGCATAATTTGAGATTTAAGTCTTCAAGCCACTAAACCTCAATAAGACAACATATTTAAGACATATTTCACACACACACACATATATAAGCAATATCACACAAGTAGCCATGCGATATGGCTATACTGTATATCAGCACGGCTGGCCGAGTGCCGTAGGTCACAGCGTGCTGATATACAACCATATCGCAGTGAGTGTGATATTTCATTTATACAACAGTTCGACGGCACGAGTGTGTAAATAAATAAGAAATAACAACGTATTGTCTTTAAAAACCCTCTTTTGTGAAAAACTAATTCCTTCCACCATGGATTCAAATCTCAAATTGACAGTTTAACTGGTGTTATTGTCCAGCTTACGTTCAGTATTGATTCATTCCGTTGTAAAAATCATTAGTTATTATTTTAGTTCATTTATCTATACAGCAGCTCTGGAGAAAACAGTGATGTCATCATCCAGCTCAGTTCAGTTCGCAATCAATGGTGTCAATGCAGGCAGAACAAAACATTGTTGAATATCAAGTGTCCCCAACTAAGCGAGTGCTTTACCTGCATCTAGCTGATAATCTTCAGGTCAATCTTATAGTCATAGTCACAAAATCAATTTGAATGTCCACTGAGAAAAGAGATATCTTTGTCTTTGTCCTTTTACCATTTAAGGGGATTTCCCATGACAGCGCTAGTCAACGCATGTCAGTTGCATCTTGTAAAAGATGTCGTTTAAAGTAAAAACGTCCTTGTTTACAACCTTGTGTCAGCCCTTTTCAATTTAAATGTGTATATATATATATATAATTTTAACTAGTTTAAGTTAAGTTAAACTAACTTACGCAGTTTTAATTTAATTTAAAACTGCTTTTACTGTGACACCATTATTCTTTATTATGAGCACTCATAATAAAGAATAACCATACCATTATGAGCACTACTTGTCTCTCTTAGATTAATTTCTTCTGCTTTTATTATCATTTGTAAGCAGATTTGGCTAAAGAGTTTGTAAATGTTGTAGTTCTCTTCAAATAATTAGGCAGTTGATTGAGCACTTGGTTGAGAAGTCAGCGTCTGTGGATTTAGTTACAAGTGAATGTTTGCATTAAATGTTTGCATTGTGCTCCATTATTCTCACAGGCAAATGCATATCTGCTTGTTCAGATGGTTTTAAATTTTTTTTAAATTTGCATTTGGTTTACAATTCTGAGAACCTGAGAGGATGTCAAATTATGGCAGATTATGACAAGAGTTATGTCAGAATGAGTTGAGTTTGCCGTTTTTCTTGGTTTAATCTAGTAATTAATACATATTTCTGTGATATTTCTTGTTTGTAGCTGTGTGTAAATCTTTAGCATTACAACATCTTTCACATTTAGACATCTGGGTCTAAAACGCTACTTTAAAACTAAAGATCACTCATGTACATCAACTGTATTTAGTAAATTGGTCAAACACAATGAAATGAAATTGTGACAACATAATGAAAGAATTGTGTAACATGTTTTAATTAAATTGAAGCAAAATTCATTTAATCTGCTTAATTTCATCACATTTATTTGTTTTATGCCAGTTTTAAATGGCCCAGAGTTTCTTAAAAATATTATGAGACTTATTTGATTTGTTTGGTATATGGTTTGATATATTTTGTTCTCTTTTCTATTTCTTTTTCCCATGAATTGGTTTGTTTCACATTTACTACAGTTTCCTGAAGAGCCATTAAATAGCTCAAAATACATACATTAAAATGTAAATGTGCATCTCAAAAAGCAGCAGTTTTATCAGGGTTGTGTAAACTTTTCATACTCACTGAATGATGTAGAAAATATCTTTTTAACTTTATATAGTATTTTATATTTAAAGCAGGTGTTCAAACACATTTTAAACATGTGACAACTAGTCTCCCTTAACAACAAGTGACGCTTTTCAAGAGACGTACCATCTACTGACAAAAGAAGTTGAGCTTTTCCAGCATGCAGCTGGTTTGTTTGTTCTGTCTGTAAAGGTGTGCTGTGATTGGTCACACCATCACACTCTTTTGTCATTGGCTGTATGTCAGTTTAAGTAAGAAAGAGTCAGTGTCATCATGCACAATTCTGTCCTCGACTTCAACTGATCATTGAAAAATAATGAAATCTCTTCACTGGATGAAGATGAAGACAACACTCACTGTGCTCCTAATCCTGGAGCTCTACGGACTCTCCTCCGGTCTCATTAAACAACATTTCTTTGTGAATATGGATAAGACATGGGATTCTGCACTAAAGTACTGCAGAACTCACTTTCATGACCTGTCCACCTTCACTGATGAGAATGAGAAACAGCAATTTTTAGCAGATGCAAATGGTCGAACTTCTGATGCCTGGGTTGGACTCCACAAAGAATCAGGAGTCTGGAAGTGGAGTGGAGGTGAAAACGCAACACAAATTAGCTGGGATACTAGTGATGGACAACCTGAAGATGATGACTGTGCTTTTCTACACAAAAGTCATAAGAAACTGCAGAATGAAAGGTGCAATAAAAGTCAAAAATTCTTCTGTATGACAACATTTGTTCTGGTGCAGCAGGAAGAGAACTGGGAAGGAGCTCTGGAATACTGCAGAACACATTATAATGATCTGGCGAGTCTGAGCTCAGAGAACAGGATGAATTCTGCTTTACAGAGTATCACACAGGCTCAAACTGAATTTGAGTGGACTGGTCTGCGCTTTCTAGCAGGACAGTGGCTCTGGGTCAGTGGAGATGATCTTGATTTCACGGCCTGGCCTCAGACGGGACAGCCCCAGTGTCCTGCCAGTAATCTTCGTTGTGGAGCCCTGGGCAAGTTAACAAAGGTCTGGACACCTAGAGACTGTGAGGAAAAGCTCAACTTCTTTTGTCAGTAGATGGTATGTGTCTTGAAAAGCGTCACTTGTTTTTTGGGAGACTAGTTGTCCCACGTTTAAAAGGTGTTTAAACAACTTCTTTAAATATAAAATACTATATAAAGTTAAAAAGATATTTTCTACAACATTCAGTGAGTATGAAAAGTTTACACAACCCTGTTAAAACTGCTGCTTTTTGAGATGTACATTTACATTTTAATCTATGTATTTTGAGCTATTTAATGGCTCTTTAGGAAACTGTAGTAAATGTGAAACAAACCAATTCATGGGAAAAAAGAAATAGAAAAGATAACAAAATATATAAAATCATATACCAAACCAAAGTATAATTAATGAATCGTGTAAAATAACAACATTTGACAACCCTTTTTGACATAACAATTATCTTGGTGTTTGAAACCAACATATGACACTACTGCTTTTATGCAAATTGGCGTTTGATGCTAAACATACCCTCTCCTCTTCTCTTTATAGAGTCCAGATTGTGTATGTGGTTCTTCTCCTCTCGACAAAAACATCTGCACACATCTGGATCAAAACTAATAGAACAAAACATATATAAATAATCTACATGTACAAACGGTAATTGTTACATTGTAATAGTATCATATTAATATTATATATGAAATACAGCATAGTTCACCAATAGCATAGCATTTTTACCATTAAATTAAAAGGTCAGAGTTTGTATTTTTACCCCAAATAAGCATTAACTTAGTCTATTTAAGAGTATGAACACTAATATCTGTCACGACTTGTCTGTATTTGGTTTCTTTCCCTGTGTTTGATCCCTGTGTTCTAGGCTGCCATGATTACTCATTAGTTGATTGATTTGTCCCACCTGTGCCTTGTTTTACCCCTGATTATCTTCATTATCATCTGTTGACTAATGCCAGTGGGAGAAACCAACTGTACCTTGGTACAATACATGGATTATGCCCTATGGTTGAGTGGGTCCTCCTTTATTTTGGGAGAAGTGGAAGAGGGCCCAAATCCCTTCAGTCCAGTTTTTCCAGAGCCTCCACAGTCCACTTCCGTCCTTCAGAAGTCTCTTGGCTCCACTCTAGCCCTTCCAGAACCTCTCCATCCTCCAGTCCAGGCACCCTGTTGACCCTAGCGCAGAGGAGGAGGCAAAGGAGGAAGAATAAGTCCTCTTAATACCTACGACAAGTCCGGTGGTCCCAAAGCTAGCACTTATTGATCTACACACTCTGGAATGGACTCCCAAACATTCTTCCACCCCTCTCTTGGGGTGGCTCCTGAGATCTCTTGGCTTTACCGTGGCCTGTCATCCCTCCGGCTACATTTGGGTACCTCATCCTACCGTTTCTGCCTGGGTTCATCATGCCCTTTGCTCCGCTGTGGACTCCACCAGGCTCCTCCATCCCATCAGCTCTACCATGGACTCTCTCCAGCTCCATCTTGGCCTTCCCAGCCCCCAGCTCCACCATGGTCCTTGGATTCCCTGACTCCTCCTCGACCCTCTGGCCCAGTGGTGTCACCCTGGTTCTCCAGCTCTCTGGCTCTGTCTTTGTCTGCAGTATCCCTGACTTTGCCTCGGCCTTCTGTCCCCTACTCTGCCGGCTCCCCCATGCTCTTCTCCTCTGTCAGCTGTTCCACCATTGTCACCTCATCCGCCGGCTCCTCCGACACCCACCCACCCCTTGTCCTAGGTTGCAATGGTTACAGTAGTTGATTAATTTGTCCCACCTGTGCCTTGTTTTACCCCTCATTATCTTGTGTATTTGTATTCCCCTGTTTTGCTTAGTTCTTTGTCTGTTCTTGCCTGTATTTTGTGGTTTGGTTTCCCGGTCTTCTGATGTTCCTGAGTTTTGCTTAATAAAAGACTGCTGCAATTGGGTCCTTGCCTCTACTCTCCTGTTTTGAACCAACCTGTGACAATATCAGCATTATCGGATTATCATTTAACAACTAAAAATATTGTTATATTATGTTAATTAAATTATTGTAATATTAATCAAAACATATCACAAAACTAAAATATTGTTCCAAAGCAGTTTTACATGGAATATTGTGATGTTTAACTCTCAGGGGTCGGCGATGATATCACCTCAGTTTTTTTCTTACTATTGCGAAAGAGACTCAAAATACTCTGTCAATTTTGGACATACAAACGAGTTATACATCATTCAAAATGGTGAAATGTCTTCTTTTATTTGTGTGCACTCACAGTAAAAACAAAATGTTGTGCTTTTTGCAAAATAAAGAAAAAATGAAATGATGTGCAATCTGCATTCTCTTTCTCAATGAAGTCCATTCTGATAGTCGTTAGAAAATGAACTGTAACTTAGTAAATACTTATCACACAAACATGAGATATGTCTAAAGAAACTTTTAAATGTCAGATTTTGAATAATGAAAGTCAAAGCGAAAACCATTATTTTAAATTGTAGTAATATTTCACAATATTGCTGGGTTTCTTTCTGTATTTTTGATCAAATAAGTGCAGGCTTGATGAGCATGACACTTCTTTCAAAAACATTAAAAATGGTAACTTGTCCAATCTTTTGACCGCTAATGTATATAATTTAAAATATAAAAGGCCTATACAAAATTTTCTTCACATGATGTGCAATAATATGTGATGTCATGTTTTCTGTTAAGAGTGGACATTATATTAATGTTAATACAATAGTTGATATGATCCTGTTATCAGCATGCTCACAGAGGTTTTTTTCCTTTTTATCTGATATTTTATCTCATTTGAGAATCATAGTGACCAGATATTGACCCACATAGGCCATTATGCATGAATATGATACTGAGATCACTAACTGGAAGCAGGAAAGTGTTTTTTTCCCCTCTCCAGTGCATAGAAACACCAAACACCCTGGATATGGCAGGTATGTGATGTTCACATATATTTTTGAACAGCATTTATTTCCAGGTATAACTATATACTCAAAATGTGTCTTTGACTTTCATTTATATTGTTAACTATATTCTAAATAAACTACTTTGTCCTCACATTCTTTAGTTCTCTCTCACATACCTGACTGAAAGGCTCATTGTCTCCTCGGGTGTGAATCACAGCATTATTCAGGATTACTTACGCCTCCATGCATACAAAAAGTGCCTTACAAAATTTAAATCAATATATTGTTTTATGTGAACGAGTAGTCAGGATGATTTTCACATAATTTTGAAGCAAGCATTCTAGACTTCAAAATGCAGTACCCAAAAGTCTTGTGGACACATATTCAGTATGTGTTTTGTCTTTTGTGGCCTTATTAATGTTTACTTAATATTAAGTAACTTAAACTTTTTCAAAATTAAACTTTAAAATGTTTGTTTTTTCAATAACCACACAAATGTTATTTTCTCAAAAATACAAACATGTACATACATGTTGCTAATATATTATGGTAGCCTAGTTTGTGCTGAATACAGTGTAATGACACTTTTGCTATTAATATGTTTATAAGAAACTGAAAAAAGCACAAATGTCTGGGCATGTCAAAACTACTCCAGGGCCCCAACAACCCTCAGACCCCAGTAGGTTAAATAGATAAGAAAAAATCTGCAAGGAAAATATCACACTGAGCATACTGAGTGTAAGTTTATTAACAGATAAGGTCAATAACAATAGTGCAGATCCGAAATGTGGTGACAATGGCGAATAGTGGCAGGATTAAATGATGACTACAGTCCAAGTGATCACAGGTAGAGATAGAAAAGATAGACAAAACCAGCACTATGAACATAAGAGAATGATCTTGACAAACACATATATATGTTCATTTGGACAGATGTGATCCAGCCGCATAATAATTTATTGATTAATTATTTATAATAGAATAATTTCTAATAAATAGGAGGCAAACAGCATATGACAGACACTCACTGCTTGAAACTAATGGAAATGATGACAGATGTGGCACAAGTTTGGGTTTAATTGATAGGTGTTGCCAAGGAGTGGGTAAAGAAAAAAAAGATTGTATGCCTCTAATAAGGAAAGAATGTATTAAAGTAATAGTGGAAAAAAGAAACAGATAATTAAGGCATTTAAGTAAACTTTCACTAGAAAGAAACATTACTGCTGACAAAACAATGACACTGACATATTTTAAGATATGTCAGTACAATTTGCTTTTAGTTAAAACAGCTCAAACATGCATTTTAGTCTAGGACTAGCTTAAGCCTTGTCTGTGAAACTGGAGAAAAATCTCACACCTTAAAGGTGCCCTAGAATTGAAAATTGAATTTACCTTGGCATAGTTGAATAATAAGAGTTCTGTACATGGAAATGACATACCATGAGCCTCAAACACCATTGTTTCCTCCTTCATATGTAAATCTTGTGCATGAAAAACACCACGGAAAAACAGGCGAATCTCAACATAACACTGATGCAACAGTCAGCCCCCAACTTTTGCATATACCAGCCCATGTTCAAGGCAGTATTAACATCTGGAGCTGCACAGCCGAATCATCAGACGTTCTGCAGGTATTGTGATGCATGCAAGCAATGACAGTAGCGGAAATGGCAGATGGATTGATAATAACTCTTCATGATCCATGATATCATGTTATATGTAGTGATATTTGTATATTTTCTTTCTAAATGTTTTGTTAGCATGTTGCTAATGTACTGTTAAATGTGGTTAAAGTTACCATTGTTTCTTACTGTATTCACAGAGACCAGAGCCATGTCGTTATTTTCATTTTTAACCCGAAAACGCTTGTAGTCTGTATAATTGATAAACGCGTCTGCATTCTTATCGAGTCTCTACAACTGTGTGTAGCTTTAGCCCCATTAGCCATGCAGCACTATCAAACTCATTCAGAATCAAATGTTAGTAAACATCCACAAAATACATGCCATACTTGCGTGATCTGATATGTCACATTGTGAACTTCAGTTTTATTTATGCAATTTTTAATGGAGTCGCGAGCTTGGGGGCGGGGAGCATAAGCATTTAAAGGTGTACACACCCCAAATCAGAGCATTTTTAATTCCAACCCAAAATAGGCAGTTAAAACATAGTATAATAAAAAATCTATGGGGTAACTTGAGCTGAAACTTCACAGACACATTCTGGGGACACCTTAGACTTATATTACATCTTGTAAAATGTAAATTCTAGGGCACCTTTAAAGTGGAACAGTTAGACCAGAAAATGGAAATTTACATGAATTACATCTCTTGCAAAACAGATGAGTCTTCTGTCTAGAAAACAACAAAGGACTTAAAACCGAGCCTTGAGGCACACCATACTTTAGCATTCTTTGGTCAAATAATTGTTCATTTACTCAAAAAAATTTGTAGAAATATGAACTAAGAACTAAGAATCTAACTAAGACCTCCACAAATCTCAACACAGTTCTCAAGACATACAGAAGAAATGTATGATGATTTACGCTGTCAAAAGTGGACATTCTTTTTGCTTTTTTTTAACTGGGTTTAAATTTCAAGTTACCTTTCAGGCTTCAAGGAATAACTAGTGTTACCAACTCAACAGTTAATCCAGTGCACTAAATAATTGTTCCCTTCCTTTGATTGATGATGTGGGAATGCTCTGCATGATTGCGTTTTGAAGCACCAGGAAACTATAAAGCATGCCCAAACAGTGCAGCAGTAGCTCACGTGTCTTCAGTAAGCGCTCTCTTTGAAATTGTTTGTCTTATTTGGTGTTGTCTGTCAGTATTCAAGCATTTATATATATATATGTGTATACAGTACATTAGTGCTGTCAAAATTAGCACGTTAAGGCATGCAATTAATTTTTTCAGTTTAATCATGTTAAAAATGTTTAACGCAATTAAACAATTTTTTCCATCAAAATTTGGCAAGCATCACATTATATGATTACGCTCTTATTAACACAAATGCTTTTAAAAACATTCAAGAGCCACAAGACAAACGAGAACGCGCTGTCTGTGAATGTCATGTCTGTGTGACATACAGATGACTCGTGTGCTCAGAAAGACGCGCGGCAGTATCAAGTTCTCTTTCACGCTTGAACAAACAATAACACACAGAATTATGCCAAAATGCCCGCTTAGTTGAGTATCCTCATAAGAGTAGGGGTGTAGCCATACGCTCAGGACACGATACGGTACATATCTCATTACGGAGTTCATGATACGATACGTATCACGATATTTTGAACAAAATTAAACTGAAATTCAAATAAGATTTATTTAAAAACATTAACAAATTTCAATAATTTTCCTTGTTGTACCTACAAGATCACATTTCAAGGTTTAATAAAAACCTTCTGTATTCAAATTAACAGCTGAATAGGTCTGTCTGTCACTGATAAAAAAATGTTAAGTTTAACATGAACTTAGAATTGCGTTCCAAGGAGGTTTTTGAGCCCGTAAGTCACGACTTCAAATCACGACTCATGACTTTGTAGCGTTCCAGGAAAGTCACGCCAAACTGCGTAAAAGTGTAAACAAACCAACATGGCGGACCGTACGGGGCTTATGCTCATTAACAATTTTTCTATCGCCAAAGGTGCTTACTCCTTGCTTATTTGAGGGAAACAGAGGAGGAAAATGGCGCATAAGGCAAGAGAAGCTGTTATACCTTTTATTTTACGTTATTTTACCGTGCACTTGCATAAACACCGCATCCGTATGGGGCTGCCATTGTTGTTTCGCGGGCTATGTGACGTCAGAACCCGTAACTGGGAGTACATCGATCTAGTACGAGTTCACGGGTGGGAAGACAAGGGTTTGACTGCTGTTCCAGTGCACTTTCACGGGTAGAAGGTTGGAAAAACACGGGTTACGGGTTGCGTGGAACGCGGCATAAGAATCTTAAGGGACCGTTCACATATTGCGTCTAAAAACGCACGGAAGGCGCGGCCGCACCACTTCTCCTTCTTTCCAAAGTGCTTGCGCGCACGTGGCGTCTGTCGTTGCTATGCAACCATGAACTGCGCTTCTCCAAGAGGAGTAGAAAGTTTCAGCAAAGGATAAATTGATTTCTAGCCCTTGCATTACCTTTACTACTAGATATATTTATGGAGATGAGGTATAAAAACACCTTGTACAGCTATGACCAGCTGTTCGGCTGAGATTTCGATGTTTTGTTACGGAAAGGCCATAGCTGATCGGTTGGTTCTTGTCACATGACCTGCGGTTTGTTCGCATGTGCGTCGCGACCGCGTTGCTCCCTTTATGAGCGCGCCTATGAGGCCCACAGAACTTCTTAAAGCAAAGCATCGCAAGCTTCTTTTGCTTTTCTATGAGCACAGCTATTGCTGTGGCACTGCGGTGAAAGAAAGCCACGACTTTTCACGACCAAGCAAGAGACTGACGCGATAAATGTTTAAACCTTCTTGCAAGATTCGATCTGTGCGCAAAACACTTACTGAACTAGAGAGCTGATTGAGACACACCCTTAATATGCGGTGACAACCGGCTTCTCTCACTGCCACCTCCATGTTGCAGAGTAGATCACGTCGGGAGCTCAACCAATAAGATTAGACTGCCGTCATATCGTAAAAGTATCGATATCACTCTACAATACATATCGTAACATTTTTGCATCGCGAAATATCGTACTGCGATATATCGTTACACCCCTGCATAAGAGCAGTCTTAAATGAGTTAAATAACAACTTAAATAAACTTAAAGAGTTGTGAGTAGTGAGAAAATGATACATGCGTCAGATCCACATCATGTTTGGCAGCGGCAGGTCTTAAAATCACAGTAGCCTAATAAACTTGTTGCTGTGATATCTGTCATTAATGTTAATCAAAGAACAAAGGTAACAGAGAGAATTGTAGCTTTAATAAGGATCAATCTATATTTAATTTATAATTTATGCAGTGAAGACTGTAAAGTGATGAATAACTTTATTCAATTTCTGTATATACCTGTTAGACAGAAGGCCACAGGTAAACATGAAATTTATTATTATGGGTTTATGTGAAGATTGTTTTAAGTTCACTGAAATTAAAAGTTATTTTTTAAACCCTATTAAATGCTGGCTGTGTACTTTGTGAACAGCTTCCACTGCAAATGCTCCACTCCCACCTGGCGCTCTTCAAGGAGGGCGCTCAGGCTCTTGCCCACCAAACAAGTTAGAACTACTTCAGCTTTGGTGGGCAAAGCTTATGCAGCATCTGGTCAGGCTGCAGCTTGTTTATATACTATGAGCTTGCTGCAAGCCTACCAGGGAGATTTGTTTGGAGACCTGGATGAGGGCGGGGGAATTGGCACTGACACTGTTACAGAGTTGCGTCAGGCCACAGATCTTTCTTTCTGGGCCACCAAAGAGATGGCTAGGTCTATTGGTCGTGCTCTGGCAGCCCTGTTGGCCATGGAGAGGCACTTATGGTTAAATCTTAGTGTCATCAAAGAAAAAGATAAGAGCTTCCTTATGGACACCCTGCTTTCGCCTCCTGGCCACTTCAGCGATGCTGTCAACACAGTTGTCGAGAGGTGTCGAGAGGTTTCAGGAGGCCAGGGAGCAGGAGGTAGCGTTCCAGAAGCTCCTCCCCTGCCACTCTCAGGTTTCAAGGGGCTGAGCAGGAGCAGCCCCAAGCGTCAAAATACAGCTACTCCGTGCTGCACAAAAACAGAGCATCGCTACCCAAGCTTCTTGCCAATTCTAAACAACACAGAAACCTGCATGGACAATGTATTATTACCTTCAACCCTGTCAAGCCTCCATCTGCCACTGTCACAGCCCATTTTCAGCCTGTCCTCCAGCCCCACCTCTGCTGGAGGTTTGCAGCCCTTCGCCATCTCCTGGAATGCTATGCTGTGATGTCGGGCAGCCACTATCAGCACCTGAGTGGATGGATCTTGTGGCTCCACCTTTGGCCTCTGATCACCTCGCTACATCTCGTCTCGTTGACCTGTCGGCTCCGCCTTGGCTCCTCCCACCCTGGCTCCACCAGACACCCTCGGCCTTTCGACTCCACCTGGTTCCCTCATCCCACAGGCTCCCCCTTAGTCAGTCGTCACTCCACTTCCGCCACAGACTTGCAGATCTTCTGCTGTGGTCCATTCCTCCACCCCTTTAGCTGCAGTGGGCTCCTCCTCTTCGGGTATGTCCTCCATCACATTGGCATCGCCTCAGTCCTCAGGCACTCTGGCTCCACCTCAGACACTCGTCGCCGTGGCATCCCCTAGGCCTCCTGTACTAGCAATGTCAGTCTGCTCCATCGGCTCTCCGTATGCGCCCTAGGATCCATCAGCTCCACCTTGTCGGTCATCCCCCAGTTGACGTCAGCCCCTACTCCACCTTGGCTCCTCCCTCCCTCGACTCTGCTGTGGGCTGTTGTCTCTGGGCCTTGGGTCTGTGCCATTAGATTTCCACCATCATCACCGCAGGGGTCTCCTTGTCATCCAGATGCCACCATTCCTCCGTCGCTGCTGATCACCATCCCTTTGACATCTCCTATTGCCATGCCTTCGCCATCTCCTGTCACCATCCCTGCACCATCTCCATGCCCTCCTCCTAAGCCTCCTCCTTCTCCTCACCAAGCCATGAAGTTACAGCTTCCAGGACGGGGCGTTATGTCACACACACACTCAGTTTTGTTTGTTCTTAGTTTCTGTTTTCATGGACTTTAAGGTTGTTTTCATCAGTTAATTGTGTTTCTTTGTCTTAGTTTCCCGCCAGTCATTAGTTGTCATGGACAACCATCTAATCACCACACCTGTTCGTTATCATGAATCTGCCTTTGTCTGTCTTCATCTTCATCTGTTAACAATTGCAAAGTGTTACCGTTGTCTTTTATTTTTTGCAATGATTTACACTTACATTTCAGCGTTCCTAAATTATTTAATTCAAATATAATTAAATTTACTGTATAACAGAACAAAAAAATGTGGCCACAAGCAACAATCATCGGGGTCCAAGCCATGTGGATGATTAATGATCCAACTGAAATGTATCAATGCTGTGGTTTTTACAGCAAAGTCCATCCTGAAACTTCAGTGAAAGTTAAGGTTTGATGAAACTGGTTTGAGCAGCACACATGCTCATATCAGTTCCAGCTCAAATCTTTATCTTAAACACTTATCTTAAGGCCCTTGTCATGGGTGGTTGCAGGCAGACAGAAGAAGATGAAGAATGAAGTTCCAACACAAAATTTTATGAGAATAATCCAAATAACAGGCAGACAGGCAGGGAATCACATGCAACGGTGAATGGACCAAGAGTGCAGGAAAGGGTACAAACATAAACAAGATAATTAATGATACACAGCTGATACAAACAAACTCATAATGATGATGACCATAGTAACAAGGAAGTGCGGGAATACAAACAAAGGAAAACAGGAAGAAATGCAAACTAAAAATCTATGAACTAAACTAAACTCAACATAATGGTGACAGCCCTTTTCATTTTTCTAATTTATTTAGTAGCCTAACCTTTTAAACAGTGTATTTGAAGTGTTGTGCTTAAACTCAAATGTGAAATGTTTTGTAAAACTTATAATGGAACCAAGTAAACACTAAATAAATAAACCATGTGACATTTTTATAAAAATGAAAAAATACTAGAATGAAGAAATACTACACAGAACAAACTGTCATATTACGTAAGTCTACATATAAGAAAAAGTAAATAAATTGAATAATTCTTGGGCTGCATGTGCTTGTGAGCTGCTGAGAACATGCTGTCTGTGTGATTAGGCTAATTATGTTTGCAGTTTAACACGTTTGTTTTATTATTAATACCACAACAGTAGATAAGTGTGTTATTATAACAATTTTTATAACATATAAAATCTTGAAAAAGTCAAATTTTTCTCTTTCCATGCTTTATTTATATTTTGGAGGAAAAAAGGCTCCTTATCCTGTAGCTTCCTCTTGTGGACAACATTAATATCACAGCCTTCATGAGAGGTCCTCGCTGCAGAACACTAGATCCAGGGGCGGGGTTGGATCCAGATCCAGCTCCTCCCACTTTACACATCCCAAAGCCTACATGTCTCAACACCCAGATCCCTAAACCTACCCATCTCCATCCTCTGGCTCCTGGATCTTGTATTCTGCAGTGAGGAGCTACTGGCCTTCATCTTTCAGTTGAAGTGGCTGATAGTTTATAATAAAGCAATAAGCCCCGTGAAGCTGTGGTTTAAAGTGAATTAATAACAGCTAGGGGTGTTGTGGCAGGGCGTGGAGTGCAGTGCCTAAAACCCCCTTAGTTGTTATAAATTCACTATAAACCACGGCTTCATGGGGCTTATTGCTTTTATAAAACAGTTACCACACAATACAAATATTAAAGCCAAAAAAATATGTATCAATGCAACTTTCATGAAGTAAAATCATTAAAAGCCTTCCTTCCGCTGGAAAAAAAATAGTCCCTGACCATGAACAGCAACAGAAGTTACATTTATTACACCATTAGATGGCGGCAAATATTATCTTTATGACTGAGTCACTCAGTCGCAAAGACTTTTATATTGAAACTTGTTGTGAACACGGAACAAGACGCAAATTACAAATGCTTTGACTAGTGCTGTCAGTGTCAGCAGGGCACGGGAAAACCCATTAAAAGTTAAAAAGACAAGATCGCAGCAGATATTCAAATGGATTTTTTATTATGAACATAGGACTGACCTGAAGAAAAATGCTAAATCTGAATGCAGGTAATACACTCGGTCACTCGTTATCACTCTCACAATACTCTTCTACATAATACAGTAAGCTTCAATGAACAAATTCAATTGAGAACAAACATATGTTCACGTTGCTAAGAGAGATTGCAAAGACAGACGCAGCAACATACACACTCGATACTTAGGCTTATGTAATGCAGTAAGCTGTATGTTTTTGCTAATTTTTGCTAACGGCTTTAAACGCGCCTCAACCAATCAGAATCAAGGGCCGGAACTATCCATTTTATAATTTGCTGTTAGCCTCCCGAACATCATAAATTAATGAATGTTCGCCTGACTTGCTCTCTATATTGTAAAATTTTTGAGAAGGACTTTGTTTGGACTTTTGCAGCACCTAACAAATAAATCAGATTGGATCTGCAAAATGGTTTATTGGATCAAAATTCTTTTGATAGCTTTTTGCCAGCATGGTCTAGAGCTGATAGGTGCAATGTTTTTTCAGATAATAGAATGGCAAATAAGCTTTATAAAACATAAAAATTATAAAACCTAGGAATTATAAGGTTCTATCTGACATTTTTGACAAAATTGAGTTATTCACATATTCTTATTCTGTTACTACTTATTTACATTATTAGATTTTTTTAAGTTGTTTACATTTTGGAACTTTGTATTTAGAAAACTAAAAGTTTCTATCTACAAATTCGAATGGAATGCAAAATCTCAAACCCGCTCAGAATGCAGACACTGTGTGGCCATCACACTGGCGTGTTGTCGCACATTCAGCCTTTGGACACACCTTGCATTTCTACGGCCTTCTGAAGCAAAGTGATGCATTTTTGTAAGAACAATATCCATATTTATACCTTTAGAAACTAGAATCACTGGCATCTGTACGCGAGTTGATTCCGGCGGAAGAGCTTACACTACTCCTACATCCTATGTCATACGCCGGCTTTTATGAACTCCCTGGAGCCTTATGGATTACTTTTATGATGGATGGATGCACTTTTGGGGGCTTCAAAATCTAGGTTACTATTCACTCCCATTATAAAGCTTGGAAGAGCCAGAATATTTTTTAATATAACTCAGATTGTGTTTGACTATCTAAGACGGCTTGAGGGTGAGTAAATTATGGGATAATTTACATTTTTGGGTGAACTAACGGTTTGAGTTTGTTCCTCTACCTGATTTTGATTTGGGTCAAAGCGGAAAAAGTTACTTCCAGTAACACTTTAGAATACTGATCCTTCATTAGTGAATAACTACACAGGAACAAATTAATAATGCATTATTAACTCTATTGTAACTACTATTAATTAACAATAAACTCTGATTAATGAATTAGTAAGTAACAGTGCTCAGCTGAATGTGGTAGTTCACTATTAACTAATCAGTAACTACTGTTTTTCAAACCTCACAGAGAACTTCTAAGAACTATTATATACAGGTTCATAATTAACATGAATGATGCATAATGTATAATTAATTCTAAAGTAAAGGTCTTGGTAACACACTAGTAATGACTGAAGTATTACCAAATACTTAAGAAGGAATTACTAATCATTTGGATCAGTATTCTAAAGTGAAAAACATGATAACTCTCTACTAACTACTGAAGTCATTGTAAACTTTTGATGTTTTTGCATGTTTTTCTACAGTAATTCCTTATGATATATTTGGTAACACTTAAGTAATTACTAGTGGGTTACCATGATCTTCACTTTAGAATACTGAACCAAATAATTAGTAGTTCCTTTAGAAGGATGTAGTAACTCTTAAGTAATTACTAGTGGGTTACTATGATCTTCAATTTAGAATACTGATCCAAATAAGAAGTAGTTACTTTAGAGTTATATAGTAACTCTTGAGTTATTACTATCCAATATTTTACAAAAACATCAAAAGTTTCCAATGACTTCAGTAGTTACTAGAGAGTTATGTTTCTCAATTTAGAATACTGATCCAAATAATTAGTAATTCCTTCTTAAGTATTTGGTAATACTTCAGTCATTACTAATGGGTTACTATCACCTTCACTTTAGAATTAATTATACATTATATAGTAGTTCTTAGAAGTTCTCTGGGAGGTATGAAAAAAACAGTAGTTACTGATTAGCTAATAGTGAACTACCACCTTCAACTGAGCACTGTTACTTACTAATTCATTCATCAGAGTTTATTGTTAGTTAATAGTAGTTACTCGAGTGTTAATAATGCATTACTCATTTGTTCCTGTGTAGTTATTCATTAATGATGGATCAGTATTCTAAAGTGTTACCTTACTTCACACAATAAACAGATCAAAAGGGCAGAAATCAAGCATTGCGTTAGTTCAGGCAGGCCACGTCAGGCAAGCTCGCATCAGCTTATAGTCAGCTGTTCGCAATTCAGACTCCCTCATCCAACCCCAACTCCACCTAACCGAACCGAACCTGTAATCTCATCTAACTTGTTTCTTTTCTGTACACAGTTCACTATGTTGAAACATTTTCTAGAGTGTATTTTGTATTTTCTACAACTCATGTAATTGTGAATTGTAACTATGTATGCATATATTGGATCTGTTCTGGACCCCAGGGGGGTTTTTACTTGCTACTCTCCCCGCTCTGTCCAAATGGGGAGTTTTGCCCAGAACAGAACCATACCGCCCACACTAACTGTATGCTATAATGCAATCAATTGTTTACTTGACGAAGTGGTCCTGACTCAATTAATTACAGATTTTCACCTTTTTATATACACTCTCATTAGGCACAATTAAATGTGTTGAGGGATATTTCTCTAATACAGGTATATATAAATATATATATATGAGCAATATCACACTCGTAGCCGTGCGATATGGCTGCATATCAGCACGGCTGTGATTCGTCCGTTGGCACTGGGCCACAGGCCGAGTGCCGTAGGTAATGGTTATGGTGGCCTAAAGAATTTTGCACAGTATTGTGTAAATATATGTAATGAAGTTGATAACTTGTTTGCTTTTGTTATGTCAGGTGTGATGCATATATGAAAGTGCACTAAATAAACAACATTTACATTCACTCAAAGTTCACTTCAAAAACAAATCCAGACCTTTTCCTTTAAACAACATGAGAATTGAATGAATATGTTTGCATGGGAAATATTCACAGATGAGTAGACATGCATTTGCCTGTTGTATGTAATGTAACAATGTCGTGATATTTCAAGAACTTTCACAGACCCAGAGGATGGTAACTGCCAAAGACCAGCATATATGGGGGTACAATATTCTAAATAGTGGTCAACAAATGTTTTTTTTGTTGTTTTTTTTAAATGGTTGATTAATTAAATGTTGCCCCTGTATCTCAATTTTTACAGCACTGGAATTCTAAAACTATCAAGGAAGTCCTGAGCTTGATAAGTGTATACAAAATGAATTACTGATAATGAAAGACTGAAACTTTAAATCATGTGGTCAAAGACTATTAAGATGTCACTTGTAAATCGCAGCATAACAGGGTTGAACAGAAAGATGGACAAAGAGAAATTCTGCAAAGCCTCTTAAAAGAAACTACATAATATGAAATGAAAACATTTTAATTTCAATAAAAGCAAAACTTAGGTAGTTTTTTCCATTTTATTTAATTTTTAAAAATGTAATTGTGATGGAAAAAATGGACATGATGGAATAACATTTTTTTAATTCAATTCTTTATTGTAAAATGTACTTAATTCTATGAAGCAATGTAAGTTCCTTTTGCTGCTGGTTATATCAGTAGTCATAGCCACGCACTGATTTTTTATTTATTTTTTCTTCTTCACAGAAGGAACCATAATGGAAATGTCATGTAAATTTAAATTCTACTTTTGCCTGCAGTGACTAAAATTTGGATGACTCGAGGTTCAGGTAGTCACTAAGTCATTAAACATTACACATATTCACTTCATTTTCTCTTTAGAATTTGCTTAAAACTGCTTTTACTTGTTACATTGTTATGGTTTTACAGAAATTAAATGTATTTGTGGTGTTCCTTTTTCATCATTCTTTTTGTGTTTTATTACTGCACGTAAACCTCATAATAGACTACACGAGACTACAAGTAGTGCCACATTTATGTTCTGTTTAGTTTGGGGCTGCGGCTGAAAAGTGGCCCTGGACTAACACCCGGTGTGCAACACTCCACACCATATACCCACCAGCTCATTATGCATAGAGCAATTTTTATCACCACTTACCAACATAAAATATAACTTTCTTTTTATAAAATTCTTTTGTCTGAAATTCTTTTTGCCATGCTGGAGAAATGAATGCTGTAACAGCTGACATAAAGTCAATGACTCCACAGAGCTAGGTCCGGAGTGCAGGTCCTGATTTTGCTGATGCGTTAGATGCGTTCCTGGGTCAACATATTTTGTTGATCCTGGAACAACATTCCAGTCTGAATATTTAGTCTTAACCCTATTCCTACCCCTAAACCTAACCCTACCCATAAGTTATCCCAAAAATCAGAGGGAAATGATAGATGAATAACACTGATATAGAAGCACCAATTCATGATTTTAAGCCTAAACTTGACATAATCTGTAAACTTGTCCCTCAAATCTGATTGGTTGGTTTGAATGTTGTTCCAGGATCAACAAAAATGTTGACCCAGGAACATGTTGTACTCAGCAAAATCAGGTTATGCGTCCGGAGTCAACATTCACCATCCTAGATGGCTGTCGTGACTCTATTCCCTAATGCCAGAAACTCTGACTACATACCCGAGGGCAGAGGTCAGGGTCTGGCAAAGACCATAAAGACACTTGATGTCACTGCTTATAGCGGAATGAGGCTGAAGTCAGAATAAGCTCATTACAGGGAGTGGAGGACCTTGCCCAAAACGGGAAGGTTCAACCCCCTAAATGACCAATGGGAGCTAACAGCTAAGGCTAGCTACAGCCATTGTAAAACCTGTAATATGATCTGAGACTCCAGCAACAAATTGAGCTCTCTCATAGGGAGTCAGGAATCCTACTATTAAGGATTCCACTTACACTCAACCATGAAAACATAGCCATCAAGGGCTGGCTGTGACCACTCAGAAACAAATGTTTTCATGGGATCTCAAAAATCCAGACACACTAGATGTTGCCTAATGAAAAAGAAAGGTTCACAAACTGGGGTGAAAAACTTCCTGTCGGGTTCTCGAGATCTAAATAAGACTCTCTCTTTGATCCACCAACTGCAGGGTGCAGGCTATCTATTCTCAACCCGAGAGAGAGAATAAACAACAAAGGATCACAGCAACCACATCATAAAGAGTGTGTTCAACTCCCTCGAGAGCTAAACGTGCTCCGCTCAAATGCCTGACTCTATCACTAATCAAGAATCATCCATAAAACAGTCACAAACACATCCCTGTGAGTGCCTTCAACTCCCTCGAGAGCAGTGCAAACACTAACGACTATCCCTCAGGTGAGAACAAATGTGAAATCCTCTTACTTGTCTCTTTCAGTCTCTTTGCGAATACATCACAAAGTGCGCCTCATAATGAGTGCATTCTGTTCCCTGGAGAATTTCCATTCTGTTTTCCTTACGAAAAACCACAAAACACACAAGTCGTGTGTCCTCAAGTCATGTGTTGTCTCTGATGCAGAGGCACATACTTCCTGAAATGTTTGGCTGAGTGATCTTCACATACATAAACAAACGCATCCTGAAGACAAAAGGTGCCCTTTTAGGGTCTACTCACACTAGGCACAGTTGCCTTGAACCGAGCCCCAGCGTGATTGTGTAATGATGACAGTAGCGCACATAAAGTAGTAGCTGTTCCATCCTTTTCCAAGCGGGCCAGGGACGGCTAAACGAACCGGGCACGGAACGGAGCGATCACACTTGTCACACTTGGCGCCGCTGGTGTAGTGGTATCATGCAAGATTCCCATTCTTGCGACCCGGGTTCGATTCCCGGGCGGCGCACATCTTTAGGGGGCAGTCGTGGCCTAATGGATAGAGAGTCGGACTTGTAACCCAAAGGTCATGGGTTCAAATCTCAGGTCCGGCAGGGATTGTCGGTGAGGGGAGTGAATATCCAGCGCTCTCCCCACCCTCAATACCACGACTGAGGTGAGACCGTTGAGCAAGGCACCGTACCCCCAACTGCTCCCCGGGCGCCGCAGCAATGGCTGCCCACTGCTCCGGGTGTGTGTTCACGGTGTGTGTGTGTTCACTGCTGTGTGTGTGCGCACTTGGATGGGTTAAATGCAGAGCACAAATTCCGAGTATGGGTCACCATACTTGGCCACATGTCACTTCACTTCACTTCACTTAAAAAAAAAAAAAAATGAAGCAGGCTTTAGGGGTCAAACGCGCTTGGGCATGGTTCAGAGCGCCTAGTGTGAGTACACCCTTATACTCTGGTCACACTGGTAGTGACATCAAAGACTTTAACCGGCCAGTGTTATTGTTGCATTTAGACACATGCTTCAGACACCAGTCACACTGGATTCCTAGGATCCAGTGCGAGTTCCCATTTGAAACAGAATATTTGTATTATTTATGCTGACTCATGTCAAAAACCCAATATTTTTGTGTTGTAAGCCTCCATATTCTAATGTTTACATTTTTGTTTGAGACCCTCTTTCATTGTAAGCCAATGTGATTTATTTTATTATTAGTAGTAGTAGTAGTAGTTTTATCAGGGCAAAAAAAATGTTTGTTCACTTTCCTAGCTGTAGGTATAAGCAACAGCTTTAGAGATCCTTGGCAAGATCTGTTACCTATAAAACTAGCAGCTGCAATACAGAAAATTCTGTACATCACATATATATATATATTAGGCTGATGATACCCTAGTTCAGTGCCTGCAGATATTCTTACCCTGGAGAATGCACAGGATAAGTTTTCTTTCTGCACCTAAAGGCAAATATTTGACAGCTTATTTGGATGGCATTCAAGATTTGCTTTACTGAATTTGATTTGCATTTTTGTATTTGGAAAAACAATTCACTGGGACTCTAAAACAGAGAACATGAGAGAAAGTCAGATGATGACAGGTTTTAAAGGTATATAAGAATGCCTTGAAACAGGGCCTTCCCAAGCATGCATGGGGCCACTGGGATCAAGGTACCAGAAGCGGGGGCAATCCATTTGCTATGGGGCCCCCTCAAGCGCGGGGTCACACTGATTGATCTACCCTAAGGATGGCCCTGCCTTGAAAATATTTAGTTATTTTTAAAAGGTTATGGTAGAACTAAAACTATTTGTGTTTGTATGTAGTTCATATGAGAACCTAATCTGGGACCACAACCAAACTGGAGAGCACATGAAAAAAAGTTTCATGCCAGTTTTACCTGCCCACAGTTTCTTTCTATTATGAGGTTTATTTGATTAGTTAAATGCAGCTGGTTTGTTTGTTCTGTCTGTAAAGGTGTGCTGTGATTGGTCGCACCATCACACTCTTTTGTCATTGGCTGCATGTCAGTTTAAGTAAGAGAGAGTCAGTGTCATCATGCATAGTTCTGTCCTCTCCTTCAACTGATCATTGAAAAATCAGAAAATCTTTTCACTGGATGAAGATGAAGACGACCCTCACTGTGCTCCTCATCCTGGAGCTCTACGGACTCTCCTCCGGTCTCTTTAAACAACATTTCTTTGTGAATAAGGATAAGACATGGTTTTTTGCGCTTAGGTACTGCAGAACTCACTTTCATGACCTGTCCACCTTCACTAATGAGAATGAGAAACAGCAATTTTTAGCGGATGCATATAGTCAAACTTCTGATGCCTGGATTGGACTCTACAAACAATCAGGAGTCTGGAAGTGGAGCGGAGGTGATTACGCAACAAATATTAGCTGGGATAGTTCGAATCAGCTAAGTTATAATGAAAACTGTGTTTTTCTACAGAAAAATACTAAGAAACTGCATGATGAAAACTGCAATAAAAGACATGCCTTCTTCTGTATGAACAGAGAACTTGCTCCGATGCTGCAGGAAGAGAGCTGGGAAGGAGCTCTGGAATACTGCAGAACACATTATATTGATTTGGTGAGTCTGAGCTCAAAGAACAGGATGGACTCTGTTTTACAGAAAATCGCACAGGCTAAAACTGAATTTGTATGGACTGGTCTGCGCTTTCTAGCAGGAGAGTGGAGATGGGTCAATGGAGATGATCTTGACTTCACGGCCTGGCCTCAGACGGGACAGCCCCAGTGTCCTGCCAGAAACCTTCGCTGTGGAGCCCTGAGCAAGTTAACAAAGGTCTGGACACCCAGAGACTGTGAGGAAGAGCTCGACTTCTTTTGTCAGTAGATGGTACGTCACTTACACAGACATTTTATGAGCACAGATTACAAATATAAAAGATATGGTATCATTAAGATATCTGGGAAGATATTTGGGTCATCTTTTTTTGTGGCTTTTTATTGTGGCATTTGTTATAACAACCTGTTTATTAATAATGAAAATGTTCAAAAGTTGTTAAACATCAACACTATTGCTAACTATTTGCTGCTATCTAGTATATTAACCCTAACCCTTTTTTGTTAGCAAGACAAACTGGATCACTAGCAGAATGGATTAACGGTTCAACAATTTCTTCTCCTGACTCAAAGCACTCAGTAATCACTCGACGGCTCCACACCACCCCGTTTTACATTTCCTGCTCCACACTTACTGGAAAGAAGCCCTGCTCCGGGTTCACTGCATAAAGCAGTGCTCTCCACTATCAAGTTCCTAACCTAAAACAAATGAGAAAATTGTTTCAATGAAAGGATGAAAGTACTAGTTTTTGTTTAATTTTGATGGCTAAGTACAATTGTACTTATTTGTTCAAGTTATTTTGTTTTATAACTAAATCAAATCAAATAAATATATTAGTAGTTATTGTGTTTAGAGGAGCTGTATAGGGTGCGACAGATTATACTTCTTTACTTTTTGTAGTTATGTGAAATTGTTAAATTGATCATTTAAATTACATTTAGTAAACTGTATAGCTTAAAGAAATATCTTAGTGTTTATTTTTAATAATACATTATTATTATGATTATTAATTTTGAATTAAATGTAATTATGCATTGTACTCTTTCTCTTTTTTATGTTTTTCAAGGCATATCTATTCACTGTACACTGTGCATTTCAGGTGTAATGTAATGTAAGTCAGTGTGGTTTACTTCATTGGATATGTTGGAGTTATAATGAATAGGTCCTATTTATTTGGCATTTAATTAAAGCGTAACCCTTATATTGTCGATGAAAGGGGCTATCTGGATCACAAAATGGTTTTGTACATTCCAATTTATTTCATTTTGTGTAATTTTGTGAAATAAATGGGCTATTTTTTATCAAGACATCCATGCATTTTTGTCCTCTGTGGAGAACATTTAGTTTTAATCTGTTTAAGTGACTTTACATATCATGGCTGTAAATATAAGGGCTTCTTAAAGCTGACACACAGCCACATAGTTTTTATAGAGATTTTTTGTTTGTTTTAGGTTTGGCCACAGCAATGTCTTCTTTTCAAACATAACAATTCAGCACATTTCATGAAAAGACAAACATTTGGTGTATTATTTTGTATTTATTTTTAATATTCGATTAATTCTTGAGTATTTAATGCAGAATTTTCTTTAACAAGAAAGACCCTGATTGCTTCAGTGCCCTGTGTAGGACACAGTATGTGTTTTTACCTATTGAGTGGTAGTGTAGGTGAATAGAGTAAATCATAATAACCATATTTCTATGTATGAAAGGAGTTTTCTGTTTCAGAGTTCAAATATAAAACCATATGAAACATTTATATACATCTTTAATACAGACTATGTATTAAAGAAGAAAATTAATCTAAAATATGAAAAATGTTTCTTCATTTTCATAGTAACTGGGTCCTGATGTCTTCATAAAGAACACATAAAATATGAATATTTTTTATAAAATCATTGGGTTTTTGGGTTTTTTTCCTATGCAAAAGACAAAATTGCACATTTTTTCATTCGCTGGGTAAAGGTGTAGCTGTATTATATCAGCATGTCTCTGTGTTTCACCTCCAGCAGGGGGCGAAGCTGCACCAGGCTACAATTTCAACTACAATTCTGAGACAAATGGGGGCATTTTTGAGGCTTCCTAGGTATCTGCACTCAGGGTCTTCACAGTCTGACTGAAACCCACATTGAACAAGAAAATGAATGGTAAAGATAAAAAATTAAGAGGTTTTTTTACTTTTTAAATTTTCACACAGAAATTAAGGCCTGGTACTGAAAGACACACACACACACACACACACACACACACACACACACACACAAACTCCTATTAAACTCCTGCTTATTGCTATTGGTTTTATTTACATTAATTTTATTAATTTCTTATTCTAAAGTTAGTGATGTTTTACATTTGGTTTATTGAAATAAATAATTTGTGAATACAATCTGACTCTTCATTTTTCTGTGGCATTTTAGTTATATTTTTGCAAGTTTATATGGCATTATTGCAAAAACAGACACTTCAAACAACAACAACAAATTCTAACCTTTCACAAAAATACTGATTTGAATGTATTTTATAATGTTTACACACAGTTGCAATAGGACCAGTTGGCCACAACCAGAAAAATAAATGGATCTCTATGGACCTCAGCTGGATACATATTAAACCTGTAATTCCTACATGTTTTCTTCTAACCAGCAGATGGCAGAATTCTGCCTCTAACACCTAGATCCATGTCCAGAAACTACATATCCCCCAAAACACAGCATAAATGTATAGTTGAGAAGTAAATAATAAAAAAAGATATATAATTTATATTAAAGACCCCCATGTGGTGAAAGTTTTTAATGTTGTTTATATGTCTATGTGGTGTTTTTATATGCTTTAAGACAAGTCATGTGCGAATTCATCAGTCAACACCATTAAGTGTTTTCTCCTTAAAACTGCAGTCAAAGGCAGTTTGAAATTGGCCATGTTTTCTATAGCCCGGAACACACCAAGCCGACCCAGTGTGGCCCAGATCCGGCCCACATCTGGTACATGTGGATTACACGCGGACCAGATATGGGCCGGATCTTGGCCGTCACTATGTTGCTGTCAGGGGATGGTCGGCCGTCGGGCAGTTTTTGTTCATCGGCCGACTAAATTTTCTCAGTGTGTTCCACACCGCCGGCTGAAGTTGGTCTTCGACGGCTTTTTTTCGGCCGATTCCACATGTTGAATCGGCGTCTGAGCTCGTCGGTCCGTCGGGCCATCTGATCATTCTGATTGGCTGTTCAGCTACTGCCACCTGCTGGTACGAAAAGGCATTTCATCTCACGCAGGCGCAGAACGAACGTGCTACTTGGCCGTTGGCCGTCGAGCGTCGGTTTGGTGTGTCAGGCCAACTTTGGACCCAGACGCTGCCGACGTGAGCCAACCCCGCAGTCTACTTTCGTCGCCAGTTTGACGGCGTCGGCTTGGTGTGTTCTAATATATGTTGTAACCCAGAGGTGCCCTCACAGCCTAACCCTATTCCTGGAGATCTACCTTCCTGCAGAGTTCAGCTCCAGCCCTGCTCAAAACACCTGTCTGTAATTATCAAGTGCTCGTGAAGATCTTAATTAGCTGATTCAGGTGTATTTTGAGGGTTGGAGCTAAACTTTGCAGGTAGGTAGATCTCCAGGAACAGGGTTGGGCACTCCTGTTGTAACCAGTCCCGTTAATGTGTGGGCAGGCTTTTGCATATCATTAACTGCAGCAAAGCAGGGGAGTCTCAAGAGAAGCCAGGTTATGCCAGTATATTTTTCTGTTGATATGAAAAATCAAGTAAATTTAGCAATGAATTATGAATATGATGTACATTACAATGTTATGATGAACTATCTCCACTGATGTTGTAAGTTGTTCAAAGCATTTCAAATGATACTGAGAAGGCGAACGGGAACGTGGTTTGAGTCTTTTATAAATTTAATATAACCGTGCTGTACAGAGATAATAAAATTATTAACCAGAGGAATTAAAAGCCTGAGGTAATAGATAAACAAAAATTTTAACAATGATTTAAAACTAGCCAATCTATTGTGGAGGTGTAACAAGTTCCACAGTTTTGAGGCAGCCACAGAAAAAGCACAGTCACCCCTAAATTTTAATCTAGATCTGGGAATCGTTAAAGTAACTGATCAGAAGACCTCAGGGAGCTGGCAGATGTATGACGTTTCACTAAGGCATCAAGATATGTTGGTGCCAAACCATTTAAGGATTACCGGCAACCATTGGAGTGAAGACAAAATCGGTGAGATGTGCTCAAATTTTCATACCTCTCAGCAGCCCAGCGGCCGCATGTTGGACTGCCTGCAAACGTGCCAAAGCTGTCTGGCTAACTCCTGTAGATTATTGCAATAGTCGAGTCATGAAAAAATGAAGGCATGAATAACTTTCTCAAGGTCATTAAAAGAAAGAAAGAAAGGTCTTTACTTTGGCTAGAAGTCTCAAATTAAAAAAGCATGATTCAAAACATTATTTATTTGCTTATCAAATTTGAGCTCTTTGTCAAATTCTTTACAGCTTGTACACAACCAGGGGACCAAGATTACAATTAAGAGAGACAGAATTTTCAGTTGGTCCAAATAAAATAATCTGTTTTACAATTTTTAAGTTTCACAAAATTTGAAACCAATCCAGCTTTTTACATAATTTAGACAATAGAAAAGCAGTCTTAAAGCATTCCTGTTATTCTTTTGAAATGGCAGATAAATCTGCATACCATTGGCATAACTTTCTAAACAAAATACTGCTTCCTAAGCTATCCGAGGAACACTCTCTAAAATTAGATACCCCCATTACCTTAGATGAGCTTAAGGAGGCTGCTTCCGATATGTGTAGAGGTAAATCCCCTGGGTTTGATGGAATTCCCTCAGAATTTTACACAGCCTTCTGGGACAGACTGGGCCCTCTACTTTTTGATATGATTCAAGCCCCTGTTGAAAGAGGGTCTTTTTCTAAAGATGTGAATATTGCAGTTATTTCGCTCTTGCTCAAAAAGGACAAGGACCCTAATGATTGCTCAAATTATAGGCCTTTGTCCCTTCAAAATGCTGATCTGAAAATTTAGGGCTGAAGGCTGAAGGCTTCAGCCGGTCATGACTAATCTTGTCAACTGTGACGAGACAGGTTTCATTAGAACTAGGTTAGCATCTGATAATGTTAGAAGATTACTCCATGGCACATCTTCATTGACTCTTCCTGCTGCTGTCCTTTCCCTAGATGCTATGAAAGCCTTCGATCGTCTGGAATGGCCATATCTGTGGTCTGTGTTGAACACTCAAAAAAATGACCTTTCACTATTGTTAGTTTTACTCAAACCATCCTTGTTCACATTACTTAAAAAACTCATGTAACTACATGAACTTAATTTAACTGAGTTGTTTCTACTAAAAATGAGTATTGTCAGCTTTACTTAGTAAGTGTTTGTTCAGTCAACTTAACATTGCTGAGTGAAACACACAAATTAATGTAGACATAACTAACTGGGCAGTGGATCCGTAGTTCCCAGCATGCTTTGCAAGGGACTGCATTAGGAGAGTAAATTTAGGGATTAAAGTGTTATTTTATGTGTTTTTCAGTAAAGGGAAAGATGTTGTTAGTTTATGTTAGTGTAACGTTCAGCTATATTGAACATTTAGAGAGGAGTTTCTGTAATGTTTTTGAATTTTGTGGTTACCAAGAGTGTCACCTGTGTTTAGGCTGTGAGGTGTGAGCTTCATATATGCATGTTTATGGAATTCCTGCTCTCAATTCAGTTGAGTTTGTTCAATTAGTTATTTCTTTGAGTGCATTTTGTAGAGCAAATAGTTCAATAAATGTGTTCACCTTACGTAAGGTCTGTGTTGATTTCAGGCCTTGAGACTGTCTACACAAGTCTCCATTTCCTGATATGGATTTATGCATTAGAGTCACGAAGGTGTTTCTTGGCCATTTGGTCTTACAGGGGTTTTAAATTTGTGGAACAAGGAGGGTCTACTTTATTGATTAGCTCTTTCATTACAAACCCTAGTATGAGATTAGGCAGGCATGGGAGAGACGGTCTGCTTCAGCAATTTAGGCACCATGGATTCATTTCTATGACACTCTAATGGCTCGGTGGGGAATCTCTGATCTTTGGAATGTGGTGTTCTCATGGTCATGGATAATCCTACTTCGGTGTCTGCAGATCTTGTTACCCTAAACGCACAGTAAATGTTTGCTCTGCACAGCCGATCCCAAAGGCAAATATTTGACAGCTTGTTTGGATGGCATTCCAGATTGTTTTTACTGGATTTGGTTTGCATTGTATTTGGAAAAACAATCCACTGGGTTTGTAAAACAGAGAACATGAGAGAAAGTCAGATGATTAAAGATTTTAAAGTTATATCAGAATTCCTTGAAATTAAATTGCCATTTTTGAAGGGTTATAGTAGCACTAACTGAAACTAATTTGGTATTTGTAAGTTGTTCATATGAAAACCTACATGGAAAAAAAACAAACAAACAAAAAAACTTGTCTTTGTAACTAATCCTTGTAACAAGATGCACATTTTAAGTAAATGTTACTGCTACTGCTCTGTACAACTTTCCAAGCAAAATCTACTTATCATTGAACTTAACATTCATAAAGAAATTAAGTAAATGCTACTTAACTATATTTAATTTAATTTCATACAAAGAATTAATTAAAATCTACCTAAGTTAAGTAAATTTAACAAAATTAACTTTTTACTCAAATAATATAACATTGAATTAAACTATCCTTTTATTAGACTTTTACATGGAAACATATAAGTAAATAATACAATAGATATTGTGTAGACACCATATCTACAAAATAGAAGTAATGCAGAACTAACCTCAACACAGAGACTTTAATACTGGGTACACAATACACAATGATGGAACATTCGATTAGTGGAAAATGAACTCCAGATGTCACAAAATCACAAGTTACTAAACCTAACAACAAAATTATAAAATAGTGTAAAATCAGAAAATTTGAGTAGGTTTTACTTAATTTTATATCGTTGATATTTATGCTTTAATTTCTACAAGCTTGAATTGAGTACTAATATAGAATTTACTTTTTTTCAATCTTGCCTGAATTTACTTTTTCATGTAGAAATTACTTCACCACAGAATAATTTTTATCAGCAAAATCTGGGACCACTACTTTAACCGAACTGGGGAGCACATGAAAAAAAGTTTCATGGCAGTTTTACATGCCCACAGTTTCTTAGAAATATTATGAGGTTTATTTGATTAGTTAAATGCAGCTGGTTTGTTTGTTCTGTCTGTAAAGGTGTGCTGTGATTGGTCACACGATCACACTCTTTTGTCATTGGCTGTATGTCAGTTTAAGTAAGAGAGAGTCAGTGTCATGATGCATAGTTCTGTCCTCTCCTTCAACTGATCATTGAAAATCTTTTCACTGGATGAAGATGAAGACGACCCTCACTGTGCTCCTAATCCTGGAGCTCTACGGACTCTCCTCCGGTCTCTTTAAACAACATTTCTTTGTGAATAAGGATAAGAACTGTCTTGATGCACGTCAGCACTGCATAACTTACTTTAATGGCCTGTCCAGCTTCACCAATGAGATTGAGAAACAGCGATTTTTAGCGGATGCAGTTGGTCAAACTTCTGATGCCTGGGTTGGACTCTACAATATATGGGGATTCTGGATGTGGACCGGAGGTGTATATGCAACACATATTAGCTGGGATAGTTCGAATCAGCAAGGTTTTGATGAAAACTGTGCTTTTCTACACAAAGATACTAAGAAACTGCATGATGAAAACTGCAATGCTATACACAAATTCTTCTGTATGAGCATATCAGAGTTTGTTCTGGTGCAGCAGGAAGAGAGCTGGGAAGGAGCTCTGGAATACTGTAGAACACATTATATTGATCTGGTGAGTCTGAGCTCAAAGAACAGGATGGATTCTGCTTTACGGAAAATCGCACAGGCTAAAACTGAATTTGTATGGACTGGTCTGCGCTTTCTAGCAGGAGAGTGGAGATGGGTCAATGAAGATGATTTTGACTTCACGGCCTGGCCTCAGACGGGACAGCCCCAGTGTCCTGCCAGAAATCTTCGCTGTGGAGCCCTGGGCAAGTTAACAAAGGTCTGGACACCCAGAGACTGTGAGGAAGAGCTCGACTTCTTTTGTCAGTAGATGGTACGTCACTACTCAGATATTTTATGAGCACAGATTACAAATATGATAGATATGGTATCATTAAGATATTTAAGTCTCCATTTTTGTGGCGTTTTATTGTGGCATTTGTTATAACAACCTGTTTAACAACTTTTGAACATTTTCATTATTGATAAACATCAACACTATTGCTAACTATTTGCTGCTATCTAGTATGTAAACCATCTTTTTTTCTTCTTTTTTTTTCTTTTTTTTGTTAGCAAGACAAACTGGATCACTAGCAGAACGGATAACGGTTCAACAATTTCTTCTCCTGACTCAAAGCACTCAGTAATCACTCGACAGCTCCACACCACCCCGTTTTACATTTCCTGCTCCACACTTACTGCTCCGGGTTCACTGCATAAAACAGTGTGCTCCGCTATCAAGTTCCTACCCTAAAACAAATGAGAAAATTCTTTCAATGAAAGGATGAAAGTACGTTCTGCTCACATTACTCCTCGACTGATCTTCACTGGCTACCTGTGGCATCACGTGTTCACTTTAAGATATTACTTCTAACATTTAAGGCATTAAATGGTCTTGTGCCTCCATATCTGTCTGACCTACTCCACTCCTACTCTCCTGCCCGGTCCCTCAGATCATCTGAGCTTGGTCTTTTGTCCATTCCTCGTTTTCGGCTGTCCACTGTAGGTGGTAGGTCATTTTAATGTTAATGCTACTAAATTATGGAATTTGCTACCCCTTACACTTCATAAAATATAATCTTTGCCTACCTTCAAGACTCAGCTAAAAACGTATCTTTTCAATATGTATTTTGGATGATGTGGCTATATGTGGCCTTATGTGTTTGTATTGTGTATGTGGATGTGCAAATGTATTGTATAGCACTATGTGAAGCGACCTTGAGCTATGGAAAGGCGCTATATAAATAAAACTTCTTCTTCTTACTAGTTTTTGTTTAATTTTGGTGGCTAAGTACAAAAATTGTTCATGTTCTTTTGATTTATAATTTTACAATATATTCAAATTTTATAAAAACATAAATCATATCAAATAAACTTATTAGCAGTTGTTGTGTTTAGAGGAGCTGTATAGGGTGTGACAGATTTAACTTTTTGTAGTTATGTGAAATTGTTAAATTGATCATTTTAATTTCCATTCAGTAAACTGTAGCTTCCTGACGCATAAATTATTAAATCACAAAGGAAATATCTTAGTGTTTATTTTTAATAACAAGTTGTTTATTTTTATTATAATTATTAATTTTGAATCATATGTAATTATGCATTGTAGTCTTGCTCTCTCTCTCTCTCTCTTTTTTTTTTTTTTTTTTTTTACTTTTTTAAGGCATATCTATTCACTGTACACTACATTTTAGTAATGCAATGCAATATAATTTAAGTCAATGGCCATAGAGTCATTTTTGAGTAGTGTGTCTTGTGAAAATATATTAGGAAATATCTGACTCTAAATGCCGTAACAAATCAGACTCAAGTAATGAAGAAGCAAGTTATCTTAAGTTAACTTCAATGATTTTCCTAGACAGTTTTCGAATCACCATTATAATAGAAGAATCCATATATTCACTTAATGTACACTCACCTAAAGGATTATTAGGAACACCATACTAATACTGTGTTTGACCCCCTTTCGCCTTCAGAACTGCCTTAATTCTACGTGGCATTGATTCAACAAGGTGCTGAAAGCATTCTTTAGAAATGTTGGCCCATATTGATAGGATAGCATCTTGCAGTTGATGGAGATTTGTGGGATGCACATCCAGGGCACGAAGCTCCCGTTCCACCACATCCCAAAGATGCTCTATTGGGTTGAGATCTGGTGACTGTGGGGGCCATTTTAGTACAGTGAACTCATTGTCATGTTCAAGAAACCAATTTGAAATGATTCGAGCTTTGTGACATGGTGCATTATCCTGCTGGAAGTAGCCATCAGAGGATGGGTACATCAGAATCAGAATCAGAATCAGAATGTGCTTTATTCGCCAGGTGTGTACAAACACACAAGGAATTTGTTGTGGTATTCTACAGAAGCTCTTGGTACAAACATACATGTGACATGAGCACAGAAACATTTAAATAAGTAAACTAAGGAAATAATAAATAAGTAAAATAAAATAAATAATAATACTAATGTGGTATACATCTGGAACAGAAGACATACAGATTTGTATTGTATATACAGCAGGGTAAATAGAAATATATATATATATATATATACACACACACAATTTTTTACTCTCTCTCAAGTTCTGAAAGTGAATACTAAAATGGGTAATTGCTATGTTAGCTGTTTAAGCTGGAGATAGCGTTGGGGAAAAAACTGTTCTTATGCCTAGATGTTCTAGTGCACAGAGATCTGTAACGTCTGCCTGAGGGCAGAAGTGCAAACAGGTTGTGTCCAGGGTGAGAGGGGTCTGTGATGATGTTACCTGCCCGTTTCTTCACTCTGGC
>RJVU01010503.1:1400701-1446301 GCA_003731715.1 Anabarilius grahami | reverse complement strand
CATACTGGATGTTTTTCCCTTTTCACACCATTCTTTGTAAATCCTAGAAATGGTTGTGCGTGAAAATCCCAGTAACTGAGCAGATTGTGAAATACTCAGACCGGCCCGACTGGCACCAACAACCATGCCACGCTCAAAATTGCTTAAATCACCTTTCTTTCCCATTCTGACATTCAGTTTGGAGTTCAGGAGATTGTCTTGACCAGGACCACACCCCTAAATGCATTGAAGCAACTGCCATGTGATTGGTTGATTAGATAATTGCATTAATGAGAAATTGAACAGGTGTTCCTAATAATCCTTTAGCTGAGTGTATATTGATAGATGTGCTAACATGAGGATGATTAAAGTATTTTGATTTGAGTAAACTACTGTACCCCTTTAAGGGTTTTACTTCATGTAATGTTGGAATTATATTGAATAGGTCCTATTTATTTTGCATTCACTTAAAGCGTAACCCTTATATCGTCCATGAAATGGGCTGTCTGGATCACAAAATGGTTTTGTACATTCCATAATGAGCCGGCGTTCTGACATAGAACCTGTTTACGCTGGACGTAAACAGCGTAGCAGTAAGGCAGGGGTATTGTTGAATAAAGTCGTAATTTTTGTTTTGTTTTTGCGCGCAAAAAGTATTCTCGTCGCTTCATAACATTAAGGTTGAACCACTGTAATCACGTTGACTATTTTAACAATGTTTTTACTACCTTTCTGGACCTTGAATGACATTAATTACATTGCTTTCTATGAGAGATAAAAAACCTATCAGATTTCATCAAAAATATCTCAATTTGTGTTCCATTTCATTTCAAAATACAGAAGTAAATTCAAAGTAAGCACAGAAATTAAATGTAAAAACATGCCTCAATACCTAGTAGAATTCAAAGCCTGAGATAATAAATGAGTTCTTAACCGAGTTTTAAAACTAGATATTAAAGCTCTAGCGTAAGTTCTGCCAGGAAGACTCAGTGTTACATCACCTATTAGTTTAGATCTAACCAATCATTGTCTTACACTTGGAGTATAAAAGATCAGTACTTACACATGTCTGCGTTCGCAGATGCTGACGCCAACCTTCACCTCCATCCTCCCCACCACCACCAGGATGGTCCCTGTCCAAAGAACTTTCTTACAATATTTTTCTTGCTGATTGTTAATAAATATAAATTATTACGTTATCTTGCCTCCCAAGTCTTTCTGGTAGAAATAATAGGAGCCGCTCTAACATGCAAGGGTAGAAGATTCCACATTCTAGGTGCCACTACCGAAAAGGCCTGGTCACCCCTGAGTTTTAATCATCTGCAATTCAAAACTACAGTATACATCAGCTGTCAGTGTCCGGCACTCAAAATGTCTTTTAAAAATTGATGCAAGCCCTTCGCCTCAGCAGTGCGAGGGGAATTTAAAAAAGTACAGTTTGATAGTACAAGTTCAGTGAAAGGGCTGAGATCCCCAACTTTAAGCCAAGTCTCAGTCACAAATAAAAAGTCCAAACCTCGTGAAGTAAAAAAGTCATTTAATAAAAAAGACTTATTTACTAACGATCTTGAATTAATCAGAGCCATCCTGACCAAGATCGAATCACAAGCCGACTGTGATACATGATATAGTGGGCAAAGGTTTGTTAAATCCGAAGATAAACGAAGGTTTTTCAGGTGTGGAATGACATCAGGGTGAGTAATTAATGACAAAAATTAAATTTTTTGGTGAACTAACCCTTTAAGAGCTCGCTCAAGTACTGGGGAGCTAAACCATTTGGTTCTTTATAAGTAATTAGCAAGATTTTAAAATGTATACAATAATAGGGAGCAAATACAGTGTTGACAGAGTCGGACTAATATAGTCATACATCTAAAAAGAACTCTAACTGTCGCATTTTGGACCAGCTGGAGTTTGTTTAATAAGCTTTCAGGGCAACCACCCAGTAGAGCATTACAATAATCTAGCCTTGAGTTCATGAACGCATGAACTAACTGTTCCGCATTTGTCATTAAGAGCATATGTCATAGTTTAGATATATTTTTTAAGATGAAAGAATGTGGTTTTACAAATACTAGAAATGTGGCTTTCAAATGAAAGATTGGAATCAAAGAGCACACACAGGTTCCTAACTGTCAACGAAGACTAAACAGAGCAGCCATCAAGTGTTGGACAGTATTCTGGGTTATTACGTGCAGAGGTTTTTGGTCCAATAATTAGAATCTGTTTGATTTTTTTGTTTTTGTTTCAGAATAATTAGTAGGAAATTACTAGTCATACAATTTTTTACATCAGTTATGCATTCCATTAATTTTGTGAATTGGTAAGTTTCATCAGAGCATGAAGAAATATAGAGCTGAATATCATCAGTGTATCATCAGTGTAACAGTGAAAACTAACGCCATGCTCCCAAGGGTAGTATGTACAGAGTGAAAAGCAACAGTTCTAGTACTGAGCCTTGCGGTACTCCACACTGAACTTGTGATCGGTGTGACATCTCTTTATTTACTGCTGCAAATTGATAACGGCCAGATAAGTATGATTTACAACCCGAATTCTGGAAATGTTGGGACATTTTTTAAATTTGAATAAAATGAAAACTAAAAGACTTTCAAATCACATGAGCCAATATTTTATTCACAATAGAACATAGATAACATAAATATTTAAACTGAGAAATTTTACAATTCAAAATAGTTGGGACGGGGGCATGTTTTACCATGGTGTAGCATCCATCTCCTCTTCTTTACAAAACAGTGTGAAGACATCTGGGCATTATGAGTTTCTGGAGTTTTGGTGTTGAAATTTGTTCCCATTCTTGCCTGATATAGGTTTGCAGATGCTGAACAGTTTGTGATAGTCTTTGACGTATTTTTTGCTATAGGTGAAAGATCTGGACTGCAGGCAGGCCAATTCAGCACCAGGACTCTTCTACGAAAAAGCCATGGTGTTGTGATAGCTGCAGTATGTGGTTTTGCATTGTCCTGCTGAAATACACAAGGCCTACCCTGAAATAGACGTCGTCTGGAGAGGAGCATATGTTGCTCTAAAACCATTATATACCTTTCAGCATTCATAGTGCCTTCCAAAACATGCAAGCTGCCCATACCATATGCACTTATGCACCCCCATACCATCAGAGATGCTCGCTTTTGAACTGAACATTGATAACATGCTGGAAGGTCTTCCTCCTCTTTAGCCCAGAGGACACGGCGTCCATGATTTCCAACAAGAATGTCAAATTTGGACTCGTCTGACCATAGAACACTTTTCCACTTTGAAACAGTCAATTTTAAATGAGCCTAGGCCCACAGGACACAACAGCACTTCTGGACCTTTTTCATTTAAAACATTTTCGAAATAAACTTTTTATTTTAAATACTAAAGTCCTGACAGAAAGTAGCACGTTTTGTCCCTTTTTTGTTTCTCTTGCTTGGCTTCTTCCTCCTCTTGTTCCTCTTCTCCTTTTTCATTCTTTCCACTGATGAATCTCAAGAAGGAATGTCATGTCTCTTACTATTCTGTATTATGTATTAAATGAAAATACAGTACACCCAGAAATGTTCTCATAATTTACTTATCTTTTCACTTCCGACCAACTGTCACCAGTGCGTGCATGAGAGTGAGTTCATGTTTGATGTAAAAAGAGAAGCCAAGACGAACAGTTCTCTGTTCTCGTAGTGGATCAGACACCTTCAAGATCAAAGGCAGATATCGCGGGATTCACACTCACACAAGCAAGAGAAATAGAAGGGAGACAAAACATGCTACTTTCTGTCAAGACTTAAGCATTTAAAATGAAATGTTGATTTAAAAAATAGTTTTAAACTAATAACAACTGTTGTAAATCTGTTTTGAATTCAGTTGTTTTTCAAATAAAGGTTTCAGAGTCAGTGATATCAGATTGTGTATGTATTTTTTATTGTACTTACCCTGTAACTACATAGAACAAAAGGGTAACAAGCACCAATTTAATTTACAGGCCGCAGATGTCACACTCACCGTCACTTCATAAAACAATGTATATTTCCCCAAAAGTTGCAATAGTTTTAGTTCAACTTGACTTAAAACATGGAAGCACAAACTAACAGCTGCAATTTTGTTAAAAATAAAAGTAACAGGAGTGAGTAAAGTCCTCTGTTTTGTTTATTTAATAATGAGAATATTAGTTAATATACTACTATTCACCTGTTTTATGAGTTTTACAGTTGAAATTACTTAAATTATAGACATTTGGGAATAGTTTTACCAGTCCCCCACTAAGTGACTTAAACTTTTTGTCTTTGTATTTCTAGAAGATTGAGAGATGGGGTTGATATTTCTTCCATTTCTTCTTCTGATCATAAACATATTGACTTTAACCTTTGCTTGCCTGTGCATACAAAAAGACCTAAGACTATCATATCTTATCGCAATCTTAAAACTGTTGATGTTACATAATTCTGTACTTCCATTATTGTCTCTAATCTCTCTTATGTTTATGCTATCTCTTCTCCATCACTGATATTATCGATATATCATTCTACAATTTCTGAGATCTTGCAGGATCATGCTCCTATTAAGGCCAGATCTGACCCTTCTACTCACACTTCTCCCTGACACACTCCTGAGCTTTGTGTCCTAAAGGCTACCGGTAGACGGCTTGAGCGTCTTACTGTTCATTACTTTGCTTTCCTCGAACATCTCAAAAAATAAAAATTTGCTCTAAACTTGGCTCGATCTAGTTTTGTCTCTGCTACAATCAACAAATCAAGTAATAGGCTAAAAGCATTATTTAATACGATAAATAAGCTCACCAAACCTCTAACTCACAATGCATTAGCTTCAGATGATCTTTGCTGTTCCTTCATGAAGTATTTACTGGATAAGACAGATGCTGTCCACCAGTGTTTCCCTAGTGAGGCTACGAAGCTCCATTTTGCACCCAATCTCTCTGGTCAGTCTCTCTCTCGCTTTTCATTGACTAATCCATCTTCCATCTCTGAGTTAATTTTAAAAGCTAATTCATCATCCTGTCATCTTGACCCTGCTCCTACTCCTCTCTTAAAATTGTGCCACTGTGTTATTTCTGCACCTATTTCTCATTTCATCAATGCGTCTCTTACCTCTGCACCATTCCCTGTGCCACTTAAAACTGCTGCAGTTACCCCAGTTCTCAAAAAACCCAACCTTGATCCCTCAGTTTTATCTAATTATCGTCCGATTTCAAATTCATTGCAAAAATTACTGGAAAGCACCATTGCCTTTCAGCTTCAGTCTTTTCTAGTTGAACACAATCTTTTCGATCTTCTTCAATCTGGTTTTCAACCATTGCATCATACTGAAACTGCACTTAGTAAAGGTACTGAATGATTTGCTACTCTCTGCTGACTCTGGTTCCCTCTCCATACTTTTGCTACTTGACCTTAACTCCGCCTTTGATACCGTTTCCCATGATCTACTAATTTCTCGCCTTTCAGATGTGGGTATTTCTGGTTCTGCTCTTTCTTGGTTTTCCTCCTATCTCTCCGAAAGACAGTTCTAAAATTCAGTGCAGGACTTTTGATCACCTACTGCCCATTTGAAGCAAAGTGTCCACCAGGGATCTGTTCTCTGCCCACTCCTATTTGTTATTTACATATTACCATTGCGTCAAATCTTATACAGTCATGGTTTTAATTATCATTTATATGCTGATGACATTCAAATATACTCCATCTGTAAATCAGCTCTACCCACTCAAATCAACAAAATCTCTGCCTGTGTACATGAAATAAAAGAATGGTTAACCTCTAACCTCTAGCAGCATTCCTAATGACTTTTCCTGTGAAATAGCTGGTACTCTCATTAAATCATCCAATACTGTTAAAAACTTAGGTGTTATTTTTGATCCATCTTTTTCATTTCAGCCCCATATCAACTCTGTTACCAAATCAGCATTCTTTCATTTACACCGCATTGCCCAGCTCCGTCGCTTCATTAGTATCAAAGACCATTATCCATGCTGATATGCCACACCTCCTGACTCCTATTCAGCCAGTGCATAGAGGGTGGCCCTGTTGCCATATGTTCCAAGCTTGGTTGGGTGCTGCAAGGCCCAGAAACAGTCTCTGGCCGAGCTGGCCAAGAATCCTAAGAAAGCTCAAACCTACTGCTCTGAAATTCAAAAGCTTGAATCTGCAGGATACATTGTCAAGATAACACCAGAGGAGGCAGACAAGTACACAGTCATGGTTCATTCCACACCACATGGTGCATCAAAATGGGAAAGACCAAATAGTCTTCAACTGTCCCTTCCAGTACCATGGTTAAAGCTTGAATGAACAACTCCTTCCAAGGCCAACCCTGGGGCCATCTTTGCTAGGCATCATACTGAGGTTTAGACAACATGCAGTTGCAGTGAGTGGGGACATCAAAGGCATGTTCCACCAAGTACACTTGTTACCCGGTAACAAGTCTTTGTTGTGATTCATCTGAAGGAACATGGATAGGGAAGCTGACCCAGACATCTACGAGTGGCAGGTACTCCCCTTTGTTATGACCTGCAGCCCGTGCTGCACCGTTTATACCCTCCAGTATCATGCCCAGGAACGCAAAGACACCATGGTTGGCTTAGCTGACATTGTGGATAACTCATTCTATGTTGACAATTGCCTTTACAGTACTCCTCACCAAGGTGAGGCCAAAGCCATGATAGATGGATTGCGTCAGTCTTTGCTAAAGGGAGGCTTCGAGATCAGACAATGGGCATGCAATATACCATCAGTCCTCAGACACATCCCATCGGAAGCCAGATCAGCTAGTAGTGAGTGCTGGTTGTCTCAGAGTAGCACTGACATGCAAGATCCTACTCTCGGCCAACAGTGGAATTGCCTCGATGACACTCTCAGGTATAAGAGCCTGTTCAGCACACCATGAGGAAACACAAACTCAGCTGAGATTACCCTATTGAACCCCTACATCTGCGTGAGAGATGGTCCACTTGGGTTGCAGAACTTTCCAGTATCACTGAACTATAATTCCCTCGACCTTATGCTTCAGGCAAGTCTGACACTCATTCCACCATTAGGGAGTTACATGTCTTTTGTGACGCCTCGGAGAGGTGATATGGTTCCGCGGCCTACCTTAGGATCACATACAGGAGTGAGAAAGTCCACATCACCTTTGTCCTAGCTCCAGCAAGAGTGGCTCATCATAAATGCCTATCCATGCAATGCATAGAGCTGTGCGCTGCACTTTCTGGAGCCCAGATGGCCAAAGTAATACAGGCTGAATTGACCCTTCCCATGAAATAAGTCTCATATTGGACTGATTACACTACAGTGTTGCTTTGGTTAAAATCTGAGTCATGCCGATACAAGGTTTGTGGGGTCCCAAGTAGATTCAGACTTTGACAGATGTTACTAGGTGGAGGTATATTGACTCCGCTCGTAACCTAGCTGACCAGATCACCCAAGGTATCACATTAACAGAGTTAGCAGGCCCTCACCAATGGAGATCTGGGCCATCCTTCCTGACTGAAAGACATGACATGTGGCCATTGACACCTAGCACAGAGATTGAGCCTAACCTGATTGAGATGAAAAGAGCATCCTTTGTTGGAGCAGTCACTATTGTTCCTAGTCAAGTGCCTTCAGACCTCAGTCAATTCAGAATCTCGAAGGAGCTAGTTCAAGCTACTGTAGAGTCCTGAGATGGGGCGGCCAACACTGAAGCCTCAAATTATATACAGGTAGAGAAGCTCCTCTTAGCACAGGCACAGCTTGATTAATTCCCAGACAAATTCAGAGCTTTGAAAGCTGGAAAGTCCATTCCAACAGAGCCTGAGTTCTCTCGCCCCACAGCATGACAAAGATAGTGGTCTTATCAGAGTGGGTGGATGAGATTGTCCCTGCCTTCTGATATCATCCACCCGATTGTCCTAGACCCTCAACATCCTAGACCCTCTAAATCAACGAAATGGCGGCGCGTCCACACGCAGCGGCTTCTCTCTGTCCCGACAGAACGGTGTTTTCGTGTTTTTTGTCTTGTGAGTCGCAGTGTTTTTGTACGTCGTCATCGCGTCTACCTGTCTTTAAGCGCGCATACAGTCGTGAGTTTCTGCTGGATGTCGGCAGAACCGCATTTATAGAGTTAAACTCCGCGCACGCGGAACAGCTGCGAGATCTCGGACTGCTCCGGAGGCCTACATCGTCACCGACCCCCACTGCTGCATCTCGCCCACAGCGGAGGCACCGCAAGCGGTGTGAGAGGAAGCAGAAGAGGGGTAAGTGCGGAGGTATCCTGGCTAGGCTAACGGCTAACCCACACAAGCCATCTATCCCCACCATCGTACTGGCTAACGTACGCTCTTTGGACAATAAACTGGACTACATCCGATTACTTCGTTCAACTCAAAGGACTGTAAGAGACTGTTGTGTTTTTGTGTTTACGGAAACATGGCTTAGCAACAGCGTTCCGGACTGCGCTATTCAGCTCGACCAGCTGACGTGCTATCGAGCGGACAGAGCTCTCGTCGCGGGAGGAAAAACTCGCGGTGGTGGGCTTTGTGTTTACATCAATGATGCGTGGTGCCGCGATGCTGTTGTGATCTGCAAACACTGCTCACCCCTGGTGGAGTTTATGATTATTAAGTGCCGGCCGTTCTATCTGCCGAGGGAATACACTGCCATACTGCTCGTTTCGGTTTACATTCCCCCGAACAACAACAACAGCAACAGGAGTGAGGCACTAAATGAACTGCACCAGCACATCAGTGAGCAGCAGACAGCACACCCTGATGCTTTTCTCATCATAGCTGGGGATTTCAACCATGCTGACTTAAAGAGTGTGTTTCCAAAAATACACCAACACATTCATTTTCCAACAAGAGGTAAAAACATTTTAGACTTTGTCTACTCCACACAGAGAGGAGCTTACAAAGCCCTCCCCCTCCCCCACCTCGGTGCCTCAGACCACATCACTGTCATGCTAATGCCTGCATACAGACCGCTCATTAAAGTCGCCAAACCAGTTCAGAAACAGATTCAGGTGTGGCCGGAAGGGTCGTCAGACGCTCTTCAAGACTGCTTTGATACAACTGACTGGAATATGTTTAAGCAGGCTGCCACTTACAATAACACCACTGACCTCCAGGAGTACTCAGAGACTGTCACTGCCTACATCAACAAGTGTATTGAGGATGTAACAGTTACAAAAACCATCACTGTCCGGGCTAACCAGAAGCCGTGGATGTCAGGGGAGGTCTACAGACTCCTGGAGACGCGGAACGCTGCATTCAGAGCTGGAGATGAGGTGGGCCTGAGAACAGCCAGGGCCAACCTATCCCGCGGCATCAGTGAGGCTAAGAGACAGTACTCCAGGAGGATAGCCCATCGTTTCAGTGACAGCAGAGACACTCGTAGCCTGTGGCAGGGGATACAGACCATTACGGACTACAAGCCCCCACCACGGACCTGTGATAGCAACATCTCTCTGCTGAATGAGCTGAACACCTTCTTCGCTCGCTTTGAGGAACAAAACGGCACCACTGCACAGAAGACTCCACCCCCTCCCGGTGACCAGGTGATGACGCTGACTCCGGACAGCGTGAGGAGATCCTTCAGCAGGATCAATGCACGCAAAGCTCCGGGTCCTGACAACATTCCTGGGCGTGTACTGAGAGACTGTGCAGCAGAACTCACTGATGTCTTCACAGACATCTTCAACATCTCACTTAGTCAGGCTGTTGTTCCCACATGTTTCAAAACCACCACCATCATTCCAGTCCCGAAGAAGCCATCTCCATCCTGCTTCAATGACTACCGTCCTGTTGCACTTACTCCCATCCTCATGAAGTGCTTTGAACGGCTAGTCATGCACCACATCAAGTCTGCCCTCCCCCCCTCCCTGGACCCATTCCAGTTTGCATATCGGTCCAACCGGTCGACCGATGATGCCATCTCATCTACCCTCCACTCAGCACTCACACATCTAGAAAAAAAAGACTCATACGTCAGAATGCTGTTCATTGACTTCAGTTCAGCATTCAACACAATCATCCCTCAACAGCTCATTCACAAACTGATCGAGCTGGGGCTCAACACTTCGCTGTGCAACTGGCTGTTGGACTTTCTGACTGGAAGACCTCAGGCAGTACGGGTCGGCAGCAACACATCCAGCACCACCACACTGAACACTGGGGCCCCCCAAGGATGTGTGCTGAGCCCCCTCCTCTTCACTCTGCTGACCCACGACTGCATACCGTCACACAACTCCAACCTCTTTATTAAGTTTGCGGATGACACGACTGTGGTGGGTCTCATTAGCAACAGAGATGAGACAAACTACAGGAGCGAGGTGAGCCGCTTGGCTGGGTGGTGCAGTAACAACAATCTCTCTCTGAACGTGGAGAAGACGAAGGAGATTGTTGTTGACTTCAGGAGAGCGCACACTCAGCATGTTCCTCTGACCATCAACGGTGCGACTGTGGAGAGAGTGAGCAGCACCAAGTTCCTGGGTGTGCACATCACAGAGGACCTCTCCTGGACCGACAACACCACAGCACTGGCCAAGAAGTCTCAACAACGTCTCTACTTCCTCCGCAAACTGAGGAGAGCCAGAGCCCCACCCCCCATCATGTGCACCTTCTACAGAGGCACCATCGAGAGCATTCTGACGAGCTGCATCACTGTGTGGTATGGCGCCTGCAATGCGTCCTGCCGGAAGACTCTGCAACGCATAGTGAGAGCAGCTGAGAAGATCATTGGTGTCTCTCTTCCCTCCCTCCAAGAAACTTACGGAACCCGTCTCACTCGCAAAGCCCTCTGCATCGCAAGTGATCCCACCCACCCGTCACACAGCTTCTTCAGTCTGCTGCCATCAGGGAGGAGACTGCGGAGTCTCCAGGCCAGGACCAGCAGATTGAAGGACAGCTTCATCCATCAGGCTGTCAGGAAGCTGAACTCGCTCCCGAACTTGCCCCCCCGTACCTTTTCTGCCCCAGGCACCACTGAACTGAAAATCCATGCCTGAATCTGTCCTGCAAACATTACTAGTGGAAATTGAGGGCATACTCAACTCCAAGCCACTTGGCTATGTTTCATCGGACATTGCAGACCTAGATCCTGTGACTTCAAACATGTTACTCATGGGACGCTGTTATGCTTCATTGCCACAAGTCCTTTATGACTCCTATGAGCTCTTGAGGAAATGCAGGTGGTCACATAGCCAGGTATTGGCTGATCAGTTCTGGACAGCTTTCATCCACAGCTACTTACCATAACTACAGGGCAGACAGAAATGTAGATTGGATGGTAAAGAGTTGTCAGTGGGACAAGTGGTACTCCTAATTGATCATTACTCCCGCAAGCTCTGTGGCCTGTGGGTACAGTGGCAGAGACCTATGCGGGGGCAGATGGGAGGATTCGGACAGCCAAAGTCCAAGAAATAGAACGTTTGAGATATGCGAACGACGACTGCAGCACGATCGCAGATAGAGGCTAATCCTGTTAGCTGCGTTAGTATGATCACGTTGAGTTAACACGTGCTGTTGGTATTATATGCTGTGTCATCTTATTATATAAGGTTCATATATTATCTGACAGTTGAGTATTAATTTGTGGTGACTGTTTTAATCAGTTATTGATACTTTGTGAGATATTTTGTAGTGAACATTTGCAGATACATTGTATTCATATTATATTAATTTATTGTTTTACAGACCACAAAATAAGTTTCCATAACTCCACACAATTATGATATACACTGAACAAAATTATAAATGCAACACTGTTGTTTTTGCCCCCATTTTTCATGAGCTAAACTCAAAGATCTAAGACTTTTTCTATTTACACAAAAGGCCTATTTCTCTCAAATATTGTTCACAAATCTGTCTAAATCTGTGTTAGTGAGTGCTTCTCCTTTGCCGAAATAATCCATGCACCTCACAGGTGTGGCATATCAAGATGCTGATTAGACAGCACAGGTGTGCCTTAGGCTGGCCACAATAAAAGGCCACTCTAAAATGTGCAGTTTTATCACACAGCACAATGCCACAGATGTCGTAAGTTTTGAGGGAGCGTGCAATTGGCATGCTGACTGCAGGAATGTCCACCAAAGCTGTTACCCGTGAATTGAATGTTAATTTCTCTACCATAAGCCATCTCCAAAGGCGTTTCAGAGAATTTGGCAGTACATCCAACCGGCCTCACAACCGCAGACCATGTGTAACCACACCAGCCCAGTACCTCCACATCCAGCAACTTCACCCCCAAGATCGTCTGAGACCAGCCACCCGGACAGCTGCTGCAACAATCGGTTTGCATAACCAAAGAATTTCTGCACAAACTGTCAGAAACCGTCTCAGGGAAGCTCATCTGCATGCTCGTCGTCCTCATCAGGGTCTCGACCTGACTGCAGTTCGTTGTCGTAACCGACTTGAGTGGGCAAATGCTCACATTCGATGGCGTCTGACACTTTGGAGAGGTGTTCTCTTCACGGATGAATCCCGGTTTTAACTGTACTGGGCAGATGGCAGACAGCGTGTATGGCGTCGTGTGGGTAAGCGGTTTGCTGATGTCAACGTTGTGGATCGAGTGGCCCATGGTGGCGGTGGGGTTATGGTATGGGCAGGCGTATGTTATGGACAATGAACACAGGTGCATTTTATTGATGGCATTTTGAATGCACAGAGATACCTTCACGAGATCCTAAGGGCCCATTGTTGTGCCATTCATCCACAACCATCACCTCATGTTGCAGCATGATAATGCACGGCCCCATGTTGCAAGGGTCTGTACACAATTCCTGGAAGATGAAAACATCCCAGTTCTTGCATGGCCAGCATACTCACCGGGCATATCACCCATTGAGCATGTTTGGGATGCTCTGGATTGGCGTATACGACAGCGTGTTCCAGTTCCTGCCAATAACCAGCAACTTCACACAGCCATTGAAGAGGAGCACCCTGATCAACTCTATGCAAAGGAGATGTGTTGCACTGCGTGAGGCAAATGGTGGTCATACCAGATACTGACTGGTTTTCGGACCCCCCGGACCCTCCGGACCCTCCCAATACAGTAAAACTGCACATTTTAGAGTGGCCTTTTATTGTGGCCAGCCTAAGGCACACCTGTGCAATAATCATGCTGTCTAATCAGCATCTTGATATGCCACACCTGTGAGGTGGATGGATTATCTCAGCAAAGGAGAAGTGCTCACTAACACAGATTTAGACAGATTTGTGAACAATATTTGAGAGAAATAGGCCTTTTGTGTTCATAGAACAAGTCTTAGATCTTTGAGTTGGGGCAAAAACAGAAGTGTTGTGTTTATAATTTTGTTCAGTGTAGTAAATGGATATCACTTACTGCCTGACAAGTGCTATTAAAGAGAAGTTTGAAGAGGATATACTTCTCTTATGCCTGATTCTCTTACCGGAATCACTGTCCATATTTGTTTGCCATCAGATCCGTGATTTAAAGTAGATGTTGGGAGGTGCTTCCCCACAATTATTACAAAAAGGTAAGCAGTGTATGTTCTCACTAAATTGCTCCCAAACATAAGATTGTTGCCTATCATAATAGTAGAATAAGTGGGACTTAGTTCTAAAATACTTACATAAATAATTTGTTAATTTTCCTGGTTGTTACGCCTTTTTTTCCCTATTGTTCCCGTATTACCGAAAGTTACACTGTAAATTCGCTTTACATACGCAGTACTTTGCGGGTGTCACGTTTTGAGTTTGTTTTCAATTATGTTTGTATTTCTGTTCTAGTGTTTTGCTGTCAGTGTGCACTCCAGTTTCCCTGCCTGATAGTCACCATAGTTAAAGACTGATCTTGAGTTTCAGTTCAAGTGTGTCTTGTTAATTATTCTCATTAGTTCTTCTTTTTGCTGTGTATTTAAGCGCTGTGTTTCTTTCAGTTCATTGTCAGTTCTACGTCTTGTTAAGTTGTTTGTTATGTTCCTGTTATGTGAAGAATTTGAGCTTGATTTTAAATAAAGACTGCTGCACTTAGATCCTGTTCCATCTCTGCTGTAGTCTACCATGACAGCGGGCTGTAGAATCTACAGTTTTACCCTTTTTGTCTTGGTCTTTAAATGTATCAAACATCACAATTCAGCACATTTTATGAAAAGACAAACATTCAGTGTATAATTTTGTATTTATTTTTTTAAAAATTTGATTGATTCTGTGAGTTTTCAAAGCAGATTTTTTTTATTATTTCTTTAGTGCCATCTGTAGGACACAGTATGTGTTTTTGCCTATTGAGTGACAGTATAGGTGAACGGAGTAAAACATAACCATATTTCTATGTATGAAAGGAGTTTTCTGTTCCAGAGTGCAGAAAAAAAAAACCTTTATACTTAACCTTTATATACAGTGCCTGCATTATACTGTTTGAATGCAAACACTGCTAATTAATATATTTACTAGAGTGTGTTTAAACATAAAACCATTTATACATTTTTAATACAAACTATGTTTTAAAGGAGAAAATGAACGTAAAACATTAAAAATGTTTCTTAATTTTTATAGTTACTGGGTCCTGATGTCCTCTTAAAGAACATTGATTAAAATATGAATAATATAATTTTTTTTATATCTTTGTGGAATTTCTCCTATGCACAAGACACAGCGCACAACAAAACTGCAAACCATTTCATTCGCTGGGTTGCTGTCTTATATCAGCATGTCTCTCTGTTTCACCTCCAGCAGGGAGCAGAGCTGCACCAGGCTACAACTTCAATTCTGAGACAAATGAGGAAATTATGCACCTCTAGCTTTTCCTAGCTTGTATGTCACTTTGTGGTGTATTATCCTTGCTGATGGATTCATAGGTATGTAAAACTGTTGACTTTTTTGACAGTGGTTCATTATTGACAGTTATTGGTGCATTAGATGGAGTGAATGTACATATCTTTGGTCTTGGAAGGGTTGATGTTCAGGCCCAGCTGCTATTCAGCCTGTCTGTCTTTTCTTGGAGATGTTTAAATTTTGTGGAGAATACAGCAAGGTCATTGTCAAAGTCAAGGTCTTTAAAGTGCTCACAAACTGAGAAATCAAATGTGCCTTGACCTTTTGACGTAAGTCATTGAACTATAAAAATATCCTGTAAGTTTCAGAACTCAAACTTCCTTGTTAGTCCAAAAACAGATTGAAACTAAACTCAGAAAATGACTCATTTCATTTTTTTTGTCACATTATTGCATCATAGTGCGACAAAAGACCGTCTCTGCAGAAGAAGATCAACACTTACTTCTACATCATAGTCTTTTTATCCCAGCCGACTGATTCGCACATGATATGAATTAGTAAATAAGAGAGAAACAGGGCTAATTTGGGTACATTTAAATTCATGAAAGTTGATTAATGTACACTGTCCCTTTTTTAAATAAATAAATAAAAATAAATAAGATTACTTCAGCAACAAAACCATAGAGATGCCTCTGAGGATTACAACACTCTAAAAAATGCTGGGTTAAAAAAACCCAAGCTGGGTAAAATATGGACAAACCCAGCAGGTTGGGTTAAAAGGCACCTATTATGCCCTCTTTCACATGATGTAATATAAGTCTCTGGTCTGGTCAAGTTTCAGCTTATAATACCCCACAAATTTGCCCCTATTTGGGGGTGAGCAAAAACACGCCTTTTACTATATTACTATATTGCTGGCTAAAAAAATAAATCCAAAATTGGTTGAAAGAAATGGCTGGGTGAAAACAACCCAATCCCTGGTTTTGTCCATATTTAACCCAGCAGTTTTTAGAGTGAAGATGTTGCAGACTTGCAGTGGCAAGTTTTGGAAAAACAGTCTTTGCATTGCCATCCTTGTGATCCTAACATTAAGAAACTTTTTTTTACAAAGTTCCAGATCATGTCAGTAAGACACTGTTCATTTGTTTGCTTCATTTGCCTGCAAATTCGTTTTTTTGCACAAAACAAAGTTCAACACAGGCTTTTCAGAGAGACTGAAAATAAAAGATAAAGCAGTGTCGACTACATTGGACAGTAATGCCATACTATACAAGTGATTGTGTGAGTAACAGTGGTTTTACCATGTGTCACTATTGCTTTGTCTGTTATAGATAGTTTAGTATGTACTGAGTATTTATACTGTAGCGCCACAGTCAAACTGAATAGTTGTGATTTGCTGTTCTTTCCTTTGCTTTGGCTTTTATGGGGGTTAATGTGATGGATTCCTGAGATACAGAAGAAACCACATAGAAAATGCTGCTTTTGCTGTTGTTTTGATCGAAGCCATTCGCTGTTATCCTGAATACATCTTCTGTTTCGTGATCAGTAAGACATTACAACAGGTTTCAGGTTATTTAAAACAACACTTCAAATGACTATACATTTTGAATGAACTACGATTAGCCTATAAGAATGACAGTGTGACAAACATTGGTACATTCATTCATAATTCCATTTACACAAAACACCGTAAATCATCCTTTGTCAATTACAACTGTGGAAACTCCATGTACTTAAACTTTATTTTCCACAACCAAGACTTATGAAGCATATGTAATACACATAAATGTTTCAACCGTACGTAAGAGATATCTTTCAACATCGGAAGTTTACAAAACAATTCCACATGTGTAATGGCGGGGACGTTGGAATTTTTTTGAATATGCAAAACGTTACCCAATCATAGCAGTGGGTGTTTCGAGTGTTTGAAAGAGAGGGTCAAAAACAGGATTGAAAATTGAAAAAAAGTCCAGGATTGAAAAAGCCTATTCTAAATTGATAACATTATAAGTGAACCTTAGAGAACATTATAAAATAAAAAAAAGAGAAAATCAGTTCATGACACCTTTAAGCTATGTGATTTGATAGATTAAGTAATAGTGATCAACACAACCTCTGAGGAGCATGACAAACATATCACATGTTACAACTTCCGGTTTGTGTATACTACCTATTTCATTTGTGCGTCAATGCCTATGAACATTTACATTTACATTTATGCATTTGGCAGACGCTTTTATCCAAAGCGACTTACATTGCATTATACTATACATTTGTATAGGAGTATGTGCAATCCCTGGGATCGAACCCATGACCTTGGCATTGCTAGTGCCATGCTCTAACCACTGAGCTACAGGAAAGAAAGCGAGAGTGTGGATGCACATGAATTAACAAAACTGTATTTGCTCAGATTTTGTTTTTCACTAGACCAGTTTATCTAGTACAAGGATGAATCCAGCAACTTTTTCATTTGACATTTTTTTACATGTGCCTCCCTTTATATCTAAAGTCCTTTATGTCTACAGCTCTGCTCGCAATAAGCGCTGTTAGAGTTGAATGAAGAAAACAAGCATTTCTCTGTCACTTGTAAGGATGCGCTAAATCAGAAAAAAAATGGTTTAATAAAGGGGCTTTTGATCTTGTGAAATACAAAATTTTCATATCATTTTTTACTGTACCAATTTTTTTTCATGAACCATTAAACGTGGTATAGGCCTATGACAACGCACACTGAGCCCATTTCGTGCCGCAATTTCATGGACGCCACAGAGTTAAATTTGTTAAAATGGACATAAGGCCTTAAAATATGATGCACTGCCCTATCGAAAGCCACATTTTGAGCACTTTTTACTCTATCATCCTTTTTTGAACTTGGCAAAAAGCACAATGCACAACGGATTCTGCCCTCAGCCCATTCATAGCGCAGTTTCTCAGCTGTCAAAGAGAATGCTTTAAAGCGGGCATAAGGCCATGATATATACTGCAAATAGAGCAAATTTGAGCAAATCAATCTTTATTAATTAATGCGCATCCATACTCTCATTTTCTTCAGAATTTTGAGCAAATAGATTCTTATTAATTCATGTGCATCCATACTCTAGAACAGTAGAAAGCAAAAATGCATTCTGTGTAAACTGGGCCTGAATTAATTTACTCAGAAAGGGTAACAATCTGTGGAAGGGAACGGCCTATATATCTGCTGCCATCATTTGCATGTGAGAGATCATTTGTGTTGATGTGTTGAGTGAACTTCAAGTAACCTGGCCCTTCATGTTAGTGAGTTTTAAATGTTTTGAATGTTTTGGATGTTGATTGACGGCTACTTCTTTATTTGTTTGTATCATGTTGCTTTCACTGTGACTTTGCCAACTTGAGTAGAGTACAATAAGTGGTGTTGGACATTAATATATACAGTAATAGTAATAATAATGGATCATTTTCATTGATAAAGCATTCAAAAGCAAATTGAGGGCCAATGCTCCCAGACAGACAGGTTTAGCTTGATATGTAGTTGGTAACTTTGGTTACCAATTATTTGGTTTTGTTACGTCAGCTGTGAGGTGTGTACAGAAGGCACATCACTGCAAATACACATTTACATTCACTCACAGTTCACTTGAAAACCAAATCCACACCTAATCGTCTAAAACTAAGTAAGTAATTACATGCAAAAATGTGTGCATGGTAAATAATTGATATTTATTAGGAGAATATTCTTAGTGCATGTTAAAATCTATTTCAAATAATTTTCCCGACTATCCAATGATTGCTTGGCTCCGATATGAGTAGTAAATACAATATGAAATCCTCAGATTTGTGAGGATCAAAGTATCTTCTTTAGCACATAGAGGTTCATGAATCATGCAAAACTTGGCTTTATTTTCCTTGATTGTGTTTCAGAGACTTGCTCTCTAGTTAATCTCTCATGAAAATGGCCTCACTTACAGTACAGTAGGCTACCGTATGTGAGGTATTTTTTCTGCATTTGAATGCAAAGCTCACTTTTACAAAACCACACATTATCAGGTTATTACAATGACACCTGTCAAGGGGTGGGATATATTAGGCAGCAAGTGAACAGTCAGTTCTTAAATTTGATGTGTTGGAAGTAGGACAAATGGGCAAGCAAAAAAATCTGAGTGACTCTGACTAGGGCCAAATAGTGATGGCTAGACGACTGGGTCAGAGCATCTCCAAGTCTTGTGGGGTATTCCCGGTATGCAGTGGTTAGTACTTACCAAAAGTGGTGCAAGTAAGGACAACCGGGGAACCAGCATTAGGGTGATGGGTCAAGGCTCATTGATGCACATCGGGAATAAAGGCTAGTCCGTCTGGTCTGAGACCACACAGAAGAGCTACTGTTGCTCAAATTGCTGAAAACTTAAAGCTGCCCATGATAGAAAGGTGTCAGAACACAGTGCATTGCAGTTTGGGGCTGAGTAGAGTTTTTGTCTGCTAATTTGTATTGCGATGTACAACAAATTTAATTAATTATGTTAGATCCTACATCAATCATCAAGGTGCAGGCAACCTTGCAATCACTCAAACGCATTTCACCTCATTAACTACGGCCCATCCCAAAGGAAAATGCTTTTCAGTTTGTTTGGATGCTATTCAAGATATGCTTTACTAGATCTGGTTTGTATTTCCGCAAGTGAGTATTTCGACAGAGTGACTGAGAGAATCTCCCAAACACTTTTGAAAAGAATTGGAAAAATACCAGGATACTTTCTGAAGGGTTTACAGCTGGATGCTATTGTGTAGAAATTGTCTACTTTCTTTGTCTGTTGAAGAGATTTAGCAGTCTAAAAAGGGGGAAAAATGTATTTGTATGTTGTTCAGCACATGCACATACATTAAACTGCCAGTTTTACCTGCTCACAGTATCTTAAATATTATGAGGTTTATTTGATTGGTCAAATGCAGCTGATTTGTTTGTTCTGTCTGTAAAGGTGTGCTGTGATTGGTCGCACCATCACACTCTTTAGTCATTGGCTGTATGACAGTTTAAGTAAGAGAGAGTCATGATGCACAGTTCTGTCCTCTCCTTCAACTGATCATTGAAAAATCAGAAAATCTTTTCTCTGGATGAAGATGAAGACGACCCTCACTGTGCTCCTAATCCTGGAGCTCTACGGACTCTCCTCCGGTCTCATTAAACAACATTTCTTTGTGAATCAGAAGAAGTCATGGATTTTGGCACTTCTTCACTGCAGAACTCACTTTCATGACCTGTCCACCTTCACCAATGAGAATGAGGAACAGCAATTTTTGGAAGATGCAGTTGGTCAAACTTCTGATGCCTGGATTGGACTCTACAAACAATCAGGAGTCTGGAAGTGGACTGGAGGTGAAAACGCAACACACATTAGCTGGGATACTAGTGATGGACAACCAGAAGATGATGACTGTGCTTTTCTACACAAAAGTCATAAGAAACTGCATGACATAGAATGCACAGGTAAATATGCCTTCTTCTGTATGAACATATCAGAGTTTGTTCTGGTGCAGCAGGAAGAGAGCTGGGAAGGAGCTCTGGAATACTGCAGAACACATTATAATGATCTGGCGAGTCTGAGCTCAGAGAACAGGCTGAATTCTGCTTTACAGAGTATCACACAGGCTCAAACTGAATATGTGTGGACTGGTCTGCGCTTTCTAGCAGGAGAGTGGTTCTGGGTCAATGGAGATGATCTTGACTTCACGGCCTGGCCTCAGACGGGACAGCCCCAGTGTCCTGCCAGAAACCTTCGTTGTGGAGCCCTGGGCAAGTTAACAGGGGTCTGGACACCCAGAGACTGTGAGGAAAAGCTCAACTTCTTTTGCTCTGTGGACATAGAACATGGTGTATCATACGGACAGTCCGTAAGCCCAACTCCCAGGCAGGAGACAACTGAAGCTGACGTTTAATAGATTTTGACATTTCTATTTTTTTTTCCAGAAACGACATACATTTCTTCAGACATTTATGGTTTTATTTGTCTTAAACTTAAGCTTCATTAATCGAGATTGCGTTTTATTTTCAAACATACATTCATGAGTTCAGTTAATAGGTATTTTTTTTTAGCAAAAGTAAAAAACTTCTTTTTATATTTTATCTTAATTTCTTTCTTTCTTTCTTTTTCTTTTTTTTTTTATGCTGACACTTAAATTGTGTCATAACTCTTGATCATGGTTCAATAAAAAAAAGTGCTGACAATAAGCATGCAATATAACCAAATTACATTTCTTTTCATATTACCCCTCTCATGCATGAATTATGACAACCTCAGTCAGGATTTTTTCCACGTGTTTTTATTGCTCATAGGTGCGGTTTCACAGACAGAGCTTAGGTTAAGCCAGGATTAGGCTTTAGTTCAATTAGGACATTTAAGTAGCTTTTATAAACATGCCTTAGAAAAAATAAAATAAAATAAAAATTACTGGTGTGCATCTTGAGACAAAACAATGGCACTGACATATTTTAAGATTTGCCAGTGCAAGTTGAAACAGCTCAAACATGCGTTTTAACTGAAGAGATACTGGGTAACACTTTATAATAACATTCAGTTATAAGTCATTTATAAATTATTAGTTAATGATGAACTAATCATTTACAAAACACGATTATATATTCATAAATAATAAGTAATATGTTAACATTTTATGAATGTTTCATTAATTCAGTTATAAGTTATTAGTTAATTATGATACATTATTTATCACTTTATCACATTCATGTAGACAATACAAATGATGCGCTAGAGGCTGCGTTTACAGATTTACTAAACTCACTCACCGTTTTAATCATACACTAGATTTAATTATATCCTGCCTGATCTGTCTCAGCTGATTATCGTATCTAAACACACAAATGAACTTGAGGAAATGACTAGCAGTATGTGCACCATTTTCTTTAGTACATTAGATACTGTTGCACCAATGAGATTTAAAAAGGTTAGAGAGAAAAATACAGCACCATGGTACAACAGTATTACTCACGCTATCAAGAGAGAAACTCGTAATCTAGAGCACAGATGGAGACAAACTCGTTTAGAGGTCTTCAGAATCAGTGGAAAGACAGCTCGTCCCGTTATAGAAAGACTCTAAAAGCAGCCAGGGCTGAGCTTCTCCGCAAACTCAGAAAATAACCAAAACAATCCAAGGTTCTTGTTTAGTAGTGGCTAGATTAACAAATAAACAGACATCACCATAACAAAACATTTCATTAAAGAAATACAATTGTAAATGTACAACCTTTGACAGCGTTTTATGATTCAGCCTCAATTATCGCCCCCCAAGAACAGTTGCAGTGCTTTACAACTATAGGACAGGAAGAGCTAAATAAACTCATTACTGCGTCTAAACCAACAACATGTTTATTAGATCCAATACCCACTAAACTACTGAAAGAATTGTTACCTGTAGCAGAAGAGCCTCTTCTCAATATTATCAACTCGTCTTTATCTCTAGGTCACGTCCCAAGACCGTTCAAGCTAGCAGTTATTAAGCCTCTCATTAAGAAACCACAATTAGATCCAAATGTATTGGCAAATTACAGACCCATTTCAAATCTTCCATTTATGTCTAAAATACTAGAAAAAGTGGTGTCGGTCCAATTGTGCTCCTTCTTGCAAAAAAATGCTATCTATGAAAAATTTCAATCAGGATTCAGATCTCATCATAGCACAGAAACTGCACTTGTTAAAGGATTAGTTCACTTTCAAATATAATTTTCCTGATAATTTACTCACCCCCATGTCATTCAAGATGTTCATGTCTTTCTTTCTTCAGTCGAAAAGAAATTAAGGTTTTTGATGAAAACATTCCAGGATTATTCTCCTTATAGTGGACTTCAATGGAGCCCAAACGGTTGAAGGTCAAAATGACAGTTTCAGTGCAGCTTCAAAGGGCTTTAAACGATACCAGTCGAGGAATAAGAGTCTTATCTAGAGAAACCATCCAAAAAAAAGTAAATGTATATGCTTTATATAAACAAATGATCGCCTTCCAAGTGGTTCTGCCAAAACCGCACTTTCATATTCTTCAAAAAGCTTATGCTATATGTCCTACGCCTTCCCTATTCTACTTATGGAACGAACGCAGTGCCAGTTCCATTTTTTCCGTATGTACTGTTACTCCATCTTCTACAGTTAAAGACCTGGGTGTTATATTACACAGCAACTTGTCCTTCGAAAATCATATTTCATACGTTACAAAAACAGCCTTCTTCCACCTCAGAAACATTGCTAAGCTATGGAATATATTATCTATTTCTGATGCAGAAAAATTTGTTCATCTTTTAATGACGTCTAGACTAGATTACTGTAATGCATTACTAGCCGGTTGTCCTGCATCCTCAATAAACAAGCTACAATTAGTCCAAAATGCAGCTGTTAGAGTTCTTACCAGGTCAAGAAAATATGATCATATAACACCAATTTTATCATCTGTAAGTGTAGTGTAGTCGTTAATAAAAAATAAGTTTTGCTAAATGGAAATAGGACAAAAGTGCACACATTGCGTTTAAATGAACAAGCTTTTTGATTGGTAATGTCATTTCATGATGACAGACATAAAACGACACTGTCATTATTTTTATGCCAGCTAGAGGGCGCATGACTTTAAAACGTAAATATAGGTCGTAATAAGGTGCTTGAAAAACGACCTATTGGGTTGTTTTTTTGAGGAGACAGTCTGGAATAAATCATATATGATTTATTCTTTGTAAGTTTACAAAGCTTTCTGCATCCCCTAATCTAAAGTGTAAACTATTTATCACTTGTAAATGTGTTATATATCATTTGTAGACATTTCTTACCTGTTACTAATTATTTGTATATTTATACAAGTCATTTATAATGCTTTCTACATCCCATAATCTAAAGTTTAAACTATTCATCACTAAATGTGTTACCTATCATTTGCAGATCTTCTTTATAAATTATGTACAAACTGCAATTTGTAAATTTACCATTTATTTGCCATATGCAAAGGTTCTGCTATAAATAAATTTTTGGAACCTGTTCATAAATTTTGTTTGGTGTCCCTTGCCTCATACAAGGCCTGGGTAACACAACGGAACAAGTGTGTAGCCTCCATCATTTGTGTGTGTGATGTTGAAGAGCTTAATACATTTTTGGGGTCAGTTTATAAATTTTATTTGATGTCCCTTACCTACTTATTATTTTGCACGAACCCTACCTTGGACAGCCCGGGGAAATCTAGCCCGCTCCACAATTTTTTACACCACCCAAAAAAATATTTTCTTTCCACGGGTGAGTGTTGGCTTATTTAGTGTGTTATGATGTGCATACTCGGGGAGTGGCCAGTTGTGCGAATGGACTGTGCGTAACCATCTTCTGGTCTTTGACCCGTTGATTGGGATTACAGAAACCCTTGTTCAGCGCTCTCTCGCTTTCTGTCACTTGCACACGCTTTTTCCATGTCAAAATGGAATTATTCATTATTTTAGCTGTTTGCATAAAAGAAGCCTTTAAGACCAAGTAGAAGCTACTGCCAAGCTGGTTCCTTAATAGTGGGTGGAATAATCTACAAGTGGCAATACAATAGGCTATCGCCTATCAGCGCAGCATTTTTATTTCAGAAAAAAGGTTTGAACGAACACAGGCAATGTGATTAATATCAATGTCCATTTCAAGGGAAGTGTTCACTTGGCTGCATATTTGATGATCGTGAGTCCTGTGTTTTATGTGCCTTCGTTCCCTTGGTTCCCATGCAAAATCCTGTTCACAGCATGGCTGCCACTTCAGAGCCTGTTCACAACATGGCTGCCATACTGAGTCCCCGATCAAGATGGCTGCCATGCCAGAGTCATCAGCCAAGATAGCTTTCATACCAGAGCCTTCAGTCAACATGGCCACCATACCAGAGCCTCCTGCTGCGCCACACTACGCCAGAGTCTCCAGCCTTCACAGGTGCCTCGCCAGAGTCTTCAGCCACCATGGATACCACATCAGTGTTCCCGGTCATCATGAACGTTGCACATGAAGCAATTAAGGCAGACCATAGGTGTTTTAGACTGGCTTCAAGTCTGCTGGACACACTGCTGATGTCGGTGCGAGTAGGTGGTCCTACTGTCAACTGTACTCCCTGTTATGGCGATGGCTACTGTGTATGTTTGGGCCACATACTGCTTTTCCCCCTGCGAACCCGCTCCAGCCCTTACGTCCGCTCCAGAGCCTGCTCCAGCTCATGAGTCTGCTACAGAGCCCACTCCAGTCTAAGAGTCCACTCCAGAGCCCATTTCCTGTCTGCCTTGATAAAGAGCGGCAACCTTCCGGTCTCTCTCTTGAAGCCAACATGGAAGTGACTTAAACTGCCATTCATCGTTTGGCCGCTAGAGACAGGCTCCGAAAGGAAGTCAATTCTATATATCCCCCATGTTAAAGTGCCCAACTTCACAGCAGAAAAAAAAAATTTTTACAGCCTAGTACAAAAATTGGTTTTGGTCTATATAGCTAATTTTGCCATTCATGAACTGTGAGGGGGGTGAATTGCTTTATAACTCATCCATTTAAATTATATTAAGCCTTAAAGTTCTGCATAATGAAGAGCGTGGCCACTTGAATGACAGTTGGATTGCCGCTGCTGTCACTACTAGCTGTTTGTCTGCTGTCTGTTAGCCGTCATGCCAATTCAGCTAATTCCAGGCCAGCTGCTGAACTTGGCATCTCCGTGTATGTCTGTGAACATGTGCACACATATGGAACATAAACAGAACACACATTGTTCGATCATTTTGGCATTGGCTAAAAGATTTGTCTGTCAAATTTACTACAATGACAACAGCCGGAGAATATGCCTCTCAAGACAACACATAATCCCACAGCACTGCTTGGATATTATAACTAAAACTGCTGCACTTTTTTGAAAAATATACTTTGGACGCAGGCTCATTTGTTTGTGAGAGTCTAATGTATAAGATAGTATATAGTTTTACAACATAAACAGTGCTCAGATTGCATAATTTCTTGAACGATGATGGAGAGCAAATTGTTCAGAAGAAATATAACGCATCCAATGGAAAATATATCAATATTTCATGGATTTAACGCTTTTGTGGACAAAAAGTGCTGTTGGATGTTTTCTCAATGGATGTTTAGCATGGACATTTTACCCAAGTGCAATGGATTGGATTCATCTCGCGATTGCTATTTCATTACAAATGTATGAAGTTCCCTTTTAATTTTGCATGTTGTCATTTGCACACCCGACACAAATTACAATATTTCTGTTGCTGGAGCATCTATATCGTAAAACAGACACTGCAGATTGACAGTAAACCCTTATAACTTTCAAATGATGTATAATTTGTTATCTGTATTAATATTTCAGATAGTATCTAAGATAGATAGATAGCTCCTTAGTCTGAGCTAACTTGGTCATGTTGAGTGTGGTTTCAGCAACCAGGCACCTCAGCTCCACACGCTACCAAGATGGCGACAGCCAGCTCCGCCCACTTTGGGCTTCAAAAATGCTCTTCAGAAACCTACGGGTGAGGTCACGGACACTATGTCCATATTTTTTTTACAGTCCATGCTTGATACAACCACAGAGGTCATCCCTGAGTTTCCTGTCTGCCTTGATGCAACCACAGAGGTCATCCCTGAGTTTCCTGTTTACCTTGATGCGACCACGTAGGTCATCCCTGAGTTTCCTGTCTGCCTTGATGCAACCACAGAGGTCATCCCTGAGTTTCCTGTTTGCCTTGATGTGACCACGGAGGTCATTCCTGAACTTCCGGTCTACCTCGACAAAGGATTATGGGGAGAGGTCATACCTGAACTTCCTGTGTGCCTTGACGTGACTTCAGCCCCGTCTGCTCCGCCGTGGGGGTTTTCAAGTCCATCTACTCTGCTGTGGTGGTTGTCGCTCCACTGTGGGGGTCTTCAAGCCCATCTGCGCTGCTGTGGTGGGCATCTGCTCCACTGTGGGGGTCTTCAAGCCCATCTGTGCTGCTGTGGTGGTCGCCTGCTCCACCGCGGGGGTCTTCAAGTCCGTCTGCGCTGCTGTGGTGGTCGTCTGCTCATCCGTGGGAGTCTTAAAATCCATCTGCGCTGCTGTGGTGGTCGTCTGCTCTGCCGTGGGGGTCTTCAAGCCTGTCTGTGCTGCTGTGGTGGTCCTCTGCTTTGCCGTGGGGGTCTTCAAGCCTCTCTGTGCTGCTGTGGTGGTCATCTGCTCCACTGCATTGCTGAGGTGGTCTTCAGCCCTTCCTGCTCAGCCTCCACCGGCCTGGCCACCTGCTCAGCCTGCGCTAACCCCAGTTATCTGCTCAGTCTGCGCCATCCTGGTCATCTGCTCTGCCTTTGTCTCCTGTTCATCTTCGACTCCATGGACCTGGCCCTCCACCCCGCTCCTTGTTCCGCATCCACTCCATCTCCCTCCTGGACATTTCTGTTCATATTAGGAGCATCTGGAAGCCGCTCCTTAGGAGGGAGCTATGTCACAGTCACCAGCTAAAGTGCCCGTGGTTACCACCAGAGGGCACTTTACCCCAGACTGTTGTCACTCCATCAAGGACTACATTATCGATAATCCTTTACCTGGACTCATTGTTTTCAGCTGTGTCTCATTAACCTGTTTAGCTCACCCTATATAAGCCTGGTTCATTCTGTTATTGTCTGCAATGTCTTGTACGTGTCTACACTGCATTTCTGAGTGCTCCATTGTTTATCTGGTTTTGACCCTTTGCTTGTTCTGTGGATTTATCCTGTTTTCCTGTCTCTTGATTTACCCTGTCCTGGTTTTTGTTTGGACTGTTTGCCCATGTTTATGACCTTTTGCCCATTTTGTGGATTACGATTGTGGAATACCCTTCTAATAAATACTGCATTTGGATCCTCAACCTTCAAGTCTCAGAGCAGTACATGACACCTGATCATAGCCGAGTCAAATCAACACTGCAAGTTTGTGGTAATTTCTTCATTCAGTGCGGAAAAAACTGATTACAACTTCAGCACCATCTGACGAACCATCAAGAATTTCTCCTGAGACTGCATATCCGGATGCTCTTCAACAATTGCAAGTATCGTACATTTGAACACTAAACAGCGATTTAGTATTAAGTTGCGAACCCCTTTGTTAACAAAGGTGCTTTATAGTGAGAAGCTGATGGTTCTTTCAGCTGGTTAAATGACTCTTTTCATACCTCCATTCCTCTGTTATATTACGGTTTTTCATTCACTTACACTTTCTCATTTCCCATGGATGCGTGATGTGTTTGTTTAGATTAGTTTATGTTTGTGATTTAGTTAAAAATAAAACTTTTGTGCACATTCTTGTGAGTTAACTGTGTTCTGCCTATAAATCAATGTCAATTTAACGATTGTGATCACAGCTACATGCTAAGAAAGCGTTATTTTTCTGTGGCCATGAGAAATATATTTTCTGAAGAGTTGATAAGTGTTTGCTGGACGAACAGATTTATTGACTGTAATATTAATTCAGCTACATCAAGTTAATTTGATTAACTAATCCAAATATTTATAATTAATTATAACAAGTTATAATTAATTATTCATATTTCCCTTTTGAGCTAATTTGCTACAAGTTTTTACAGTATCATGCACTGGTCCTACATCACAAATAATTTTCAAAACTTTCAAAAGTATTTTATTGAGTTTTTGTCTGCTGAATTAAAAAAAATGTTTTAGCAGTTGATCAAGGCCCATATTAAACACAGCCATATCACCCTGCAGCCCAAGACTTGTAGCCTCTGTGTATTTAGAGCTCAAGTTAAGTGTCATGCTTGAGTCCTCCATGGCAATCTAAAAAGTGGTCCCACTTTATATTAGGTGTCTTTAACTACTATGTACCCACATACAAAAAAAAAAAATTTTTTATGTACAATATACTTATTGTGTTGATGATGTATTGTAAAACAACTGAGGTGGATACAGGTAAGGTTAGGGCAGGTTTGGTAGTATGAGTAGCTTTAAGTTGGACCAAAAAGTTTACCTTGATCTGACTAAATGGTTAAAACGCTAAATTCATGTTATGAACATGCAGCTATTATCTGGTCTATGGTTCATCTAATTTTAACCAGCAGATGGCAGAACTGCACCAAGAGAGAATGATGAACTGAGCTCTCAAATATTCAGATAATGGGAAAATATTGTTTTAGTAGCCTACATTTATATAAACACTTTAAATATGACTGCTCATCTGGGAGTTGTTTCCTACATAACTGTGATTGTGGTCTGTTTGAGATCTGTACATTTGAATTTCAACTGTCAATTTTGTACATTTCAATTTAAATCAATATTTCCTTTCCACATACGCAACTGTTGTACAATATACAATCAGAGACTCATTACCAGAAAATAAACTTCTGGCTGCAATAATATACAATATCAAATGGTAGCTACATTATGCATTACATATAAACATCTGTTCTGAGGAGTGTTTACTTTTTGTGTCTGATCTGTTCTAAGTAGTCTTACGGTCCTTGTTTAGGCTCACCGACAGTGAAAGTCTCCATAATAAGAGTTTAGTACAACTGTACAGTAGCGAAATGGCAATGACATCATTCCCTCTCTATCTCCCAATGGATCTGTCTATTAAAGCAGTTGTTTATCCCAAAAAGTGAATTTCATAACCTTATATTGTTCCTGAAGGTATATATACCAATATAACCAAGTTCATTTAGATCTGGCGAATGACCTGGTTGTTTTGAGAGCTACAGCAGAGGGAAGATTTGTAGTGCAAAATGACTTATGTTTTAGTCTACTTCACACAAATCTATTCCATGGCTTCAGGAGACTTGGAATGCAGAGCATGAGTCATATGGGCTACTTTTTTCTAAGCTCATCTACATCCGTGTCTATTCATATTCATTCTGTGGAAAAAAGCTAGCCAGGATATTTTCTTTCATCACCCACGAAAGAAAGGTTTGGAACGATGTGACGATGAGTAAATGATGACGTAATTCTCATTTCGGATGAATTATTGCTTTACTTTATTATCGTTTGCCTTTTTGCAAACTCATCTGATATTTTCTTTTTTCTTCTTTTGTTATCCGCACAGTCATAGATTCATTTGAGTGATTTCACACATTGTTTCTCTCTCTGTGTCACACACAAATACTGTGTTTGAAAGGCAAATTTAGACAAGCCTTATTTACGTCCCCACAGCTGACCTTCCTTTAGGTCTCTCTCTTTCTAGCTCTTTCTATCTGACTCTCTCTCTTTCTCTCCTGAAAGGCAAAGTCAGCTCATGTGTTTTGGTGCAGAGACATGCTCCACCTTGCCTCAGGACAGCTGTAGTTCAGACAGACAGAAATAAAAAATAAATAAATAAAAAGAACGAGTGAAAGAAAACCCAGCAGAACATGTCAGTGTAGGCCAGGGGACATTTCCTGTATGACCAAAGCCACCAATTGAAAATGGGAGCAAATTCATGTAGGCCTATTTCTCTTGGACATATTTAGACACCCACATTTAAAAAGTGTGATCCTGGTTTTTTGGTTCTGAAATAATCTTGTAAACATCAAAACTGCTTATAATAGTGTTCCAACTCATCATTTTGTGTCTGTTGCTTTGTTTCTCTGCAGAAAATTGTACCGATTCAAATTTGGTAACACTTCCATTTGCTAACATTGGTGAAATAGTTAACATGAAGTAACAATGAAAAAGTCTTTTAAAGCATTTATTCATTTTAGTTTGTTAATTTTAACATTTGGTCCCACTTTTTATTAGGTGGCTTTAACTAATATGTACTTAAATACAAAAATGTATTGTTAGGTACAATGTACTTTGTAATGGAGTAGATGAAGACAATGGTGAAGAGAACCCAAGTACAGTTCATTTACAATAATGAAGATCCAAAACGTGAAACAAAACAAAAACTCAATCTAGACATGACAACTAGACAAGGCAAACATGGGGGCTTAAATACATGATACACGATACAGCACATGACTATGACAACCTATGAGAACACGACACATGTACAAATGAACCAATCAGAACATCACACATGACAAGATCACATGGGGGGAACGGGGAATCGCATGGTATTTGACAGGAAACATGACAAATAACGAAATAAAAGACATGAAAATGTGATACAAAACCCAAATGTAACATACTTGTATTGTAAAACACTTGTGCTGCGATTGAGGTGGATACGGGTAAGGTTAGGACAGGTTTGGTGGTATGGGAAGGTTTAAGGGTGGGTTAATGGGTAAGAGAAGGTTAACCATTCTGAAAATAGATGTATTTTCAGAAAATAATTACAGCTAAAATTACATGCTGTTATTTTTTTTTTAAGCGGACCTATTATGCCCCCTTTTACAAGATGTAAAATAAGTCTCTGATGTCCCCAGTATGTGAAGTTTTAGCTCAAAATACCCCACAGATCATTTTTTATAGCATGTTAAAATTTTGGGGGGTTAAGCAAAAATGTGCCGTTTCAGTGTGTGCCCTTTAAATGCAAATGAGCTGCTGCACTCGGCCTAAGAGGGCGGAGCTTCAAGAGCTCATTCTCCGGTGTCAGGAGTCAGTCAGGATGCACTGTAATGTCAGAAACTGCGAATATAAGCTGCATGGAGATAGAACAGGTATAGTTTAGTTCAATTACGGTTATAACTTATATTGTCGTCTTGTTTTTTACCACTATATTAGTACAAGCCTGTTTACTTCACACAAAATATGAAGCGTCTGTTTTCACTCTAGAAAATCACTGTAAGATCTTAATAAACACAGTGCAAGTGTGCATTAAAATATTATCCATAAACTCTCTCTCTCTCCCTTGCATTATCATCAACATACACAGCGAATTACACAGAAACACTCATTACAACTAACAGTAAACAAATATATAGAGACCTTATGCCTTTTCGGGTGGTGCTTAATAAACTGGTAAACTTTATATCCGTAAATCAACTCCGATGAACTGTAATAAAGTGCTCTCACCTTCATTACTGCCGCATCCAGTATCACTCTGGAGGCTGTAAGCTGGATCACGAACAGTTTGTACTAATCTATCCTAACGACTTTTTAGCACAACCTCTGTTTTGTATTGTCCCTTTGTATTGACTTTCGTTCACAAAGCAGGCCGGTGTGAAATGATTTGCGCAGACATAAACAAATTTCGGTAGAGAAAGGGAGCATTTTTTACAAAAACATAATTAATCCACCTCGTTTTCAGCGGCTCAGATTTCTTGAGTAAATGGAGAGAGCTATGTTTTGTGTCTTTGTCACCATCTCTGTTTGAAACCTGCAATTGCAGTTATTTGCGGAATTATCATCTTTACGTGGGTTGTGCATCGACACGGCAGATAAATCTAATGTGTGGCTGTCAGTGACCACATTGGTGTGGATACTGTACTTCGGAATCACAGATTGTAGTCTTGGAAGTATTAACAAAATAAGAATTTTCATTGGAAAATTTAAACAAGTAAGTAAAAAATGTGCCACTTTTGTTCTGACCAACTGAAAAAAAAAAAAGCATTACAAGTTAAAAAAAGCAGTACAAAGTTAACAACATCAGCATTTCGTGACTATGTGTATTTAGTGTGTATTAGCGTTACCTGTAGATTTAAATTTCTGTATCTCTATTGTTAATTTTTCATACCATACATCAAAATGATGTTTAATTATTGCAGCTGCTCTGAGAAAAGGCTATAAATGATCCGCTGTCTGCAGCATCCTCACATGATATAGCAACTAGCTGGGACTCCTTCTTCATGTAAACAGCAAGACGTAATGACGCAAAGACGAATGGCGGCATGCTCGAATTTCCCGCGGAAACCTACTAGTACCACTCAGATTAGAACACATTATTACAAGGTTACCGATGCAAATCGAGCTAATGTAAAGAGATAGTTTTGAACACTGGCTGGTTATGTACATGCTCAAAATTGATTTTGGATTATTTTCAACCAAAAAAAGTTACGGACTGCAGCTTTAACGTTAGCAAAGATGAATAAAAACTTAAACATATTTTTCCTTTGTTAATGTTATTTGATGTATTAACTAATTATCTAATGGGATCATATTGCAACGCGTTATCGTAAATTTGAACTCTCATACTCTCATGTCATATCATTTCAGCTCCCATTAATGGCAGTGAAGAAAGTACGCTGTTGAGTTGTTGAGTTGTCCAGCAGTGAACACAGGGAGTGTTTGTGCCCATTATGAAACGTTGAGTATGCTTACAGTGTTATGACATAACTGGCACAGACATGCGTCCTTCACGCTTCATTACTGTGGCCATAGATAAACTGCAGAAAAACGCACATGAGACGTGACTCAGATTCAAAGGGAACTCGACAAACCAGAGTATGAAACATCTGAAGTGGGTGCTGACCTGTATGTGTCCAGGATTATTCAATGCCAGAACCTTCGATGCAATATTTTCTGCTTTTTAAAAATAACAATGGGCTACTGTATAAGTACTGATCAACAGAAATATGTGTGTTCTCTAATAAACCATGTCATGGAGCCCCTAAAGGGACGTGGTGATGGAAAAAATATGAGATGGGAGGAAAAATTATGCTTTTGCGTTTACTTTGCGTTACCTGGCAAACCTTTTGAGTTGTTTGTAAGAGAATGCAATGTTTCTTGGGAGAATGTAAAAGTGTTGCGAGCAAATGTGAAAGTTTTGAAATATATTTTTTCCTCTCATCTTATGTTTTTTCCACCACCACATCCTTCTAGGGGCTCCATACCATGACAAGCGATATGAAAAATTCCTTGGTTATCAGCTCTTTAAAAACTGAGCTCAGTACAGTGTACTTGACAGAGTGTGTATGTGAGGAAAGACTCTTGCCAGGGGTGATGCCTGCCTCCAGACCAGTGCCCCCCTTCAACACGCACAAAGTAGAAATGCTGCTGGGAGTTTGGGTCAGTTCGACAGTTTGGGAGCAGTTCCTCCCCCCAGCTCCACTTTAACCTGGCCTATATGACCCCTGGTAGCGCTTCACATCAACATCCAACCACGGCAGACTATCACATAAAAATGACAATAACAAAATAAACATATGAGCAAGAAGCTCCATACATTTGCAGTGATGATGAACACAAACAAGACAATCCGCTAATTACTGGACATACATTTGTCATCTAATTATACATTCCATTTAATGTAGGAATTTCCAGCTTCCAAAGAACGACTCTTGAATTTGGATGTCGTACTACTCAACTATATCTTATAGTTGAAGGATGACACTTAGCGATTTTGCTTAAATGGGTCCTTGATTATGATTTCACTTTTTAAAATTTAGTTAGTGTGTAATGTTGCTGTTTGATCATAAACAACATCTGCAAAGTTACGACGCTCAAAGTTCAATGCAAAGGGAGATATTTTCTTTTACAGAAATCACTTTTTAAGGTCTACAACAAACGGCTGGTAGGGACTACAATGAGCTTCTTTCCGGGTTAGTGACATCACAAACCCTAAAATTTACATAAACCCCACCCCTGAGAACACACAACAAAGGGGGCGGGGCCATGTTGGGCTGCTTTAGAGAAGAGGAAGAGTTGTTGTAGTAGAGTGTTGTTATCATGCCGTCATTTTACGCCGGACTTCTTCACAAACGAGGGTCAATTCAACGCTGAATTTGCACAAAAGATTAACATGACGGCACATGCTAGTCGATGAGTTGAATCAACTCCACAGCAACTACATACATTTATCCACTAACCGTTCAGAAACGTCCAGTTTCATTCTAAAAGTTGTAACTTCTTCCTGAGTCTCTCCATCAGTGTCGATTCTCCAGCTTTGTTGTTGTTGAACAACCGAAGCGTGAGCTGTTAAAGCTCCGCCCTTTTCTGGAAAGGGGGCCGGGAGCAGCAGCTCATTTGCATTTAAAGGGACACACACAAAAACGGCGTGTTTTTGCTCACAACCAAATTTGACGAGCTATAATAAATGATCTGTGGGGTATTTTGAGCTGAAACTTCACAGACACATTCTGGAGACACCAGAGACTTATAATACATCTTGTAAAAGGGGCATTACAGGTCCCCTTTAATAATCAGACCTAATATTTTTGTTGTTGTTGTTTGTTAGTTTATTTTAAATGGAACAGTTTATTGAACCTTCAAACCCTTCGCTAGTGACTATCCTGAGCTGAGATGTCAAAGGCAGGAAACAGGGAAAAAGTTTCTTTGCAATCTTTTAAGAGCCCTCTGAAACATTGGTCACTGGTAAAACATATAGGTAACACTTTATTTTGCAGTGTCCTTGTTACATATTAGATGTACTTAGTATAGCAATAACAGTAAATTATGCATAATTACAGGCAACTAACCCTAAACCAAACCCTATAGTAAGCAAGTTAATCTATATTACTCAGTATTTCAATGTATAATTACAATGTAACAAGGACACTGCAAAATAAAGTGTAACCAAATATACTTTTAAGATTTGAACTACACTACAAGTGCACATTCAATACAATTATGCACACTTCTTTTCAAGCGTATGATGATGCATTATGTGAATATTTTCGATATATGATTATTTACACTCATTACAGCATTCAGGTCATAGTCTTGTCTTAGACCGTACTTGACCCAGACTTGACCCCCTTCACTGTATGTGTATGTATGAATATATGTGTGTGTTTGTGTGTGTGCGCTGTGCATAAAGGGCAAAGCTAGCATTTTAAGTGTGTGTATGACCTCAGGGGGTGTTAATGTATGCAGGGTTCAGTGCGCACTATGGTCCCGAGCAGGAAACATTCAATGCTATCGGCACACTGACATTTAAACACACATACGTGTATGTGTGGTGTGTGTGTGTGTGTGCAGGCAGAGAGTTTTGTTGTCTGTCAGTATGTAGAAGTATACTATTGTCTGACAGTTTTTATTCTCTGCCTTTGAACAGGGTGATTAGGTAAGCTTTATATCAAATCTGATTAGTTTTAAATACTAAATACAATAATTCTTCAGTCAGAATGGGCAAAAACATTTAATTTAATACAGAGGTCCATACATAGATCATTCACAAGTGAAATACAACTGTTGGACAAAGAATATGAACATGAACAGTGAACATGATTTTCTCTTGATGTGATTTTCAGTGGTGAGTGACCGACAGCAGGTGGCGGTATTTAGCATCACTGTAATTGCCACTTCTTCCAAGAACAGATACTTAAAGTGTCATGAAACCCATGGTATGTCATGGAAAAGTGGGAGAGTATAAGGTCGGAAAAGGGGAGACAACAACCAATAAAACACAAAACTGTAACACACACATTATTTAGACATATAAATATTAAATTATGACCACAGAGAGAGAGAGAAAAAAAGAGTCGAGGGCACCTTGATGCATTTTAAAAATATAACCCAATATGACAACAAAATGGACAGTTCTTGTTTTTTACGCAACATTACAGCTCGAAATTATAACAAGTGCTTGTTAGCTTGAACTGCTAAAACGTCTGCAAACTTAAATTCAAATTAAGAAAAAAATGTATATTGCAGTTTAATGTTTGTAAAGTTTGTTGTATACCAAAAAGAAAATGTTTACATCAAATAGAACATGAGGTGCCTCTCATTATTTTTTTAAATTCATCTCTGTGAGTCCATATAATGCAAGTGGATAGGGATCTCAAAGTTAATGCTTCAAAAAACACGCAAAATGAACATGGTAGTAACCATGTCATATCCCAGTGGATGAATCAGTATCTTCTGAAGCGAAACAGTAGGTGTATGTAAGAGAAAAAATATTAATATTTTTGCAATGTATTCTCTGTTCCTTGTGCTTTTGTTTTGGTGTGTGGGCTTTTATTTTGTTATTTTGCCTTGTCCTGTTCCTGTTTCCTTTTGTGATTCCCTGATTGCCACTGCGTTCCATTCAGTAGGGCTCATCCCTATGTCCTAATCCCTTCAAAGGGTTTACCCTCCGGAGTGAGAGCTTCGAAGGGATGAAGGGTGTAGGGGGTCAAAAATACTCCTTTTTTGGAACGCACTTCTGCGTCATCTTAACGAGACAATCAAGGAGGAGTAGATTGTGCAAGCTGCGCCTTTTGTTTAACGTTAGTTTATATATTTATTTATTTTTGGTTTATTATCGCAACAAGTGTCTATGTATTTGAAACATTTGAATGGACTGATAAAGGGAGCGGTAAAGTATTTTTGTTGAAGTACAATGTCGTTTTGACCATAATAATGTACTAAATCTAACTCGTATAAATATTACAGTAGTAGCCTATAGAAAAATACTATACACACATTTATAGGTAAATTCGAACTCTGAGCCTCCTGTACCCATTCTGTGATGTCAAACAACTTCCCTGTGCAAAGGATCATGGGGGCCCGAAGTGTCCATCAGTTGTACCCTTCGAAATCCTTCGGTTTGGAACGACCCTTCAATATGGCGACCATGATTGTTTTCACTCCGAAGTGCCCTTCGGAGGGCGATATATCCCGTTTGGAACACACCGTGTGTCTTGTAATCTAAATCAGTTCTTGCATATTTAAGCCCTTGTGTCTCTTTTGTTCCTCGTCGGGTCTTGTCCTTACAGTTGTCCTCAGTTTTGGTTTCCTTGTTTGTAGGTCCTTGTTTTCTGAGTTAGTTGTACCTTTGTTATATTATTAATAAACTGCTGTAAATGGATCCTCCTCTCCTTAATCTGAGTCTCCCTCCCAATGTAACAATTTTAAACTTTTTTTTTTATCACTTCTGGCCAATTGCCATATGAAGGTTCATGAGTAAACGTCAGCACATTGTGAAACTCGTGCGAGAAGTGATGCAGAAGCATAGTGGACTGTTTCACAACACTTTCCTAGTAGTTTTCTCTCACACACTATATGAATTACAGTCATGTTCACTTTTGGGTTACTAGCCACTAGCATTATATGGGCTTACAGAAACTGATTATTTTTCTTGAAATCTTCGTTTGTGTTCATCTGAAGAAAAAAGGAGTACATTTGGGATGGCTGGAGGCAGAGTAAATGATAAGAGAACTCTGATTTCTGAGTGGGGAATTCCTTTAAAGTTGTACAAAATTCCATAAAAGTACACTCTAAAAAATGCTGGGTTAAAAACAACCCAAGTTGGGTTGAAAATGGACAAACCCAGCGATTGGGTTGTTTTGACCCAGCAGTTGGGTTAAATGTTTGCCCAACCTGCTGGGTAGTTTTATTTAACCCAACAATTGTTTACAAATTACTATATGTCTGGCTTAAAATGAACCCAAAATAGGTTGGAAATTAAAAATCAGACTCATAATTACTAGAGGCAACAATAATAATCAAAAAGATGAGCATTTATTAATAAGCAATTTAATAAATGTTTATTGTTTAAATATTATTCAAAGAAAGTATTAATAAATGTTTGTTTATTTAACATATTAATAAATGTTAATTTCCAACATATTTTGGGTTCATTTTAAGCAAGAAATACAGTAATTTTTAAACAATATTTGGGTTAAATAAAACTACCCAGCAGGTTGGGCAAACATTTAACCCAGCCGCTGGGTTAAAACAACCCAATCGCTGGGTTTGTCCATTTTCAACCCAACTTGGGTTGTTTTTAACCCAGCATTTTTTAGAGTGTGCAGTGAATTAAAATATATATGCAGTAAATACTGTATAAGAGCGAGTAGGGACAGTTTTTAAGTGTGTGTGTGAAAAGCAAGACAAATGAAAGACAGCATGAAAATATTATGACTCATTATGACATACAAAACCAAACTCTTTCTCACAAACATATTATCATTCTCTCTGTGTAATTGTTATTGTCTTCATCTCTCTGAGCTTGTATAGAGCAGGCAGCATTGTAAAAACAGAGACTAACTCTCATCTGCACACAACACACATATGGCCAAACATGCACAAGTACTTTTGACATAATTAGGCCTGTTTGTGACAGAGGTGGAGTCAGTGCTGATTCACTACAGCTCTGCACCACAAAAAAGGGCCATCTACACCTGTAAAACACCCAGGTTTAAGCAGAAAACTGCCATGTTAATATCCTGCTGCATTTCAGGACAGTCTAAATTCAACTGATAATTTAAAGCGCACTGTTGGGTAAGACTTGATTTTGCCTCTTGGGTTTGCCTCTATGCAATAACACAGAGGTAAAATCGATGCACCTAACTATATAAAAAGTCACTATGTATTTGATATACATTTTCAAACATCCTCATTAATCACCATTCAAAGAAGATTCATTCTGATTTCATAGCCTGTTGCTATCTTGAAAACCATCCAGTTAAAATTATGTATGTGTGTATAGAATGAGTAATCTATACTGGCTGAACTGACTGATTGCACCCAATGACGTCATTTTCCGTCATACTTTTTCGAACCCCTCCTAGGCCGTTGCTCTGATTTTCATGAAAATTGAACCAGCTCATCTTCAGACCATGCCAACAAAAAGTCGATTTCTCAAACCGTTCTCGAAAAACACACAAACAAATTTTACGTAGTGCTTGCGAAAATAGACATAAGGCAGTATTTCCGCAACGCTTTATCATATTCAGACCAAACTTGGTACATGTCATCACAAGCATGGTCTGAGGCAACATGCAGCATTTCAGCACAGCACCACCTACTGGTCCGGAGATACAAAAAAAAAAAATCTGTTTTTGCTTTTAACTTCTAATGGTTTTGTCCAAACATCATGAATGTGGTCTCATTAGATTCGAATGATATCCAATTTTCCCATATTAGCCATTTTGGGCATCAGTCATTTTGAATTTTGCGCTAAAATGCTGTATTTTAAGAATGCATTAGTGAATATGGGTCATCAGCACGATGCCCTGAACGTGCCAGAGAAGTTTCAAGCCAGCTTCACCTAGTGGTAAAATCAATTATTCAAACATATAACTTATAACTTTGGGTGTGGTTGGCTTATTTTCACGCCAGTTATCTCCTTAGACTCCTGAATTCTTGCCGAGTCCAACGATACCAAACATGCTAGGTTTCGCCTAATGGTTTGTGCAATGTGGTGATTCAGCGCTTAAAAAACTTTCGCAAATATCTTCAAAACCGTTAGTCCGATCGAGACGAAACCAGTGTAGGAAACACGGAACATTAGCTGGTTAACTAAAACCGTTGATTCGACACGCTGATTCATAACGCTCCGAAGCTTCCTGAAGCAGTGTTTTGAAATCGGCCATCACTATATAAGTCGTTATTTAGTTTTTTTTGGAGCACCAAAAATATTCTCGTCACTTTATAATATTAATATTGAACCACTGTACTCACATGAACTGATTTAAATATGTTTTTAGTACATTAATGGATCTTGAGAGAGGAAATGTCATTGCTCCCTATAAAGGCCTCACTGAGCCATCGGATTTCAACTAAATTATCTTAATTTGTGTTCCAAAGATTAACGAAGTCTTATGGGTGTGGAACGACATGAGGGGGAGTAATAAATAACATTATTTTCATTTTTGGGTGAACTAACCCTTTAAGTTGGGTGTCCACCTTAGAGATAATACCCATATTTATAATGAAACAATCATATTTAAAATTATGATATTAATCATATCATATAATAAAATATAATTTATTGTTACTACTGTAAACCTATATTAAATATTATGGGATCTCCTACAATGCTTTCACATATATTTTTTAAATATAATTCTTTTATTTATCAAAATAAACAGAAAATAGTACAAACTTTGCTAAAGTGATTCTTTTGAACAAGTATTAACCTAGACATTATTAAAAACATATTATTTTAGCTAAAGTATTTGTATAAATACTGTGCCTTTTACCCCATGTTTACCCCAGTTTGCATCAGTCTGTTTGAGTTATAACAACTTCTAATGAAATTAGAAACAAACTACACTGAGTTAGAGAAAATGAAAAATTTGTAACAAAAAATCAAGATGTTCCAACTGATTTCAATATAATTATTAATGTATCACACACAATATTAGAATTTTTAATTTGCAAGTTGCAGCCATGCAGTTGTGGTAATTTCTTTTTAGAGTGTACAGGGGGTGGCCTAATTTACCCACTGACTCATCTTACCCCACTCTCCCGTTTTCCTTCTATCGTTTAAGTCCTAGCACGCACAAACACATTTCAGGCTACTGCCTCTTTGAACACTATGAGTGATCGGTGACAGAACAGAAATGTCTGTGTGTGTCAGTGTGTGTGTGTGTGTGTGTGTGTGTGTGTGTGTGTGTGTGAGAGAGAGAGAGAGAGAGAGAGAGAGAGAGAGAGAGCACAGGTTTATTTATGAGTGGACGTGTGTGAGGGCTAATATATTCATGGCCGTGTGTGAGTGAAGAGAGAGAATGTGTGTGTGCCAGTTTATTCATGGTTGTGGTCTCTGTCACACACGCAGCCCTGAGTCACAGCAGTCAGACCCACATCCAGCAGCCCAGTGAGCAGATAAGTTTAAACACAAAAACACACACAATAATACAAAGAGACAAACACAGCCATGAATATGCTGGCACACACAAATTCAAGTACACACATGAATCATGTTTTAGACATAAATAAAGAAATCAGAGCAGCAAAAGGAATAGCATGAACTCCCTCTTGCATGTCACATCTCACACGTTGTTCAGGCAGAACCCTTGTACGAGGGCACAAGTTTTAGATAAAGCCTGAGGTAAAACAGCTCAGTGCCTTCTGAATCCTCATCACTCTCTCCTCTGATGAAGCACCTGTGAAACACTGATCAACCTGCTCAAGGTCATCTTGTACCACTGACAGAATTATCACTTTATCTCTAAACAAGAGTCATTACTGCATTATTATTTTGCTGCAGGTTCCATATTGATATCTTGATATTTTTGGTACATTTTGTATTTGTCAGTAATGCCTAAAGTAAATGATGGTGCAAAGACAAAATCACCATATGAAGTACATATGCATGATTAACATTCTCTCTAGGCTAAACCCTGAACGTGCATCAAAAATATTATTTGTGTGTTTTGGCTTTATATTTCACATAAAGTGGATTCTGACATTCATATTTAGTTAGCTACTTTTTATATTAAAAGGGATTTTGAGTTATTGCGCCTATCTTCCATGTGGGTCTAAACAAATTAGATTTCTTTTTCATTTCCATCTATCTATATTTATCTAAATGTTAAATATCATGTTCAAGTTCAGACTTATATTTAGTTAAAAAGTAAATAGCAAGCCGCCATTTCATGTTCTTCCATGTACTCTGTAATTTGTTACAGTCATCTTCAAAAACAGAAACACACAAAATCTACATTATATTTATTAATTCATTTTCAATGATGAAACAAATACTGTAAAAAAAAGAAAAATGCATCAGATTGTATCCATGCATTTTTGAAGGAAACATTATGCAGTAAGGTTACTGTTATAACGCTGATGTTTTCCAAAGGTATTGCAGTGGTACCATGGTTACAGTGATGTATCTGACAGCAATATTAAGATACTTTAATAGATACGATGGCGCTGAACAATAAGCATATTCATATTTCATGGTACATTATTAAAAGTGGTAACCTGCGATTGTTACCTTAAAGATCTATTTCTAGATGATTTAAGCCATGAAAGTTACTTTTGTTGATATAAATTATTGTATTTGCCGATTCAGTTATATTAAACAAGTTTGACTTCAATGCATCCAGTTAACTTAGATGTTAGGTTTCCTTTTTTTACATGAAAAACATGTTGCTTCTGTAGTGCCTTCTCCTAACATGTTGGCATGTGCTAATTAAGGGCTAATTTTGCCAAATGACACCACGTGATGAATATGAAGAATTAGGCACAGATTTGCTGAAAACAAGAGCTAAACTAAAACTTGTAAAGAATACCAGTTATCACAATTAATTACTACAAGCCTTTAGAGAGAAGGGGGTTTAAAACCTATTCTGTTGAACGCGAACATATGTTTTGTTACGCTCGGTTCATCGACATTTATTTATAGTTTTAGATGAGAGATTATCATCACAGCATCGTTCATCCAAACTGCAACAGGGTCGCTACGTCAGTCAGCGCGTCTTCTCTCTGCGCGCAACCACCACCGCGCTCCAGCGCGCGTGCCAAAACCAATTGTTTCTCTGACAACTCTGGCACAGACAGTGCTATTCTGCCAGAGGTCAGAAGAAGGAGGGACGGAGGGGAGTGTGTGCATTTTATATACATTAAAAGGAAAGAGAGTTTTTTTTTCCTGTCGTAATTTCAAGCTCGCGTGTCACCATTTCCTCCAAAAACGAGCCGGACTTTTTAGCGCGAGCTTCCCGGGTGCTCCACAGCAAGAGAATAATTGGCGCGGTCGTGGGCATCGTCATGATCGTGGCGCTGGTCATCGCAATTCCGCTTCTGGTCCAAACCTCTGTGGTTTCAGCGCACTACGAAATGATAGGCACCTGCCGGATGATCTGTGATCCGTACAACCCCAAACCGAGCGCCACGGCGCTGGAGGTGATGCAGGATCTCAGTGCCATCCCACCGTCTTTCGCTCAAGGGACTAGAGGAGAACCGGGCCGTCCGGGCAAACCGGGACCCAGGGGTCCACCTGGCGAACCTGGTCCGCCTGGTCCAAGAGGACCACCTGGAGACTCCGGCAGACCTGGATTTACCGGCATCACATCGGGCACGGCGAGGACTGAGACAGGAGATGTTGGTCCAGCGTTAGGGAACAACAAGATCGCGTTTTACGTGGGTCTCAAGAACCCTCACGAAGGCTACGAGGTGCTCCGGTTTGATGATGTAGTGACAAATGTCGGAAATCACTATGATCCCACCACTGGCAAGTTTACGTGTCAGGTGTCCGGGATTTACTACTTCACCTACCATGTGCTGATGCGCGGAGGGGACGGGACAAGCATGTGGGCAGACCTCTGTAAAAATGGACAGGTATTTCTACAACGTTTGCAGGAGCAAAACAGCAAACACATGATGCGAATTTAGGCTAATTAATAAGACTTGAATCACTCATGAAAAATGGGGTCAAGAAAAAAAACAAAAAACAGGGAGGGCCTTAAACAGAAACATTTCAACAGTTTTCAAACTACTTTTCGGGAAACACAAAAATTACGCACAATGCGCTGTGAACAAACTCGCGAACATAAATCGCTTTAGCAGCTTTATCGTTGTCTAAATTGAACGGTACATACATAAAACAAAGAAGTATTGTCATTATCACTTTATTGACGCCACTTCAAGTCAATGAATTAATCTCACACTGAGCAAATTAGTTATTATACGGTTGTTAAGATACAAATGCATCGTCTATCTGCGCGCGCGGTGTGGAAAAAGCGTATCAAACAGATGCACGACTGGTGCATTTGAAGAACTCTGGGAATGTGACTGTATTCAGACGTGTTCTGTCATTTTATGCATCATAAGCAGAAAAAAAGTGCATGGTCTAAGCTGATCAAATTAGTCTTCTTTTCAGTTTTATTTGATTTTTAACTGCTGGAGGCGAAAAGTCTGAATTAGGCTACACCTCAACAATTGTGCATCACACAATAAAATGCATTACTAAATAAAGTGCAGTCCAACGTATGCATAACCTGATATTGCTGATATTGCAAAAATGTTGACCCAGGAACAACATTCAAATCAACCAATCAGATATGAGGGACAAGTTTACAGATTATGTCAAATTTATGCTAAAAATCATGAATTGGTGCTTCTACATCAGTGTTATTCATCTATCATTTCCCTCTGATTTTTGGGATAACTTATGGGTAGGGTTAGGTTTAGGGGTAGGAATAGGGTGAAGACTAAATTTTCAGACTGAAATGTTGTTCCAGGATCAACAAAATACGCTGACCCAGGAGCGCATCTAACTCAGCAATATCAGGACGTGCCCAACGCATAGGCATATGCATTAATAGAAATAAAAAAAACATTGGATGTTGCTGCAAACAGGGAAGCGAATGCATGAATGATGATGTAATAAAATAAACACCGATAACAGTTATAAAAACAGAAATAGGCTAATTTAGCAGTCATAAAGTAGGCTACTATTAAAATTATTATTAGGCCTATTATTATAAATCTTTCTTAATACATGCAACTTAACAGGTGCCTATTATTTCTCTGCATGTGTTAACAAATATTAAAACGAAATGTGAGGTTTTTATTAGTGAAGATCCATTCATTTCAAAACTACTATAAGCGCTGCGAATTCAGCGGCACTGAATGACATTCTGCGTTTATTTGAACAGGTTCGCGCGAGCGCCATCGCGCAGGACGCCGATCAGAACTACGACTACGCGAGCAACAGTGTCGTGCTGCACCTGGACTCTGGCGACGAGATTTATGTCAAACTCGACGGCGGAAAGGCGCACGGAGGCAACAACAACAAATACAGTACATTTTCTGGCTTCATTCTGTATCCAGACTGAGCTGTCACGCGCCTGACTGTTCGTGAATCTCCTCTCTCCGCGCGACACTCCATTGCCATTCCTGTCTGTATAGTGTCGCTGGGAATATAAGGATCATCTGAACTCAGCGCCTGTGTGAGAATTTGTTGTCTGAATTTGTCCCTTTCTGTTTAATGATGTCTTGTGTTTGGCTATAATACCCAATTAAACAGTAAGCAGCAAAACATGCACAGGATGGTGATCAGGATACCACATCTAGATGATTATTAGCATATCTGTACAGTTCTCCAAGTGATTTTTGCTCAAATGGAATGATTTTTTTCTGTATAACTGCATTCATGAGCCCCAAGTCTGGACTTATGCAATTTCTGGTGTTAGATAAGTTGGTTTCATGTAGCATATTTTGGTCTAATACTGGATATCTTAAGCTGGACACGTGTAAACAAACAGGTTTTAAGCATTTAAGCTCCTCAATCACTCAATCTCATGGCGTTTGAAACCTGCTCACACTTCTTTCTTTTGTGTAACCCAAAAAAGAGATATTTTGTAAAACGTCTAGCTTTCCTCCCCATACAGTGAAAGCCAATGTTGTTTGGGTTGGGTGTACAGTAGAAAGAAAGTCATGCAGGTTTGGATGAGGGTGAGTAAAAATGAA